>JAQPPZ010001484.1:1200000-1729474 GCA_028583015.1 Wollemia nobilis
CATATGAATGCAAACTTTGATGTTAAATGCATGTTCAATTTGATTTAATTGTATGCATCTAATTTATGATGTTATGACATGGTGAATGCAATGCATGTAATGCATTATTTACATGATGATGATCTAATGTAAATGAACCTGTATGCTCTAATCACTTAAAACACACGGAATGAATGTGATACGTGTTTATCAATATAATGGACGACACCACAAAATGTATAACAAATCATGAATGTAATTGGAAATCCTCATTACAAGAATTTACTCAATTAAACACCCACATATGAGATGCAATGATATGAACTGGTATGAAATGGGTGATATCATATGTCACTCTATACTTCTTTTGCAATTTTTGAAATTTTATGCATGATATAGTCAGTGGCCGTCTAAATATCATTTCTGATATCCATCCGGTATCTATCCTATATCTTGAAAACTTTTGCTTTATGTAATGATGTATCACGGATTTGATACTTTGCAGTTTGATGATTGAATGACTTATTTTTGGATGGTTTGTGATATTTGGTATGTTGTTGCTATTAGAGAACTTTTTGAGGTTTTCCATGAGACTCAAACACCCTAGTAGACTTCTCAAATGTCACATACTAACTGTACAAGGCTTCTGTTGGACAAGGCTTTCACCGTGAAAGACCCAACTATTCATTACCCCTATGTGTGCATGTGAGTATTTTTAGATAGACCATAGGCATACCCCAGATGTCAGTCGAGACTCTTTCAACCCATATGTGAGATCGGGTTCCTCATATGTTCATATCATCCTTGTTTCAGCTTTGATTAGACTTATACAACTAGACAATCCTAGGTACCTAGAGCTAGCTCATCTTGCAAATTGATCAAGGCTACCCCTCCAAATGCAAGTGGGACTCTTTCAACCCATTGCTACATTTGGGGATCACCCAATAGAACTACCCCTCCGATTGCAGGTGGGACTCTTCCAACCCATTGCTGCGATCGGGGATCACTCTATGGCTTTCAAAAGGTGGACAATCCAGGGATTCAAGTTCTCACCCTTCTTACTTGCTCATATGTAGTGATAAAAATCACTATTAGTCCACGTGTTACCATTTTCTTTGAGCAAGGGATTTTTATAGTGCTTTTGATTCACTATGTCACTTTACATTTGATTTGAACTTTGTATTTTGAAATTTGCACTTTGTAACTTGGGATTTAAATTTATAGGGGAAATTCTTGTCCTTTTGCCAAAGTTCACCACTCTAGACCGACCTATTTGCAAGATAAGCAGGTCATGAAACCCATCTCTCTAGATACCTAAGACTACTTTCGTAGCTTTCATCATCTCTTGTCTTAGCAGGATTTTATATTGTTTTGCTTAGTGATGGGATCCTGATATGTCAAGTACTATCCCAACTACTGACCTCATCTACAAAAGCAAAGCAAACTTTTTATGACATCTGAGAAACCCACTAGGTATGGTTGAGTGACTGGAAAACTTTTGGATACTTATGTATTTTATAGCAACAAGCGTTGTGTATGAATGCAATGGATTATGATAAATGCAGAGGTGCATGATTTAGACACAAACGTGGTGTCGTTTGTAATACTGACAAACACGATCCATTCTACT
This sequence comes from Wollemia nobilis, assembly GCA_028583015.1. Taxonomy (NCBI): domain Eukaryota; kingdom Viridiplantae; phylum Streptophyta; class Pinopsida; order Araucariales; family Araucariaceae; genus Wollemia; species Wollemia nobilis. The sequence goes on from JAQPPZ010001484.1 coordinate 1,201,610, forward strand.
ACAGAATGCAATGGATGAAGAATACCTATATTCAATGTAATGCAGCGAATGCATGTGTGAATGCAAATGAAAATGCAAAATGCAAATGCATATGTTTTTGGATTTTATGCTTTACCAGTTTTTTTTTGGATTTTTGGTTATTTTAATTTTTTTGAATTTTGAGCTCTTATATTTGAGCAAACAATGAGTACATGTTGTTGGAGCCTTTGGATTGACCAAGCGGTTTTTCAGAACACACCTGTAGCTCTTGGTTTGACCAAAGGGATCATAGGCACCTTTGGAGCTTTTAGAGATGATCGAGCGATTTTCAAATCAAACCCTCGGAGCCTTTGACTGACATGACCAAGCGGTTTTTAGGAAACCCTTGGAGCCTTTTGGGATGACCGAGCAGTTTTAGGCAAACCCTCGGGGCCTTTGACTAACATGACCAAGCGGTTTTCAGGAACCCTTGGAGCCTTTTGATGGGGTGACCAAAGGGCTTACAAATGCCTTTGGGGCCTTTTGTGAATTGACCAAAGGGCTTATGATGCCTTTGGAGCTTTTTGTGCATGTGTATGGATTTTGATGTTTTCCATATTTTTGATGTTTTGATATTTGAATTTTTTATTTTTCAATTGTTTTTGAAATTTTAAATGTTTTATTTGAATATTTTTGAAATTTGAAAATTTTCAATTGTTTTTAAAATTTTGAATGTTTTGAATGTTTTTGTATTTTGATATTTTATGATTTTTTTCTTATTTTTATGTTTTTAAAGGGGAAAGTATGCTACCTTAAGTACCCCCTAGTGTGTGTGCCACTCAATGAAAGTGAGGAAGGTGTGATACCTTTAGAAGTCTCACTTTGCCTCATTGATCGTGATGTGGATGATGGGGAAGGTGTGACACCTTGAAGACCCCCAATGTGCATTGTGTTTGATGTGCCATGATTGGCTTGACTAGGAGGAGTAGTAGAAACTGATTCCCCCTACTGTGATGTGCAATTTTGTGCAGTGCCAGTGTCCCACTGAGATGAGACAAGCGAAGGTGAAACATTGGAAGATGCCACCGATTGCGAAGATCGATTTTGACAATCCTGTTTCTCTGTTACAACACTAGTCATTCCCACAAACTCTTGGGGAGGCATATTAATGTGCACCTGATTAGATTGTTCAACTTGATTGACAGGTGCTATGTTTACTTTGTGTGTAGGCAAGGGGTCATGGAAGACTCCTATCTGAAGTTCTTGCCTCTCAATCATATCCTGCACTACATCTCTAAAGGGATAACATGTCTGTATGTCATGACCTCTTTGTCGATGGTAAACACAATATAGATTTTCTCTATGCACCTTTGATCTACGCTTATTAGGTTTCAAAGGACGTAACTCTGGAAGATTGATCCTTCCTGCCTCATATAATCGATCAAAGAGTGATGCTAATGTCTCTGGAAAATCAGTATATTGTCATTGTGGCCGACGTTGTTGGCCCTGTATCTGATTCTTTTGCATATGATTTTGGACCAGAGGAGGCTGAGCTTGGTAATTATGTTGCACTGGTGGAGGCGGTGCACCCTGGTTTGAGGATCTGGGGATACTCAAAACAACTTGATTGATTGGGGTCACCTTTCGTTGCACACTGCCACCTATAATATTCTTGTTTGGCCATTCCTTTTTATGGAGTTGAATATCACCCTCCTGTATCTTGATGTCTTCAATGACCTGGGCCTGTGCTAAGGCCTCCTCGAATGTTCGATACTATTGTAATTGCAAGAGAAGCGAGATATGTTTCGAACAACTTCTCATAAACATTCGAATGAGCTCTACTATGGGTAAATCGAAAGGTAACTTTGACATCACCTTCCTCCATTTATTGCCATACTCAATGACTGGCTCATCATCAAGTTGATGCAAGCTAACCAAGTCAGTCAAGTTTGTTGTTTCCTTAGCACTAAAGGCAAAATATTGCAAGAATGCATCAGCCAATTGCTCAAAGGTGTATATGCTATGATGTGGTAAATGATTATACCATTCTAAAGCATCCCCAACTAATGTTGTCACAAAGGTTCTCAACATCAAGGGGTCATTGTCTTGAAAATAAAAGCACATATGGATGAAGCTTGTCATGTGCTCTTCTGCATCTTCATCATCTTTGAACTTTTCAAGTGTAGGCATCTTGAAATTCATTGGGTACATCGGTGATGACACTGAGGGATGCAAAGGTTGATTTCTAAGTTGTTTTAGCATGGGTTTTTGATAAACCAATCTTTGATTTTGCTTTTCGCATGCATTTATCTGATCAACTAGCATTTTGTATGCCCTTGATGAAATGATATGATCTTCATTTCGTCGCCCTCGATTAGGAAGAGGAGGCCACTTTTGATGTTGAGGTGGATGATAAGTATAATCATTAGGCACCTCATCATAATTGGATTCAGGGTAAGCACCCACTTCATCCTGATGTTCCCATTGGGACTTTACATATGATTCCTCATCGTATTGATCTTGGTACTGTTGAGGAGTATGAGGTTCATGATGATAATCAGATACCAACCTATGATGTTGAACGTAATTTTTGCATGGCCTCAGTGAAATATTTTGAGATTGCACTAGGCGTCTTATGCGTTGTTGCATCCTCTGGTTGCTAGGCGTAAGTGCCACTTTACGCAATGTATTTTGCACTTGCTCTTGTTGTATCTCTTGTTGTTCTTGTATCTTTTGTTGATACAAATTTTGTAGGTGTGCTCATGGTGAGTCCACCCATTGCTGATTTAGTTGTTTTTGATCCAACAGGATTTGATCCGTTCGTTGTTGGTCAAGTTGTGGTCTCAGTGCCTGATGTGTATGATCCCATTGTTCAGTTGTATGGGGGCTATGTACCCTCGTATTTGAATTATGGATGGGTTTATCATGTCTTTTCCCCCTAGTAGGATCTATTACTTGTTTTCCACACTCCTTACAAGCTGCATTAACCTGATATTTTGAGCTATGAGTGGGCTCTGTATAGTTTGACGATGTAGAGCCACAACGTGGTTGCCCCACGTACTCTTCACAAGGAATAAGAGGATGACTTGGGTCCTCTTCCTCATCTATGAGAAATGATGCATACTCAGGCTCAGATGTAATCTCTCGTATATTCAGGTTGCACAGAAGGCTCCCTATGAGGAGTAGGGGGTGGCTTGCTCGACCCGATGGGGTGGTTTGCTCACCCAAGCTAGGCCATGGTGTATGTTCATGATCACTTTCTGATTGATGTATAGAGCAAGCGAGTATGGGAACATGTGGGATTGAACTACTAGGCTCCTCAGTGGGTGGATTATTCCTTATATAGAATTCTAGCAAGGTATTCCAGTCAGGAAGGTTTCCTGTAGGACCTATGGGTGCTTCCCTAATGGGGATATCACGAAGGTTTGACCCCCTATGGATGGTATTGATGCTATGATAAGACCTGGGATGCCATTCAGGGATGGCCATGTCCTCTGGACTGATATGAATATATTCAGTGGTCATGTAACCTGATTTCCTCTCTAGATTGGAGGTCTTGCTCACCATGGGAGGTCCCCCGGCCATATAAAATTTTTTTGGCTTCCAAAAAAGGTTAAAAGTGTTATATATCAAAATTATCAGTGCGATGAGCTGATCACAATGAGCTATAACTCAAAAATATGATTTTCGGGTCAAAATTTTGTATTTTTGAAATAATTGGCCAATCGGGGCTCATGGAGAAATTCTCACTTTTAGGAATTTTTGGGATATTTTGAACCATGAAGATTTAGGACCCAAAATTTTTGTGAGAGGTGCACAAGGGTACAACTAAGACAACAAAACAAATTTGGCAATTTTTGGAGTTGTCTAGACCATTTTATGACCATTTTAGTGCAGTTTTTCTCAGTTTTCGGGGTCGAAAATAGAGTAATCATAAAACCAAAATAAAATCTTCGTTATAGATCTGATTTGCATGATTCTTGAACCGTTGGATGTAGAATCAAAAAGTAGATTTTTACTTGGCCCCAGATCAAGGATCTTATGTTGATTACCCAAATAATAATACAACACACAAAGTAGACAATATGATTATCTCTTTTAAGGATTAAATGTGTGTCCTAAAACTGGTTTAGTGCATTTGATTTGTTGTGAATATACTCTGAACTCTTATCATGTTTTTCATAAGTTGATGTTATACTCAATTTTTTCAAAGGTTTTCACCTATATACTCGCACAAGCCGAATATGGTAGTGAAGTCCATACTCAACGAGGTAGCATAGGTACTACCAACCCTCACCCAACACACCGTGTGCAGTGATACACCCTTTCGAAGATGAGTGCGTGCTATTTTGCATGGATAGGACAGTTCTTGGGTCGGCCTTGGCCACGAGCGGGTCCCGATAATACAATTTCAAATGAGCCAACCAAGTGGTAATGACATCCACTTGTTGGTCTCAATCAAATGGGTTGGATGTGAGAGCCCAACGCCACTGATGTTTAAATGAAACGTGGTGTGTGGGGTTATTTTTACTTTGCATGAAAATAAATTGCATAAAACAACATTCACATGATTTTCCTACATGCTTTTCAAAAGAACATTTGCTTTTAAGAGAATGCACGACTATGCTAGATGATATTCAGAGAATGCAACTATCTATGATGAAAATGGCCACTAATTGGGCCTCATGCATGCAAACTTTAAACAATCAATATCCTAGACCACTGGAGACTAGGGCGGACTACAATCAGAGATCCGCTATTCCTAGCAATGACTAGTGGAAAACTAAAAAACATCTAGGATTTTCCCATTTACTTTTTGCTATGTTTTTTTATTAGCATCCATCTATTGCATTCTGCTTCTATAAAAACATAGATAGAAAAAGACAGAGAGGATAAAATGACCCTACCTCAGGTCCAAGTCTGCTGGTGATGTCTGATTTTGTTATTTTTTTATTCTCTGTTGACCGCGTCTATCAGGCATGGCTACGACTATGAACCGTAGGTGTCAACCGTGGTTAGCACTATGAACCATAGGTGTAAACCATGGTTAGCACTGTGAACCATAGGTGTAAATCATGGTTAGCACCTATAACAAAAAAATAGAGAAAAACATCAGTGATCATGAAATTTTTGGGGTTTTCATCATGATCGCCTTCTGTAACCACCAAAAAGGCTCACACCCGATCTAACTATTGCAATTGAAGAAAGATACACAAATAGGCATGCATAAATTGATAACAAGAAATAACATGAATACAAGGAATCCTTTATTAATTTCAATGGAGTCAAATTACAGATTCGTCCCTCTTAGGGATACCCATTTGATACATCAATTACAATAGTGTCTAATCCCTATCAAGGGTAGGTGTGATCAAAATGCCCCTCAGGGTGACACGAACTGCTCTAGGGTGTCGATGACCCTCTTCTTCGCGTTGAGGAAGGAATTGGATGCTTTATATCTCCTTCAAATCTTGTTCCCTGCGATCAAGAAACAACAAGAAGCAATTAGTAACAAAGGAGGCCTCTCTTGATGAGGCTTTTGGAGGAATCTTGCATAAAGAATAGCATGAAATCAAGAAAGCATTTAAAACTATCAATCTATGCAAGAAATGAGGAAATTGTAATATAGCATGTAAAGAAGCATGAATCTAGCTAAGAAACATCCTAATTAACCATTAGAAAACTTGAATTGCATGAAACTAATCTAGATTAACAAATGCAAGTAAAGGTGAAACAAATCTACCTCTAATTCCTAAATTAACCAATCAAATGTCTGCTAAAATGTAGGTCTATGCTAGATTAAGCTATTTGCATCACTAAAAATGGAAATCTACTGCCAAAATGGAGGAAGGAGAGCATCAAACCCTAGCCATAGGTCTGAGGTGTGGTTGGCACTATTAACCATGGTTGACAGCCATGGTTAAGATGAAAGTATCCTTTCTCTCGAAACCAGGGCCAAAAACTCTTAAATCCTCCAAGGAATTGATGGTCAAGGGTCTCCTGTGTTTTTTGGAATAGATTGGCGGTTGAATTCAATGGAATTAACAATGGAGGTGTGTCAATTGTCAAGCTTGCTCCTCAAGCTCTTGAGATCTCCATTGTTGCATGCACAATTGTCATCGATCAATTGGACAACACTTCGTTACTCCTCAAGGGGATATGAAATTGCTCTCCAATCCGACAGGGCTTCGCTATGTGCAATTGAGCTATTCTTCAGGATCGTTGCTCTCTAAAATTGGGGTCTTAAGTAGACTCCCAAAATCCTTGCTCTAGCTTCATGGAGAAGCCAAGAACAAGAATTGGCAGTTGGGAGGAAGCTTCTGGATGCTTCCCAACCCAAACCGCTTTGAAAATCATTGCAATTCGGTTGTTGCAACTGATTTGACTCGGCTCTGGTCACCCGAGTTTGTTACAGTGCTAACCGTAGGTGTCAGCCATGGTTAGCATGCAGGATTTTTCTAACCATAGGTGTCAGCCACGGTTAGCATGTAGGCTTTTGCTAACCGCAGGTGTCAGTTGCAGTTAGCACTGAATAGGCCAAGGAGCCCAAATTGAGTGGTTAAAACCACTGCTTGGTCTTGGAAAGGTCCAAGGTCATTCATATGGTCTGCAAAGGTGCCCATATGAGTAGTCTCCATCGACATGACATGTTTTAGGTGTCTACACCTTTATCCAATTTTCTTTGTGTAACCACTCTATGAAAGGTATTCACTCTAGAGAATAAGCCACCTTTGGTTGGTTTCCATCCCAAGAGTCTGTAAAAAAGTTCACATGTTGACCATTGTGAACTATGCAAAATATATTCTTCTTTGTTAGCTCCTCTCTTGTCCTCAAAAATACTAAGATTGGGGATATTCCACTAGGGAGTTGGTGGTGAATAATGTCTATCATAATTTATTTTTCTACATATTTAGCTCTTATATTTTGGGTCCATAGTGCATTGGGGTTGTTCAACATCCTCCAATATAGCTTAGTTTCTAGTGCCTTATTGTTCTTGACTATTGATTTAAATCCTAGTCCTCCTTTATGTTTGTGTAGTCATAAAATTTCCCACTACACCAACGATCATTTCCTTTTCTCCTTAGTTTTTCTCCAAAGGAACCAATGATTTTTTGATCCATATCTCTTAGAATTTTCTTAGAGATATCTAAAACTATATAGACAGATAGGTGTAGACTACATGACTAATTTAACTAAGGTTACTCTTCCCCTAATGATAGCCATCAATTAGTCCATTTTTCTATTTTCCTTTTTACTCTATCCACTAGCTAGGCCTAATCCTCCTTTTTATATATATTATTTTAAGTGGAACACCTAAATATATGATTGGGAGATAGGTCTTATGGTATCATAATTTGTTAAAAATCATGATCTTATGTCTAGGTGAGCAGTGGAAGAAAATGACTTTGGGTTTTTCCTCATTGATCCATTTCTCTATGGCTATTGAACAACTTATGATATTTTTAATCCTTGAGGATTCCTACATTTTTTCTTTTCCTAACAAAGTAGATTCATTAACAAACTAAAGGTGAGTGACTTGTCTTGCTCCATTTGCAATAATGATTCCTATTAATTTTCAATTTTTCTTATTTTTTGCTATTGTCCTTCCTAGGTATTCATCTAGTATGATGAATAAGTATGGGGAGAGGGGATATCCTCACCTAAAACAATTACAAAGGATAATCATTTATTAGTACTAAATAGGACACTAACAAAATACATCCCTTGATCTAGTCTATCCATTCCTGTAAGAAGCCAAATTGACTCATTACTTTGAGGAGTAAAAGCCAATCCACCCTATCATATGTGATGGGTAAGTCTAAGTATATGAATAGGTATGGAGATTTTTGTGCTTTCATGGAGTGGATAGCCTCTTGATCAAATGCTATATCATCCACTATCTATTTTTCTTCCATAAAACCACCTTGTTTTGATGAGATAATAATATGCAAAAGTAGTTTAAGCCTCTCCACCATTACCTTGGTGATTATTTTGAGCAAAATATTACATAAAGCTATTGGTATAAACTCAAAAATATGCTCTACATCTTGTGCTTTTGGGATCAATATTATATATATATTATTTATTTTCTTCAGCATAACATTAGCTTTCCTATATTTCTCCACCTCATCCAAAAGGTCCTCATGTAGGATATCCAAAATTCTTGGTAGAGTTCAATGGAGAATCCATCTAGCCTAGGGGTATTAACTTTCACATTTTGAAGATCACCCACTATAAATTTGTGATGGTTACTAGTGTAGTCAAAAATAAATTGTCCTCCTATGTTATTAGTGCAAGTGTCTCCTATCATTCTTCCTATTGGGATTCAATATGTAGAGGTTCTACTATGAACAAACTTGTAAAATAGTTTACTACAATAGACCTCATACCTTCTAATGTATGGATTTAATGTCTTGATTTTATTCTTAGTAAGGGAATGAAGTTGTACAATCTGTGGGCTAGAAGGGATTTGTGAAAGAAGCCCATGTTTTGGTCCCCATCTTGGAGCCATTTAATATTAGATTTTTACTTCCATAATAGATTTTTTCTTTTTTCCATTCTTCTAGATTGGATGTAAGTTTTATCTCTACCATAATTAGACCCTCCATGAGGCCACTCATCTAGATATGTTCATTCAAATATTTGATATGGACTATCACTTCCATATTTTTCTTCGTAACATATTTAAAATCTTCCTAGTTCCAAGTCCTTATCTTGGATCTTATATAATTAAACCTCCTCACAAAGTAGTAAATCTTAGTTCCATGTCAAGGTTTTTATTATTGCCACCATTACTATACTCTAGGCCTAAAAGAGTTATCTCTAAACTATATTATTTGGAATATAAATGACAAGTGTTTGACTCTAGATTTCCATAATTCTATCATGATCGACCAATGATATGAACCTACATCATTTAGGATATTCATCCTAAAGATGTGGGTAAGGGTATTGACCTTAACTTCTACTATTAGCTTTTCTCCTTTTTTTACATGGTGATAGTGGGTTTTGCATCCTACCTTTTGATTATTTTCTATTTTTATCTTCTTACATGTCTCTTGGTTCGCCTCTCTAAATCCTAAAATAACATCCAACCCTAACGTATGTGTGTATAATATGTTGGATAATATTAAATTATTTAGTACATGCTAATGTATCCCCGTGGTACCTTCTTGGTACATTTATAAATAATAGATTAGGGTTGAATCTATAGTTTAGAGTGTGATTTATACTTCCTCTTTATGTAAGTGTAAATGTGCAGGAAATGCACAAGTGTTATGTAAGAGAGAATTTACACAAGTGACTTTTATGTAAGATTTCAAATGTGTAATGTGAGGATGCACACAAGTGTCCTAGATTAGGAGTTCATGTAGGAGTTCAAGATTATTGGATATGTGTGCAAGTATTGTAGGGTCAAATGTCCATAAAGTATGCAAGTGGTAAGATGAAAAGCCAAGAGTCATGAGACGTGGCATATGGAGAGCAATGGTCAATTAGCTAAAGAGTCACATTACTATGGCTATATTATGGATATAATACTCCATAGAGAATATATCGAATTATATCAAATCAAATTTTAATACGAATATGAGTAATAAATCTTGTATACATTTTGAGTAGTTAATATTGTAAGCTTTCTCCATGCATAGTTCATGAATGATTTAGTCTATTTACATTTATATTTAAGCATATAAATAAATATTACTTCATTTAATATAAGCATTGATAGACATATTAAATTGGTCATATATTTCTACTCATTATATCATTATATTTAACTTTATTATTGTGGCTATTTTATATTGGGACCTGTGAGACATTGTGAGATAACCTATAATATTTTGTAATAGTAAAGGCTTCAAAATCCAATAGTGATATTAGAGCTACCACCTGACTCTATCCAGATTGAGATTTATTTTATTATCCACCATTATTAATTAGATTTGTCCATTTTGATAAATTTAATTTAGAGTTTGTCCACTTTAAAGGCAGTGAAGACTTGGACTCTATTTTTTTAAAAGGTCATATTGAGTAGAAAAGGCTAGGGTCTTTCCACTTGGTTGAAGGAAAACCAATTAATACTAGGACTCAACTATATTGATAGAAAAGGCTAGCTTAGAAGAAAATTTGAACATTTGATATTGATTAATATATTGATAAAAACCACCTTTTGAAGATAGTTAGATATTTCAAGACATACAAAGTCACCCAATTAATATATTGGGTTCTCTAGTAAGGAGGAGAATCATATTGGATTCTTAGGTGTGACCTAAGACATTGAAGATTTTAAATTTATAGAAAGATATATAAAGCAAAAATAAGAAATTAGAGATTAAGATACAAAAGTTTGAGAAGCTTCCTATAGAAGGTAAAGAAGATTTTCAACTTCTAAGTAGAGAGATAAAGAAAGTAGACATTAAGCTATAAAATACTGAGAAGCTTCTTACAAAATATAGAGAAGAGTTTCAGCTTCTAAGGAGCAATACATAAAGAAGAAGAAATACATAACAAGGAGTAGGTTCAAGAAATCTACACTGAATAAAAGGCCAAAGAAGCCTATATTGGAATTAAAGGCAAGAGAAGCCTATTTTACAGTAAATATTCAAGAATCCTCCATTAAAGGATAAGAAACCTTACTTAAGAAAGAGGCCTAAGAACTAGTTCAACTTTTTAAGAGAGGCCTAAGAGGCCCATATAGTAAGTAAAATATATAAGAGATCATATAAAAAAGTAAGAGGTCTATATAGAAAAATAAAAGGCCCATATTTTTGAAGAATAAATTCATTTGGGCACCTCAAGAAGGTAGCCAAAGTATTGTCATTTGGTCACTTCAAGAAGGCAATAACATAATAGGCATTAGGATATATATAAAGAAGGATAATTCATAGAATCGGGCCACTTAGTAAGCATACAACACACAAAAGAAAGAAAGGCCATGTAAAAGAAAACTTTATTCAAGATATTGCAAAGCCAAAAGTTGTTGTATAAGCCATTCACTAAATGTTGAAACCAGTGTCATGGCAGCAAATTACAATACCTTTTGCACCAATATATATAGTGTTGTTGTAATATAGAATCTCATATTTCATCATAGTAAGATAACATGATGGAGTGAGATAAAGGCTAGGATAGTAGTGAATGATTCAAGGATAAGGAAACCAACAGATTAAAACTAGTAATGTTGGAACCTACGAAGAGGACCTGTGACCAAGGTGTGAACATCTATAATTAAGATAGAGGCAACTAGTGCCTAAGGAGGAACCAATGAGCAACTAGAATATAAGGAGGAACCAACAAGAAACTAGCATCTAAGGAGGAACCAACAAGCAACTAACACCTAAGGAGGAACCAACAAGCACATAACACCTAATAAGGAACTAGTGTCTAACAAACAAGTACCTAAGGAGGAGGATGATTGAGGTAGAACAACCAACATCTAAGAAATAATTTTCTAAGGATGAGGATGATTGTGGTAGATCAATAAATGCGTAGGAGAGTAAAACTTACGTCCAAAGAGGAGAAATAGAAGTTGAAGAGCGTAGAAAGGAAGTGAAGAGTCTAAGGAAGGGTCATTGAAGTTCAACATTCAAGCAAATAATGGTCTACATTATTGTAATGTATAACAATATTGGATATTATTAATGAAGACTTTTTTAAGTTTACTTGTCCATGCAAAGCACACTTTGACAATTGGGACATTTGAGTTCAAATTTGCAAATATTTGAAATGTCCAAGTTCAAATTATTTTAAACAAAGGGAATTCATCTAGAGGTAAGCATGACTTGGTTAATGCTAGAGAGAAAGAAGAGCATTATTCACCAAAGAGCAAGTAGAGCATAATTTGCCAAATAGCAAGCAGAGCATGATTTGCTAGTGAGTAAGTAGAGCATGATTTTCTAGGAAGCAAGCATAAGGTTAGAATTGAAAATTATTAATTAATATTTTTGGAGTAATATGGTGCTTACAAGCCTAAGTATGATTGCTTTTAATAAAGGAGTTATATGTAGGGTTTAATTATAATGTAGGAGATATAAGGGTTAGTTTATTAATTTTATAATATATGGAGTAATAATTTTTCTACATTAATTAATTAGTTTGACTATTGTTTTGAAGTTTTTAAAGGTAGAAGATTTATTTTTTTGAGAAAATTTTGAAATTAAATTTTTAGATTTTTTTTTTGAAATTTTGCAAATTTAAATATTTGGGAGTTAAAAAGTTTTCAACATTAAAGGATAAAAAATTTAAATATTTTCAAATTTTATTTGAATTATTATTTGAGTTATTTTTTTAATGATGGAGTTATAGGATTTTCTTCTTCAAAGGAAATCAATTTGCATATTTGAGTTATTATTTAGGAAACAATGAATTCAACTTAAAAACTCAAAATGCATAAAAAAAAAGGAACTTTTCAACATAGAAGACATTATCAAAATATATAACCATACCTTATGAAAGGAAAAGTTCAAAAACAATATTGGAAGGATAAGGAAGGCTATGTAGGGCGACTTACCATGGAAGTATTGTTCCTTTTACCTACATCTTTTCCTTGTCCCTATCCTAGGACCCAATTCCTTTCCTAGTTTCCTTGGCACTTTTTCCATCATTTTTGGTAGGAAGGTGTTGCAAACGATCTCCTTTGGGGAGGGAGATCCTTGATCCATTGTTCTGCCCCTTTCCTTGCCCTTGGGTGGGAAAACTTGTCTCATTTCTATTCCATTGTTCCATACTTTGGTGCTTGGGTTCTGGGTTGTGTTCAGGAATTTCCTTGGGATGTTTCCTAGGATTTTTTTCTCAGGTTTTTTTTGGAAGTCTTCCTCTCGATTGTCATTTGGGTTGCTTCAGTTATGGTTTGGTGGGTCTTAGGATTTTTGGCTTCATGAGCAGTTCTGCACAACATCCTTTTGGTTGGAGGACCATGTGCTTTATAATGTGGCTCTGCTCTTTGGGTTTGAAGTGGTGGTTCTTGGAGGATTTTAGCTTCTTTTGTGGATTTTTAGGATGGGCCTCTGTTCTTCTTGTTGTTGAATCCTTTCAGGACTTCCTCTTTCATTTCCTTGAAGCTATTTGTTGGTGGGTTTGAGGAATTTTGGCTTCATGAGCAGTTTTGCATAGCATCCTTTTGATTTCTAGGGTTTACCGTGTGCTTTCGACTGTGAATTTTCTCTTTGGATTCATGGTGTTGGTTCTTGCAGGTTCTCAATTCCTTTCATGGCTTCAGGGATGGGCCTCTGCTTCTCTTATTGCTTGTTCCTTGCAGGTTTTCCTTATTTGTGTCCTTGAAGATTTGGTGTTGAAGGTTTTCTAGGATGTCTAGCTACTTCCTTTCATTTTGTGCTCTTATATTTGTAGTTGTGGCTCCTTGTGACTTCTTCTTGTATTCCTGTGGCACTTTCTTGCCTTTCCTTCTGACATGTTTTTCCTCTGATGTTGTTTCTTGAGCTAGACCATTGTTTCTCAAAGACTTATTTTTTCCTTCTTTAGGACTTCATAGCCTGGGAAGCTCCTCTTGTTTCTATTCCACTGATGCACCATACCCCAGGCTGTTGTTCCACTACATGAGGATTTTGTAGCCTATGATTTTCCTCTTTTTGTTGTTTTATTTTTTAAAGGCTTTCAGGGGGTGGTCTTTTCAGGTTTCTTAATATTGCACTCTCCTTGTATGATTCATTCTGCTTCACTGATCCACCCCTTTGTTCATGGTGGATTTTATGTTTCTTCCTGGTTTTCCCTTACGTGGGAAGTTGTTTTCTCTCAAGCCTATTTCCTAAGGGTGGTTTCCGATTTTCCTGCCCTTGGGTTGTTTCAAAATTTAAAATCCTGGCCTTATTTCCTTTTTTCACCCTTGGGAAATGTTTACTTTGATTTTTAGTGGATGGAGCGGTTTGGCACTTTCTCTTGCACTTGGTTTGCTTGAAATTCTTGATTGGCACCATTTGATTCAAATTTGGTTCTCTGGCGGGCTTTCCCTTCTTGCCCATTTTTCCTTTGGTGCATAGGAAGTCGTCTTCCTCTGGTGCAAAGGATTGTGCCTTCCTTTGGCATTTAGGATGGTGCATCCCTTTTCTTGTTTGTGTTCCTCTAATGTTTCCTTTTGATTCATTTTGATGTATTGTGTTGCAATATGATCCTTTGTAATCAGGTTTTGGGATCCTTGATAAAAACCCACTTTTAATATATAACTTACCAAAAAAAATAAAAGTTCAAAAACAAAATTTATATCAAAGGCAATTTTTGAATATAAAGGACAACATCATAAAAGAGTTCTTCAAAAATCTTATCAAATATGTAAGATAATATTACTTGAATCAAACCAAATGTTCAAATGGAAAAATATGTTTGGTATATAGACTCAGGAGCTAGTCATCAGATGATTGAAAACTTACATTGGTTTGAGTCTTTAGAAGTCAGGGATAATATCTCTTTAAAGATTGTAGATGGTAAAATATACCAAGTTCAAGGAATTGGTAGAGTAATACCTAGCATGCCATTTTTCAATTTTTTTGCTAGAGAATGTTTTATGTCCTTAGACTATCAACCAATCTTATCTCAGTTACTCAATTGGTTGAAAAAGGAAAATCAATTGAATTCAAATATATAAATGAACATATCAAATGCATCATCAAGAATCAAAATATAATAGAAGCTATAAGATAAAAAAAAAAAATGAAATATATGTCTTTGATTCAATTGGTTTTTCTCAAGATATTACTGAATGTATATCTCAAAATAACGTTAATGATAAATTACCTAATTTTTCAAAATTATAGAGTACAAGAAATTGGATCCAACATAGTCTAAATTTTTCTTGCAACCATAAGCATTGGATGAACCTAAGATTAAAAATGATGAAGCATATTCAAGAGAAGTATAGGTTTGTGAACAATGCAACATCACTTGAATATTGAAGATAAATATGAAGACCAAGATTGAAGACTAAAGTTTTCAATAACCAAATAATGTAATACAAGGGGGTGTTGAAAAATATTAGATTATTTGGTACATGCTAATGTACCCCCATGGTACCTTCATGTTACATTTGTAAATAATATATTAGGATTGATTCTATAGTTTAGAGTGTGATTTATGCTTGCCCTTTATGTAAGTGTCAATATGCAAGAAATGCACAAGTGTCTTGTATGTAAGAGTGCAAATATGTAATGTGAGGATGTGCACAAGTGTTCTATATTAGGAGTGCATGTAGGATTCCAAGAGTCTTGTAGATGTGTGCAAGTATTGTAGAGTCAAGTATCCATCAAGTATGCAAGTGGAAATATGAGAAGCCAAGAGTCATGAGACTTGGCATATGGAGAGAAATAGTCAATTGGCTAAAGAGTCACATTATTATGGCTATATTAAGGAGATAATGCTCCATAGATAATATATCAAATTATATCGAATCATATCAAATCAAAACTTAAGAAGAGGAGTAATAAAGCTTGTATACACTTTGAGCAATTAATATTGTAAGTTTTCTTTATGCATAGTTCATGAATGATTTAGGCTATATACATTCATATTTTAACATATAAATTAATGTTATTTGATCTATTATAATCCTTTATATACACATTAATTTTCTCATATATTTATACTCATTATATGATTATATTTGACCTTTATTATTGTGGCTATTTCATATTGGGACCTATGTGATATTGTGAGATAACTTGTGATAATTTGTGGTAGTAAAGTCTTAAAAAGTCAACATAGCACTACGGTATAGTTGGTGGATCCAATCAGGTCTTCCCTAGGATTTGGTTTCTTTGTGGTTACTACCTTTAATAGAATGTTACTCTTTTTCTTATTTTTATCATTTTGGTTGGTAGTCTGGTGTTGGCTAGTTTACTCCTTGTTTGTTGGTTCATAAGGCTAGAGTGGAGTTAGGGGTACTACTTACCTCTTATAGCATGGATTTCTTCCTCTTACCATGGAACTATATCTCTAGGACTTTTGTCTTCATAGTATCCTCATCATCATCCAAAATATCATCAATGGGGAGATTACCAAACATATTATTTGACACCACCATTTATTTCTTTGTTACTAATTTCTTTTGGATATTATTTTTTTGGAACTTAGAACCATTTAGGATTTTTTTTTCTCTCTTCCTTAATTTAGGATATTATACATGCAGTCTCTTGCTAAATGACCATATTCATGAAATATTCTACAATGGAAAGGTATGTTTTCATAATCAATCTCCTAATTCCATGTTTCCTCCCTAAATTATAGTGTGATATTTTTTGGGAGAGGTTTTTTAAAGTCTATTAGGACACATATCCAAGCATAAATAATTTTTTCAAATCTATATGTACTATCAACAATCATCATGAACATTCCTAGGGTATTCTCGATTGTCGTAAATATTGTTGGATTAAAAAAAATAGTGTTGATAGGCCAAAATGTCTCACCCAAACTAGTCCTATGGATGACATCTC
The DNA here is from genome assembly GCA_028583015.1 of Wollemia nobilis. Taxonomy (NCBI): domain Eukaryota; kingdom Viridiplantae; phylum Streptophyta; class Pinopsida; order Araucariales; family Araucariaceae; genus Wollemia; species Wollemia nobilis. Next base: position 1,218,007 of record JAQPPZ010001484.1, read on the forward strand.
TTCCTTTGTTTTGTATTTAGTATACCAAGGATTTATAAAGAGACACACCTTTCCAGAAAACCATATCCCCCCTTGGAATATTTTTTCCCTATCTTGTTTAGTAGCACAAACAACAAGGAAATGGGTATTGAGGTAAGAAGAGATTTAGAACTCACATTTTTCTCACCATTTTCTAGCAGCTTATAGTTTATTAAACGCTGATAGGATTAGTCTAAACCCCATAAATCAACAAATCATCCCTCTTATCTCCATGGCTTCTATTCCATTCTATATATCCTCCATGTCAACCTTCACTATCGAGAAACCATATACCACATTTAAACACCTTATATTAGTCTTCCTAGGATTTATCTTAGGCATCCACAAAGATCTCCATGGTGCCCGCAAGTTATTGATTGCATTTAGCTAGGACTATTCTCCATGAATGGCATCTCTAAAATTCATTTTTTGGAGTATCTTCCCATACTCTTTCCCCATATTGGGTTTTGTTTTAATAGACCCCTTTTTGTGGTTTTCCCTTGGATCAATTTTGCTCAAGTTCTAGACCATATTGATTATTATTTCAACTTCTCTTATTTGGTCGAATCAGTGTATTTTGTTCCTATTTCTATTCAATACTTGGCCTTATTTTTATGGTAGGATATTATATCTCATCTCTTTTTGTACTATAATTGAAAGTTATAATTTGTTTCCCTCTCTTCGAGTAGCTTGTGAAAAAATATTGTTTACTAATTTTCCTTTAGCTACATATTTTCCTTATTGTAATCATTTGCATCAAAATATTATTCCTAGCCACTAGGTCCAATAGAACCCTTCCTTTATATTTTCTCTGTTGTTTTGTGTAAAACACTTCAAAACCCTCATCCTAGATCCTCTCCCCACACATATAAACTATAAAAAATTATCTTTGTCTTTTAATTTTAAGCCTTAAACTTATTATTTAAACTATGAAAGTTGTTATCATAAAATTGCATCAATATAATGTAAGTGCACACCTATGTGTGTGTATATATTCAACACCCTATCATTTTGTCTATCCTATCACTTTCTACTAGCACTCATATAAATTATAAAAAATATAAATAAAAATATTTATTCTTATCTAAGATATAGAAGTTTCTTTTAGAGTGATATTAAGTACATATACATGAAAATTGAAACTATAAGAAACGATAAACTTTTATTTTTGACTCTTTAAAATTAAGGTCTTTATCTATCACTCTACCAAAACTTAGGACCACATTTCTCAATAAATATGAAATAATATTTAAAAGCTTAACATCCATAAAGTATTCTATATTTTGTCCTCTTTGAGACAAAGTGATTTAATTTTGTACTAATAATAATCACCATTGTCTTCTTACAAAAGGAGAATCCTCATGGAGAGCAAGTGCAAAGGAGACACATCAACATAACTTTCATGTGATTTTAAATTAATGTAACTTCACATCTATAGATGCATAACTTAATACTCAAATTCAATGGATGAAGTGGTGGGGGTTATCTATAGCAATATCAAAACCCCAATTACATAAATAAGTTTAACGTAGGTCGACATCACAAAAGGGCTTAAGGTTAATCATAAATTATAATGTGGGTTTAACCATAATAAGGTTAATTGCAACCCATAAATCTTACATAATAAAATAATACAATAAATTGAATACATTTGTACAATGATTTCCCATAGGAAAATAAAATTATACATCAAATATCTTAGAAATTCCATCCAAATCTCCCTCATCATCTGGAAGATGTCCATATAACTTCAAGAACTTAGCTTCAATCCTTTGAAACAACATCAACCAACTATTCATTGAATTTCCCTCCCTCTTATAATATATTTAAGTGATATTTTCTTCTTTTAAGACTTAGACTAGGCCTTTGGCCCCTAGGTATCATCTTTCTTACACTTGAATTCCTTTGCATGAACTTGCATTTGAGGAGTTCCACCATAATTTTGCATTGCAAACTAAAAATGAACTAGGAGAGAAAACAATTGTTCAAGAGTAAGAGTCTTATAATATTCCATGAATAAAGGAATCATATGAACATGAGGTTCAACATCTAAAAAAATGAGATATTAGCAAGGAAAATATTAAAATATCCTACATCATTATTTTTTTACCTCCAAAAGCTACAATAATTTTCCTTGAAGCCTTGAATCTCAAAATATAGTCCTCATTGTTATCAAACTCAACTAGCTTAAGAGAATAAATCTCTAATTCCAAGAAACTTACTTTAGTTGTATCAACCTTTCTAGAAGGTTTAGACAACTTTGACCATAGCTTGATAGGGTCACTCTCCTCTTTGATATGGAAAAGCAACTCTAGTACAATCAATAAGGAAAAAATCCTAGAGCCTCTTCTACGTTTTGGTGGTAATATTCATCATCAAGAACAACTAATTTATCCTCCTGAAATATGCATAATATGTTCTTAATTTTTTACATGCCAATCATATGAGTTGACAAAACATTATAGTTTTCTCATTAAGGTGGGTAACTAGGGATTTCTAGTTTATCTTACACAATTTAACTCCAAACACTATACTAAGTCTATGAATTGATAGCACTAGTACATAGAACTTGGAAATCATATAATTTAAAAAAGGATTAAAATGATTTCCTATGTAAAAGTTATGGCCTCTAAAATATTTTCCCCAATGGACCCCAAAATATTAAAAATTAAGTGCTCAAATGCTAGGGTTTTAAGTGTCAATTTTGACCTACCACATGGCAAAATATGATTTAATACTACACTCTAATTTGGATCCATCACTTTAGCTCTTCTTCTATACCCAATCATTGCCAATTGTCTCCATTTAACTAGTTGAGCATACATAAATATATAAAAATGGAGTGATGTGGCATAAAAAGAAGATCATGTTAGCCTTAAATTTAACGATAAATTTTGTAGTGCCCAAGAATGCTCAAAGGGTATTGAACTTGGATCTCCCCTAAGCTAAGTTCCATACACTAACCATCACATCCATACCCTAGATGGAAGTAAAATAATTGGCTCATTATTTTACTTTCCAACCTCCCAAATTTAGATAATATAAAGAATAAGCATGTAGTTCAAACCAACATCTACAACTAACAAAAAAGCTCCTTCTATTCATTATAGTAGGCTAATTTGTGGTGTTCAAGGGGATTGACTCCCTATAGGAAATCAACATATGCCCACATAGCAAAAAAAAGGAGACATGCATGATTCAACCTTGCATCATATCCTTTATGATATTAATATTGATCCACCATGTCATAAAAACCTTTGAATAGAAAACTTCATCTACAAAGTTATTGACAGTGCCCCAAGAGTATGTAGAATTTAGCACAATCATAGTTACCAAAACATGTGTCTACAATGAATCAAACTCATATTTTTGGACCAAGGGAACCTTATAATATGTTGTTACTGTCTATCTAGTAGCAATGGTTATCCTTTGTGATGGAATGAGGTGTGTGCTTGCTTCATAGGAAAAGACAACATGTGCGCCTTGTCATGAGGCTGCCAAGCCCAATCCGATGTATGGCATAAAGGGGCCACCCTTTGAAATCAAATTTAGTGCATGAATATTAAGTGAAATAGGAAGCATATATATCCAAGGGCTTAGGGTTATTCTAATAGCCAAACATTTGGATCCTAGCTTTTATAGATAATTTTTGGAAGCACGATGAATATCCTAAAATAAAATTGGGTAAGTAGATAAATAAAAGCATTTTTTTAGCTCTTGTGTAGAAAAAATGAATGAGTTAAAAATAGAAGAATTTTCCTTTAGTTTGGAAGAAAAATCAAGGCCACCAAAGAGTGTTCTTGTGTGACCAAGTGAGGAAGCTCTATACCCACTCGGATACCATGTTAGAATTCATAATTTTTCTAGAAATGAATAGAATCAAACCATGCACTCAAATATTATACATATAATGAAAAATAAGGATTAAAGAATAATTTTTTGGGAACCTATAGGAACCATAAATAATCACTACCTATAGATTATATTGCATACCAATCTGATAATAAATGAGGAGTGTGAAGGGATATTTAAATCAATGCCAAAATCACAATTACATCATAGAGTTAAACCTAAACCAACATAATAAGTGGGCTTTAGATTAATTACAAATAATAAATAAGTTTTATCCATAAGAAGGTTAATCAAGTCCCATTGGGCATACATAATAAAATATTATAAAATAATAAATACATTGTATAATAAAATTTTCTTAGACCTATCCAATATATCACACAATGTCAACTCTAAGCCATTAAATAGATTATAATTTCAACACCATTTTTTGAACATAAAACCTCTCATCTTTTGTGCCCAAAATCTCATCTTGATAATCAATATTTCATGTGTTCAACTGAAAATTAAACAAGTTTTATTTATTGATATTTATTTGTTCTTATAAAGACACATAAAACGATATCTATGTAAATAGAAACTTGTAACCAATAATGTTGAATTATTTATGATTCAATTACCTAACCAACATACTTTCCTGCTTGAGTGAGCTTAGTTCCACCTTTATTCCTAGAAGAAATCATCACATTGCACTTAAAAAGGAGTGCCAAGAATTTAACACACAAAACATATTCAAATTTGAAATTTTGGTGTCAAACATATTTTTCCTATTTAAAGAGTATTGTGCATTCCCTATTGTGTCATAAGAGGATGATGTCAATACAAGTTCAAATCTACGTCCAAGGAACTCAAAATACTTTAGTGACAATAAAGCAAGTTATAGAGTAGGCAAAAATCTTCAAAACAATGGAAAAGTGAATGAATAATAGTAAAAAAGAATCTCTTCTTTGTCTCTTATGTGAAAATGCTTATGGTGTTGAGAAGTAATTTGCCCTAAGAATTGGAAGAAAGATTGAAGACTTTGAATAAATGTTCTACATGACCAATCAATGTTGCTCCCTAGCTACTCTAATACCATGTTGAAATTCACACCTACTTTCTCAAATGAACAAAAGCATTTCATCTACTCAAATCTTATACAAAAACATAAATAACAAAAGTAAAATGAAGAGATACAAAATTTGATAGGTTTCCTTAGGAACCATCAATAATCATTATATAATCCATGGATAAGGATCATAATACTCTGATACAATGGATGGAGTGGTAGAGGGTATTATACCAATACCAAAATTCCAATTACAAAATGAGTTTAACCTAAGTTGACATAACAAGATATCTTCAGGTTACAAATATTAAGGTAGGTTTGACCATAACAAGATTAACCATGGCCCATAGGGTTTATATAATAAAATAATACAATAAAATTAAATATATTTGTATAATTATATCCAATAAGACTATACATGATCATATCATACAGTGTTGGCCTTGGCCATAAGTTAGATTACACTTTTAGCATAAATAATCTTCAACCAATAGAGAAGATTGTTATGAGTGGTATATAAATACACCTTTAATAGAAAAGTATAAATCTTAGTAAATATCACACCAATGCTATTATTAGTTAATACAACATCACATGGATTACCATCCACAGTCACATAGGCCCATACACTAGACTACTAGAATGTATAATGTTGGTCCTAAACAAATAGTTAAACATTAAATAATTCAACAAAATTATGGTGTATGACCTCCATTATCATTGATAATAATCCTTGAATCTATTCTTTAGAAATATTTAAGGGTAACTATGAATTAGAATAGACCATATACTTTAACTTCTTAGTCCAAAATAAAACATAGGAGTTGGTTGAAGTAACTAAAGGTAAGAATTTTATTTTAATTTTAATAATTCTGAAAATTTCATAAAAGATGTCAATGGTGATGATGTTGATCCAACACTTTGCAAAATAATTATTAAAATTTTTATTTTTTTGATATTATTATTTCTTGTAAAATTAATGTCCTCTTTAAATTCATCACCTCTCATTAGGTTTCACATTTAAATTTTTTTAAACAAATACTAAAATGTATCTTAGACATTTAAGAAAGACATTATTAATAGCTTGATATTAGTAAAATATTTAAATTTTTACTAGGCAAGGTGTATTGATAATAAAAAGTTAATCACAATAATAATATTTTTTTAATTTAATAAAAAATAAAATAATTTTACATATAGCAGATTTAATCACAAATGAATCACATAGAAGCTAAGAAACTACTTATATTCTTCTATAATTACAACATAATTAAAGAGGGCTTACGCTTTTAATATATAATGGTGATAAAAGTGTTACTCAAGTTTTCAAAAAAATATTTTATGTCTGAGCAAAACGTATTAAAATTTATCTATTATTATACTAAAGAGTTTATATTATTATGATTATAATCTCGTTTATGTAAGAAGATCTTATTTCACATGAAACTATATACAAAAAAAAAATTGTAATTTATATGAAATGAAAAAAAATAAATTACAAACAATAATAAAATGATTGCATCTAATATATATATTTTTTATAAATATAATTTTTTTTTACGATTACATAGGAAATTTTAAATCATAGTGGCTTTTTCCACCAAACCTATTCCCTTTCGTTATTGTTGATCCGACTTGAAAGGGATGAATAACCCGACTTGAAAGGGACCACTTGTCACTCAATACTGCTTCCACCAAGCCTGTTACCTTCATTCCACCAAACCTATTCCCTTTCGTTATTGTTGACCCGAATTGAAAGGGACGAATAACCCAACTTGAAAGGGACCACTTGTCGCCCAGTACAACTTCCACCAAACCTATTCCCCTTTGTTATTGTTTACTTGACCTAAAAGGGACCACTCGTCGCTTGGGATTCGTACTGTCATCATTGTTCTAGCTATTTCCCCTTGTTATTGTTTACTTGACCTGAAAGGGACCACTCGTCGCTTGGAATTCGTACCGTCATCGTTGGTCTAACACGCACTTAAAAATTTTAGATCAGACTACTATCTTTGCAAAGAGGCTGCCCTTCGTTATTGCTTACTCAACCTGAAAGGGACGAGTTGTGATTCGTATCGTCGTCGTTGGTTAAACATGGACTCAAAAAATTCAGATCAGACTACTATCTTTGCAAAGAGGTTGGTCTAACACGCACTCAAAAAATTCAGATCAGACTACTATCTTTGCAAAGAGGCTGCCTCCGAGGTTTGAACCTGAATGTCTTCTTAATAAATACCTAACCAAATAAATATTTGACAATCCATCTAACCTTTTATTATATAAAAAAATAAATTTTAATTATTATATGTAACTTAAAAGCATGTTGTATTAGTATGATAGTTGGATCTTAAGTTCATTATCTATGTAGGTTTCCTCCTCTGTATAATGGAAAAGTATTCATCTTAGAATTAACTAAGATGTACTTCGTGATACTTATAGTGAATAATACCCATAGAAGATTATCTACTTTAAAAATGTTATAGATGTATGAGTTTTTTTCTTTTAATAGGTAAGTCAAAAATTAAATTTAAATAGTATCCAATAATTATATAACTTAATTAAAAACAAAAACAACCCTTATAATTATATAAAACCTATCTTTTAAAAACATAATATATATGAAAACAATACTTGTTGGGCAGAGAACTTTTGGCGCTTGGCATCTTAAATGGCACATCAAACCTAGTAAGTTTTATAAACTAAATTCATGAAATTGCGGGGCTCCTAACGACCTTTATATTACGGACGACATGATATTCCGAAACCTTACATCGATCGACGCATGTAAATATATAAAACAGTACATACATCAAACCTAGTAAGTTTTATAAACTAAATTCATGAAATTGTGGGGCTGCTAACAACCTTTATATTACGGACGACATGATATTTCAAAAACATTACATCGATCCACGCATGTAAATATATAAAACAATACATACGTGGATTGATGTTCGGAATATCTATGTCATTTCAATTTTATAAAACAATAGCATCTTTTATTCACTATTTTATTAAGATTTGAGCTTTCATTAATTATTTTATTAAAATCAATCTTATAATTTTATATAAATTTTTTTTAATATATTAAAAAATAATTACTTATTTCATTTAAATATATAATTTTTTTTTAATACATTAAAAAATAATCACTTATTTCATTTAAGTAAATATTTATTCTGATTTAAAAGAGTTGGATTGGAACTGCTTACTATAATCTAACAAATCACTCAAATCAAATAAATCGATCTACTACCCCTATGGGGTCTCTAGACAGGTGGTACACTGTGGGATAAATGATTAATTCCGCAATAGCCCTGCCCGACAAATGTTCAAATTTTTAATTATCTGGAAAATTATATTTTTAACCTCTCTACAACCAGGGTAATCTAACCTCTCTACAACGAGGGTTACACGTTGTCCGTTTGACCAAGGCCTCGTGATAAATGTATGATATAAGGACCTACCTACGCTTTTACCTTTCATTGCGTTCAGCCTCAACATGTTTTCTGCAAAATATTCCAGTGACTGTCAAGGCGAGGCAGAGATTCCAGTGGTGGATCTCTCTGTGCTTCAATCACAACCGGGAGACGAGCATCCGGAAATTGAAAGGCTGCGCAGTCAAATCGGAGAAGCATGCAAACAATGGGGATGTTTCCGCGTGATCAACCATGGTGTTGACGAGGAGCTTATACGCAGGCTACTTTGTGGTGTTCAAGGGGATTGACTCCCTATAGGAAATCAACATATGCCCACATAGCAAAAAAAAGGAGACATGCATGATTCAACCTTGCATCATATCCTTTATGATATTAATATTGATCCACCATGTCATAAAAACCTTTGAATAGGAAACTCCATCTACAAAGTTATTGACAGTGCCCCAAGAGTATGTAGAATTTAGCACAATCATAGTTACCAAAACATGTGTCTACAATGAATCAAACTCATAGTTTTGGGCCAAGGGAACCTTATAATATGTTGCTACTGTCTATCTAGTAGCAATGGTTATCCTTTGTGATGGAATGAGATGTGTGCTTGCTTCATAGGAAAAGACAACATGTGTGCCTTATCATGAGGCTGCCAAGCCCAATCCGATGTATGGCATAAAGGGGCCACCCTTTGAAATCAAATTTAGTGCATGAATATTAAGTTAAAGAGGAAGCATTTATATCCAAGGGCTTAGGGTTATTCTAATAGCCAAACATTTGGATCCTAGCTTTTGTAGATAATTTTTGGAAGCACAATGGATATCCTCCCAAAAACTTGGGTAAGCAAATAAATAAAAACATTTTTTAGCTCTTGTAGAAAAAATGAATGAGTTAAAAATAAAAGAATTTTCCTTTAGTTTGGAAGAAAAATCAAGACCACCAAAGAGTGTTCTTGTGTGACCAAGTGAGGAAGCTCTATACCCACTCGGATACCATGTTAGAATTCATAATTTTTCTAGAAATGAATAGAATCAAACCATGCACTCAAATATTATACATATAATGAAAAATAAGGATTAAAGAATAATCTTTTGGGCACCTATAAGAACCATAAATAATCACTACCGATAGATTATATTGCACACCAATTTGATAATAAATGAGGAGTGTGAAGGGATATTTATATAAATGCCAAAATCACAATTACATCATAGAGTTAAACCTAAACCAATATAATAAGTGAGCTTTAGATTAATTACAAATAATAAATAAGTTTTATCCATAAGAAGATTAATCAAGTCCCATTGGGCATACATAATAAAATATTATAAAATAATAAATACATTGTATAATAAAGGTTTCTTAGACCTATCCAATATATCACACAATGTCAACTCTAAGACATTAAATAGATTATAATTTCAACACCATTTTTTGAACATAAAACCTCTCCTCTTTTGTACCCAAAATCTCATCTTGCTAATCAATTTTTCATGTGTTCAACTGGAAATTAAACAAGTTTTATTTATTGATATTTATTTGTTCTTATAAAGACACATAAAATGATATCTATGTAAATAGAAACTTGTAACCAATAATGTTGAATTCTTTATGATTCAAGTACCTAACCAACATACTTTCCTACTTGAGTGAGCTTAGTCGCACCTTTCTTCCTAGAAGAAATCATCACATTCCACTTAAAAAGGAGTGCCAAGAATTTAACACACAAAACATATTCAAATTTGAAATTTTGGTGTCAAACATATTTTTCCTATTTAAAGAGTATTATGCATTCCCTATTGTGTCATAAGAGGATGATGCCAATACAAGCTCAAATCTACGTCCAAGGAACTCAAAATACTTTAGTGACAATAAAGCAAGTTATAGAGTAGGCAAAAATCTCCAAAACAATGGAAAAGTGAATGAATAACAGTAAAAAAGAATCTCTTCTTTGACTCTTATGTGAAAATGCTTATGGTGTTGAGAAGTAATTTGCCCTAAGAATTGGAAGAAATATTGAAGGCTTTGAATAAATGTTTTACATGACCAGTCAATGTTGCTCCCTAGTTGCTCTAATACCATGTTGAAATTCACACCTACTTTCTCAAATGAACAAAAACATTTCATCTACTCAAATATTATACAAAAAACATAAATAACAAAAGGAAAATGAAGAGATACAAAAGTTGATAGGTTTCCTTAGGCACCATCAATAATCATTATATAATCCATGGATAAGGATCATAATACTCTGATACAATGGATGGTGTGGTAGAGGGTATTATACCAATACCAAAATTCCAATTACAAAATGAGTTTAACCTAAGTTAACATAACAAGATATCTTCAAGTTACAAATATTAAGGTGGGTTTGACCATAACAAGATTAACCACGGCCCATAGAGCTTATATAATAAAATAATACAATAAAATTAAATATATATGTATAATTATATCCAATAAGACTATACATGATCATATCATACAATGTTGGCCTTGGCCATAAGTTAGATTACACTTTTAGCATAGATATTCGCCAACTAATAAAGAAGAATGTTATGAGTGGTATATAAATACACCTTTAATAGAAAAGTATAAATCTTAGTAAATATCACACCAACGCTATTATTAGTTAATACAACATCGCATGGATTACCATCCACAGTCACATAGGCCCATACACTAGACTACTAGAATGTATAATGTTGGTCCTAAACAAATAGTTAAACATTAAATAATTCAACAAAATTATGGTGTATGACCTCCATTATCATTGATAATAATCCTTGAATCTATTCTTTAGAAATCTTTAAGGGTAACTAAGGATTATAATAGACCATATACTTTAACTTTTGAGTCCAAAATCAAACATAGGAGTTGGTTGAAGTAACTAAAGGTAAGAATTTTATTTTAATTTTAATAATTCTGAAAATTTCATAAAAGATGTCAATGGTGATGATGTTGATCCAAAACTTTGCAAAATAATTATTAAAAATTTTATTTTTATTGAAAGCATTTATTTTTAAGAGCAACCCCCCCTTTCAATCAGCCGGCTTTGCTTACCTCACCTCGCCCTCCATTGAAACAAAGAAGTTTGTTTTCAAGTTTGAAGGAGAGAGCTGCTTCCTTTAGCCCTCTTGAGATATTACTACTGTAATAACGATCACTCTGTTGCAAGGGAGGATAGGTAGAGCTCGACCGACCTTTCAAATAATCAGGTTTTGGGCTCGCTCTAAATTCCATCAACTTTAATCTTCTCCCGCTCCCCCTCTGTTTTAAAAAGGCCCTTTTAAACGGTGGGGGAGAGCGAGAGCGGGGAAGCCTTATTATACTCAAATTCGCTCCCGAGAGCGGGGAAGCCTTATTATAAAAGGGAGAAGAATGGATTGATATTATTATTTCTTGTAAAATTAATGTCCTTTTTAAATTCATTACCTCTCATTAGGTTTCACATTTAAATTTTTTTAAACAAATACTAAAATGTATCTTAGATATTTAAGAAAGACATTATTAATAACTTGATATTAGTAAAATATTTAAATTTTTACTAGGCAAGGTGTGTTGATAATAAAAAATTAATCACAATAATAACATTTTTTTAATTTAATAAGAAATAAAATAATTTTACATATAGCACATTTAATCACAAATCAAATGAAACACATAGAAGCTAAGAAACTACTTATATTCTTCTATAATTACAACATAATTAAAGAGGGCTTACACTTTTAATATATAATGGTGATAAAAGTGTTACTTAAGTTTTCAAAAAAAATATTTTTTGTCTAAGCAAAGCGTATTAAAATGTATCTATTATTATACTTAAAGAGTTTATATTATTATGATTATAATCTCGTCTATGTAAGAAGATCTTATTTCACATGAAACTATATTAAAAAAAAAAATGTAATTTATATGAAATGAAAAAAGCAAATTACAAACAATAATAAAATGATTCCATCCAATATATATATTTTTTATAAATATAATTTTTTTTTCCGATTACATAGGAAAGTTTAAATCACAGTGGCTTTTTCGACCAAACCTATTCCCTTTCGCTATTGTTGACCCGACCTGAAAGGGATGAATAACCCGACTTGAAAGGGACCACTTGTCGCTCAGTACTGCTTCCACCAAGTCTCTTACCCTTTGTTCCACCAAACCTATTCCCTTTTGTTATTGTTGACCTGACTTGAAAGGGATGAATAAACCGACTTGAAAGGGACCACTTGTCGCTCAATACTGCTTCCACCAAACCTATTCCCCTTCGTTATTGTTTACTCGACCTGAAAGGGACCACTCGTCGTTTGGGATTTGTACTGTCATTGTTGGTCCAGCTATTCCCTTTCGTTATTGTTTACTCGCCTGAAAGGAACCACTCGTCGCTTGGGATTTGTACCGTCATCGTTGGTCTAGCACGTACTCAAAAAATTCAAATCAAACTACTATATTTGCAAAGAGGTTGCCCTTCATTATTGTTTACTCGACCTGAAAGGGACCACTCAGCGCTCGTATTTGTACCGTCATCGTTGGTAGACTACTATCTTTGCAAAGAGGTTGTCCTTCGTTATTGTTTACTCGACCTGAAAGGGACCACTCATCGCTCGTGATTTGTATCGTCATCGTTGGTCTAACACGCACTAAAAAAATTCAGATCAAACTACTATCTTTGCAAAGAGGCTGCCTCCGAAATTTGAACCTAAATGTCTTCTTGATAAATACCTAACCAAATAAATATTTACCAATCCATCTAACCTTTTATTGTATAAAAAAATAATTTTTAATTATTATATGTAACTTAAAATAATGTTGTATTAGTATGATAGTTGGATCTTAAGTTCATTATCTATGTAGGTTTCCTCCTCCTCTGAATAATGGAAAAGTATTCATTTTTTTTTTTTTGATATATAGAAGCAATGGTTACAATCACGATTTTTAGTAACTACCAGCACAATTGGTAGGGTTCAAACTATCTACGAAGGCTCCCAGGACTTCCACCATCTCGGTACATGGTAACCCGACGTGAGATGGGGACCGTCGGACGCACAAGGGTTGCATCGTCGTCATCAATCTGGCGCACCACTCAGAGGAAACGGATCTGGGCTACTGTCTGTGCATGGGCAAGCCCATGGGATTGGAACCTTGTTCTCCTCTCGATAAGCGCCCCAACTTACCAATCCACCTAGACCCACTGGACGAAAAATATTCATCTTAAAATTAACTAAGATGTACTTAGTATCACGAAGTACATCTTAATTAATTCTAAAGTATTCATCTTAGAATTAACTAAGATGTACTTCGTGATACTTATAGTGAATAATACCCATTGTAATTTCTATCGATTTAGAAGATTATCTACTTTAAAAATGTATGGTTTTTTTTGTTTAATAGGTACGTCAAAAATTAAATTTAAATATTATTTAATAATTATATAACTTAATATAACTAAATTATAAAAAAACATCCCTTATAATTATATAAAACCTATCTTTTAAAAACATAATATATATGAAAACAATATTTGTTGGGCAGAGAACTTTTGGCGCTTGGCATCTTAAATGGCACATCAAACCTAGTAAGTTTTATAAACTAAATTCATGAAATTGCGGGGCTCCTAACGACCTTTATATTACGGACGACATGATATTCCGAAACCTTACATCGATCGACAAATGTAAATATATGAAACAGTACATACATCAAACCTAGTAAGTTTTATAAACTAAATTCATGAAATTGTGGGGCTGCTAACGACCTCTATATTACGGACGACATGATATTCCAAAAACATTACATCGATCCACGCATGTAAATATATAAAACAATACATACGTGGATTGATGTTCGGAATATCTATGTCATTTCAATTTTATAAAACAATAGTATCTTTTATTCACTATTTTATTAAGATTTGAGTGTTAGCACCTTTCATTCATAATTTTATTAAAATCAATCTTATAATTTTATATAATTTTTTTAATACATTAAAAAATAATCACTTATTTCATTTAAATAAATATTTATTCTGATATAAAAGAGTTAGATTGGAACTGCTTACTATAATCTAACAAATCACTCAAATCAAATAAATCGATCTACTACCCTTATGGGATCTCTAGACAGGTGGTACACTATGGGATAAATGATTAATTCCGCAATAGCCCTGCCCGACAAATGTTCAAATTTTTAATTATCTGGAGAATTGTATTTTTAACCTCTCTACAACCAGGGTAATCTAACCTCTCTACAACCAGGGTTACACGTTGTTCGTTTGACCAAGGCCTCTTGATAAATGTATGATATAAGGACCTACCTACGCTTTTACCTTTCATTGCATTCAGCCTCAACATGTTTTCTGCAAAAGATTCCAGTGACTGTCAAGGTGAGGCAGAGATTCCAGTGGTGGATCTCTCTGTGCTTCAATCACAACCGGGAGACGAGCATCCGGAAATTGAAAGGCTGCGCAGTCAAATCGGAGAAGCATGCAAACAATGGGGATGTTTCCGCGTGATCAACCATGGTGTTGACGAGGAGTTCATACGCAGGGTAGATTCTGTTTCTCGTTCTTTGTTTAATCTTCCGACAGAGATAAAAGAAAGAGTCAGCTCCACTCGTGAATTTGACGGCTACTATGCAAAGTCTTTCCTTTCCCGGTGCGAGAGCATGAGTTTCTTTGACATAACCACTTTTCAATTGCTGCAACAGTACACACAAAAGTTGTGGCCGGAAGGAGATCCTCAATTCTGGTAACATGAATTTGGCTTTCTATACAATTTGCATTTCTCCCTTAAACTAATCTCTCACTCTAATTAATTGATTTGGTAACAGCGAAACTCTGAGCACATATATCTACAAATTAGCTGATCTGAGGAATTTAATATTAAGACTCATGATTGAGAGTTTGGGTTTGGATGCCGTCAAACATTTCCCGTCCAACTTCGCAGGTAATTTCCGTCTGAATTATTATTCAGGTGATGGTGATGGTGATGCCCTGCGTTTTAACGCTCATAGGGATGGAGGCATCCTATCGATTTTGCTTGAGGACGATGTTGGAGGTCTTGAAGTCCGGTCGAAACAAGGCGAGTGGTTGAGTGTGAGACCTCTTCCTGCTTCGTTTCTCATAATAATCGGGGATGCCTTTAAGGTATATAAATGTTTATATTATTCCTCAACTGCGGTCTTTGTATGTGGGTTTGGTTGAGGCCATTAACATTGTGTTTATTTTTTGGGAGTGTGCAATGAAGATGTGGAGCAACGACAGAAGTTGGAGTGTGGAGCATCGCGTTGTGTATGGAGGGGGAAGACCTCGGCTATCTGTTATTCTGTTTTGGAAATTTCCGCGAAAAGAAGAAGTGAAGACGCCAGAAGAGCTGATAGACGATCAACATCCGCAGCGTTACAAACCATATGTTCCCCAAGATTACGAAGAAGCCTTCATAAGAGGGAGAGGCACCCCGCCAGACATCTCCCTCTAGATGAAACTTTAATCTAAGAATAATTAGTCCTCTGGCAGTAGTGCTTATGCTGTAAACTTAAAAGCCAAAAAAGATTGGGCATCTTTTGATGTGAATATTGGTGTGTTTGTTCATCTTCAGTCATATACGGATTGAAGGCAACTGTTTATTAGATTTGTATTGCAGACAATCTTGTAACTTTTAACTTAATGTCCGGTAGGTCTGGTTAAGACGAGGTCATATCGTCGACAAGATCCGTCGGTGTTAACATTTCTGCGGTTAAGCGGGTCTATGTCCTATGTGTTAATTGGAATAAAAATATTATTTTTCTGCGATTAAGGGGACTTATGATCCCTAATCCGTATAAAATTAACTCTCTACAATTAAGCGGACCTATGTTAATCCGGTTAAAGAAAAAGCATGGTCGAAGCCCACTTAAAACAAATGGAACAAACTTTGCACCGGTTTATTTATTTATTTATTTATTTGTTAAGGGTGGAAAGAGCCGAAATATGCAAAAATGTCATTTCAGAGATTTTGAGCCCATGAACAAAACCTCCTATAAAATAATGGTTAAGTTTGTTATCAATGAGTGACTAGAAATGCAACTAAAGAAAATATTATCTGACCCTCAGTTTTCATATTAAAGTATGATACTCACGGCAAGTGTCTATTGCATTTTTTTTTTAATTTTTAATTAATTAAGTTAATGTTATTTGATAATAATTTTTATTTTTATTTTTAAAAGAGTTGTATGTAATTTTTATTGGGACCATTTTTATTATAAAAATAAAATATTGTTATTTTTATTATAATTTTATTAAATTATATTTGACTTGTTTTTTTATTGAAGATATTTTTTATATATCTTTCTATTAAATTTATCATTTTCTTCAAACTACTAAGTTTCCACAATCAACTCTTATTGTTATTAAGAAATAAAATCTCACTCATAAAGATCTTTTAGAAATTTAAATTTTGTCAAGATGAAATTCAACACTTAAATAGCTAAAATCCTTGTTGTCCTAGTTTCTAAAATATTATTTTCATTGTTATTTATGGGTTTAGCCTTACTTTGTATATATATATATATATATATATATATATATATATATATATATATATATATATATATATATGGTGAAAATAGGGGTTTTCGGAAGGGTCCCAATCTTTTTACATAGGCCAATGAAACTTCTAGCAAGGACAAAAGTTGAAGGCCAAAAAGGAACAACCAGATAAAAATATTAGATCAAAGAACAACATGAAAAATAAACACAAGAGACCAACAATAAAAGAATACAAACATAATAAGAGATCAAAATGACTAACTAAGATTTGGAGAGGCTAACATCAACCTCACATCAAAAGCTTCTTAATAATATCCATGTCAATAGAATTTTTTTATTCCATGGTCTTAAATAAAGGGCATCTCTCCCTCAAACCATTGGCCATCATCCATTATTTTATCTCTGATTTTTTAATTGGAAAAGATGATGAGGAAAACACATTTAGGAAGAAAATTTAGAGAGTTATTTGAATTAAATCTTCAAAAAACCTAGCTAGAATCTATGGAACTTATATATTAATACTCTACTTTAAAAACTAGCATATCATGCTCACTCATCTCTTCCTTGATAGTCACTTTTGGTGTGACATCTATTACCTTGACCAAACTTACCATGTATTTGTTCTTTTGCCTCTTCAACTTGGGCCTCCATACTTCTAGTTAGGGCACCCTAACTTCCTATTAGGATTTTCAAATATGATTTTGCTTCCATACTAGCTAGTGGGTCTTGCACTTCATAGCTCACACTTGCTCTTAGTTTGCACTTCCTTTTGGCTTACACTCGCTTCTATCTTGCACTCCCTCCCAGATTACAATCGCTCTTGGTTTGCACTCCCTCCTGACTCACACTCACTTCCATATTGCACTCTTTCTTGTCTCTTCTTTCTCTTGATATTCCTTCACTTTGATGATTTTTAAAAAACATGTCATCTCTTCCTTCTCCTAATGTTCCTTCGCTTTGATGATTTTTTAGAAACATCGTTTGATGCATTCGTGGTAAGGGTTTTGAAGCATTGATGCACTCTGTGGAATTGATACTAATTTCCTCTAGTCTATTATATGCATTTATCATCGTTGGAATTGTTCTAGATCTAGTGTTCATGTATATCACTCTTTTGTGAAAACAAGTGTGTCATAGACATTCACATTGTAGACCTTAAAAAAAATCTAATTTCTAACCCTCGTGAAGCTTTATTAAGAATGAAATGAACCTCTAGGTGATTTTAAAGCCTCCTCATTTCCATGAATGAATTCCACAAATTCCTAATCATTAATACACTCTCAAATTTTATCCATAATGGTGTGTAATGGCTTACAACTCAATGATAGTCATCATAGTCATTAGGTTTTTCAATGGCTAAGTCCTCACAAAAATATTTTGGAAGCCTTCTGTATTTTCCCTATCACCACTGCCTCACTCATTGCATTTGCTACCTTCATCATGAACTCCACTATACTATAACCACAACATAACAATTTTTATACTTTTATATTATAATAAAAAATGTTTTAATAATTTGATCAAAGATTTATTTAAATGACTTAAAAAAGTTCTTATTTCTAATTTAAATAATTATCTCTTTAATATCAAATCTTTTTAAATTATATATAAAATATGAAAATTATCATATGGAATTAGTTCAATTAGTTAGATTCATCAACTTTCAAGGAGACCTAGGTTCAAAATTTTTGAGAAATACATACATAATTTTTTGGTTACATAGGATAGTTGGTCACAACCATACTATTTTTTTTAGTAACTAACAAGCACAAGGTTCAAACCACGGGGCTACTCCCACCAGAGAAATATATACATAGTTGCCAAGTTGTTATTATACTAATATGTGGTCATGATGTAACACAGATGATATTTGTTAAAGAAAATTATTTATCTATTTAAAATATTTGATTGTATATAACAGTTTTTATAGTGATATATTATAATACAAAATAATTAATAATTTAGTAAATTTTTATTTATATAATTTAAAAAATATATATTTTAAAACATTATTATTTTGATATATATATATGTGTGTGTGTGGTTAGTGTGAGAAACCCCTACAACCAACACATAGGGCTGAGCAGTCTCCCCCAACCATGATCCTTCCTAAATCCAAGAGTTATGCTTATCAATAGGGAATTTAACACACACCCACCCCCTTCACACACTCGTCCACACGACGGTTTGAACCTTGAGCATTACTTTGATATTAGTTGTAAGCTTAGTGCAGTGGTAAGGAATTTGGTCTCTCTTTGAGAAGTTCAATGTTCAAACCCCACTCAGTATGAGGGGGTTGGGACCCCTCATAAAAACCCATGTAAAGTCACTGAAAAAATTACTACTTTAATATTGGATTTATTAAAAATATAAAATACAATAATTTGAGTAAATATAAAATCATAATTTCATAAATGACATTAAAAGTATTTATATTTTTTAAATGAGAAGATAAGTATATTATTTATTAAAACGAAAGTCAGATTTTTTTATTTTATAATTTTATTTTATTAAACCTAGGAAGAACACTACAATAAAAGGATAAGAAAAGGGAATACCGACAATATGTTTACTTATACATAATTTCTTGTGTTAAAAAACTAAGGAAAAAATATTAAATTAAAAATATATATATTTGGCTTAACTCAAGCAACCAACATAACTAATGCTATAGCTAATAAGCCACCATCAGGATATCGTAAGGGTTTCTATTTTACATAGGATGTCTTCCAAAACTCCAACAAATAACAAATGTGCTCTAGCTCCATTTGCACCTTCAGAGGTTGTATTGGAATCTATAAATTCAGAGACGAGATGGACATAGAACATATTTCCTTCCAAACTCATGTTTAGTTTTGAACATTCTTTTATTTCTACAATTCCATAGAAAAAAGAATGTCAATTCAAATAATGTTCCAAGCTTTACACCTGCAATGTTTCCAAGAGTCATCCATTCCATGAATAACTATAGCCAAAATAATTTGAGGGATCTTACAAGTTATGATAAAACTTTGACACCATTCCTAAACCTAAAGGGCTAACAAACAAGACCAAAATATATACATTGGACTTTCTAACTGCTAACACGTAAAGTAGATTAGTGAAGCAAGACCAAGATGGTTGAGCTGACTCGCCATTGGGAGACATACTAATGAAAGAGACCATGCAAAAATTGTCTTCTTTGGTTTTATTG
The DNA here is from genome assembly GCA_028583015.1 of Wollemia nobilis. Lineage (NCBI taxonomy): Eukaryota > Viridiplantae > Streptophyta > Pinopsida > Araucariales > Araucariaceae > Wollemia > Wollemia nobilis. The sequence goes on from JAQPPZ010001484.1 coordinate 1,238,073, forward strand.
GCAATAACCCGATTATGTGTGTATATTTTAATCAATTTTCTTAATAAAGATTAACTTCCCAATACTTTTTATGTCATGGAGCTAATCTTGGGGCTGAATAGAGCTATTTATAGGCTTATTTAATAGAGTAGGCCAATTTTAGTCTTGGTCCACTCATAGTTCAACATAGAGGAAATGAGGGCTTTAATAAAGTTTGGGAGAGAGTATTTGATAGAATTAATATAGGTAAGATCCCTTCTATTCATTTTATAGTACTTTAATATTTTAAGTATATCTATTTTTAAGATTTATTTTTCTATATCTATGTTTAACAAATCTACCAAAGATTTGATATACTTCTTATATAGTCTTTTTTTTTTTATATCCCTATTGAGGGAAAGCAAACCATAATTGTAGGTAAAATGACTTTGAAAAAGAGGTTAAAAATATTTTTGGAGGAGAATTCCCCACTATTAAAAAAAAATTATTTAAAGCCCACCAAATGCTCTAGAAAATAAAGGTGTCAAGACTCAAAAGTCTTTGTTTAGCTTGTGCTCCCCCCACAAAAAATATTCTAAAGGCCAAGGCCTTTCCATGAAGATAATCCTTTTGGATGGGCCTTAAGAAGTGTATTCCTAAGAAATAACTTTCATGGCTCATTACCTATAGCCATACAAACCACCCATTTTGTAGCTAGAGCCAATCCTTATTTTTTATTTTCATTGTTATTTTATTTTATTTGTGGGTTTAGCCCCACTTCTTGTTAACACTTGTGATATTTGATTTGTTTTCCCTTATCAACATCCCTTTGTGTTTCTATTTCTCTTTGTTTTTGCCTCTTGGGTCTTCCTCTTTTTTTTTTCAACAATACTTTCATCTTCATCAATATCTTCAATATTCTCACACTGCTCATAGTAAGACTTATCATATTTAGGTTTAACTTGTTCTAAACGATCTGAAGTACAAGGAATAACCTCAAAAGCACACTTTTCTTTATATTTACCTGGAGACCCTAAAGTGCAAGGATGCACTTCAGTAGTAATTACCATCTTATTCTGCCCTAAAAATCCTAAATTGTTATGGATTTCCTCCAACCTCATTTCTATATTATTCTGCTCTTGAAACCATAAATTTCAAGGGATAAAATCTTCACCACTTTCACTTTTATTACCTGAAGAGGATTCTATACTACTTGAGTTTTATTACCTCATTTTTTATTCTATATTCGACGGTCGGAGCTAGGAGGCTCAACGCAATATCGATCATGGAGGAGTTCATATCAGGTACTAGCAAGGGAAGAACATTTTATTTGTGCGTGAGGTCATTTTTATGCACCTGGTGGTGCAAGTTGTTCTTCCAGATTCATCGAGAATGAGGATTCCCTAGAACCTTCTAGCCACTGTTCATAGAGTGGTTTAGAGTTCAATGACTCAACCATTACGACTGGCCTAGGGGAGCACCCTTCTTTGCCAGTTGTACTAGATCATTGACCAATGTTTTTAGGGCATCAGTTGTAGCCTACTTCTTCAGATTTGGGGTTGGTAGCACATCAGGATAGAGCATCCGAGAGAGCTATCCCTGCGCATCACGAAGATTGATGACACTTACTAGTGTTATATCATCTGTTGGCCTCAAGAGGAGGAGGGGTTTAGGAGAAGGACCCATGCTGGTGAAATCCAAAATTATATCAGATGATTTGGATAACTTGACCCCGACGACATTGAATGGCAGTTGTACATGGATTTCCCAACATGGGTAGAGGTGAGCGAGTGGCTTTGATAGGCTTGTAGAGATAGGTGACTACTCAGTCGTAAGGCTAAGATTAGAGAGTATTAGTTCTACTCTCGTATCCTATGTTAGTTCAGGATAGTGCAGGACATCTCGAAGATCCCATTTTTATATAGGTGCTTGGATTTAAAGCAAGATCTTCCATGGATTCGACCTCCAAATCTAGGAGACGAGCTAGATGACTTTTAGGAGACTGGTATTGATAGGGCTATTATCACTCCAACATAAGACATGTGGTGGTCTATGCTTTAGTGGTATGGATCGAGACCTCTAGGCAGAGTGCAAGACTAGGCAAAGGCAGAGGCAGATCCTGACAGGTGTAGGGTGCGCTAGTGAACAAAGGGTGGATGGGGCACAAAGACCACCATTGAGGAGGATCCTGAGGTCTGCCCTAATTATGAGGCCCTAGAGAAGGGTGAGGTCCCTCCTAATAGCATAGAGGGGCTTCTCCTAGCTCAGGTTGCTAACTTACAGAGTCAGATCAATAGATATGTCATGCAACAGATGGAGAGAGATACCACCATTGCCACTCTATGGGCCTAACTGATTGATAGATATTGTAAACTAACTGAGGTAGGGTAGTAGATCACTAGCCTGACTGCATGGGCTACGATAATAGAGGGGAGGTTCCAAGAGCTCACTAGTGCATACAATTTGGTAGAGAGGTGACTAGCCACAACTATAGCAAAGAGGGACTTGGCCCTGGCTTAGAGAGGAGATCCTTCATCTTCTCATGTTGTCATGGCACCACCTACATCACTAGTGCCAGTGCTACCTGGCGACTGCAATCCTATGTTAGAGATCTGGTGTTTACGGGACCTCTAGCCATAGTACTAGTCGCTTGGACATACCAGTCTCTCGTGTACTAGGCCTCTTTGGGCTAGGTGGTACACAAGGCCCTTAGGAGGGTACATAGCAGGGGGCCAGATCTGACTATAGAGCAGTCTCTAGGTCACAGGGCTGAGGGAGGTGGTAAGAGATCCAGCTTAGGGGGAGTCATCTAGAGCTAGGGCTCAGATCATAGCTACATTTTGTACATGTATCATTTTTTGTGTAATGTCGAGGACCTACACGATTGTAGCCCACAAAAATTTTGTACTCATATGATGTACTTTGAGACACATATTTATATATATGATCATGATCATTTTGGCTCATTATGTGTACTTGATTTATATGTTTAATTTTCTATTTATGTTATGCACATGGATGCAATGCTTATGTTAATTAGATGCTATATGATGTGATGTATGGATGACATGCACTAGATAGCTATTTTATTTATGATGATTATTATATGCAGTGATCTAGATGCTTAGATATATGATTTATGATGGATGCATATGAATGCGATGTTTTCTCTTAACGCATATTTGATATTGCTTTATTATATGAATTAATGTATGTAATGCTTTATTTACATGATGGTAATTTAATGTAAATGAACCTATATGCTTTAATCACTTAAAACATAGGGAATGAATGAAAATATGTTTATCAATATAATGGATGACACCACAGAATGTATAAAAATCATGAATGTAATTGAAACTCCTTAAGATAAGAATTTAATCAATTAATAATCCATATATGAAATGCAATGGTATGTGATTTTATGATGCAAGTGATATAATGTATCATTCTATTTTCTTTTGCAAAATTTGAAAAATATGCACGATATAGTCAATGGTCGTCTAAATATTATTTCTAATATCCATCTGGTATCTATCCTATATTTTTATTGTGCTCTATATGATGATGTATCATGGATTCGATACTTTGCAATTTGATGATTTATATGGTTGCGATATTTGATATTTTGTTGCTATGAGAGAAATTTTTGAGGTTTTCCATGAGACTCAAACACCCTAATAGACTTATCAAAAGTTGCAAACTAACCACACTAGACTTTTGAGATAAAAATCTTTTACTAGGATATGCCCTCACTGTTCATTATCCATGTGTGTGCACATGATTATTTTAAGATAAGACATGAGCATTCCTCGATGTCAGGCAGGATTCTTTCAGCCCATTGCTAAGAGAGGGGTTCCACAAATGTATTATCCAATCCCAAGTTTAGATTTTAGTTGGACTAAGCCACTAGGCAATGTCAGACACCTGAAGCTAGCTCTTCCACATTCAAACATTGGTCTGCCCACAAGCGATATGCAAGTGTATCAGACATATCATCATGCGTAAGGTACAATAGTGCCGACAATTCTAGGGATTCAGGCTCATTCCTTTCTATCCTTCAATTTTTGAGATACTTGCTCATATGTAGTGAAGCAAGGGATTCGATTCTATATTCATTTTGAACAGTCTCTGGATATTCATTTTATATCTCTTCGAACTAGATTTTGGATCTTCATTTGATCTCCTCTCAAAGTTTAATTTATGATCTTCATTTGATCTTCACTTTTCAGCATTTACATTTAATAATTTTCTTCAGAAACTTTCCTTTGGGGGATTTACTTGGGAAAATTATTTCTAGTATATCGATTAAGAATATTGATCATATGATATCAATATGGGATATCGATCTGGGAAGTCAATCTATGATATCGATCTAGGGTATCAATCATGAGGATTTATGTAGGATATCACTTTAGGATATTGCTCATTTTATCGTAAGCAAGGGATTATGAATAGGGAACTAACCCGTCCTTTTACCAAATGCCAACATTTCCCATACCGTTCGCATAAAGGGATAAGAAAGAATAACTCTTTTCACTTTAGGATACCCAGTCCTGCTTCATGGCTTTCATCTTCCCCTAGTCCTTGTTAGGATTGTTTAATTTTTTGATTAGTGATAGGCTTTTGATATGCTAAGGGCTATACTAACTGAACCTTAGCTACAAAAGCAAAGCAAGCTTTCTACCAACTCTTGATAAGACCACTAGGTATGGTTGAGTGATCAAAAAACACTAGTATATCTCTATAGCAATAATATATGTTGTGTTGAAAAACACAATTACTCACATGAATGATGGATCATGAGAAATGCATAGATGCATGATTTAAACACAAACGTGGTGTTGTTTGTAAGACTGACAAACATAATTCCTCCTACTACAAAATGCAACGGATGAAGAATATCTATATGCAATGCAGTGATGTAGCGAATGCATGTGTGAATGCAAAATTCAAATGCAAAATACAAATGTTTTTGGATTTTATGCTTTATCCATTTTTTTTATTTTATTGATTTTATTATTTTTATGTGTTTTGAGCCTTATAATTGACCAAACGGTGGGTACATACCTCTGGAACCTTTAGATTGACCAAGCAATTTTTAAGAATCCTTGGAGCTTTTTAGGATGATCAAGCGATTTTAAACAAACCCTCGGAGCTTTTAGGGTTTGACCAAAGGGTTTATGGGTACCTTTGGGGTATTTTGGTATGACCAAGAGATATTTTAAGAATCATTGGAGCTTTTGGGTTGACCAAGCAGTATTTCAAAAACTCTTGGTACCTTTTGATTGACCAAACTACTCATAGGTGAGCTTGGAGTTTTTTGGGATGACCGAGTGATTATAAGCAAACCCTTGGGGCCTTTAACTGACATGACCAAGAGGTTTCAAGAACCCTTGGAGCATTTTGGGATGATCGAGCGATTATAAACAAACCCTTAGAGTTTTTTGAAGTTGACCAAAGGGCTTACAAATGCCTTTGGGGATTTTTTATTGACCAAACCATTGATGATAGTGTTTGGAGATTTTTAGGATGACCAAGCTATTATAAGCACCCCTCGGATCCTTTTACTATGCTCTTCAAGCATAAAACACCTTAATATGGATGATTTTGAGAGTTTCAGGCTCTTCAACACCTCCTAGTGACGTTAGGCGATAAATACCTAGACTAATATTTTTAGATATGATGTAGGGTCCTAGCCAATTAGCTGCGAATTTGTCTTGCATATCTAGCAACAAATTAGAGTTTTGTTGGTTCTCTTTCAAGACAAGATCCCTAACTTCAAAGTCTTTAGTGTAATTTGATATTGTAAGCTCACTTTAGTCACTCCAGATAAATGCGAAGATTCTCCAGGGCATTCACACAACATTCATCAAGTAACATCAGTTGATCCAGTCAAGCTTTCCACATAGTGTCATCATCGATGAACTCTTTCAATGCGATGCACAGCATTGGAATTTCTAATTTCATTGGTATAATGGCCTCCCTGCCATACACTAGTGAGAACAATGTTGCCCCAATGGGCATCCAAATACTAGTCCTATAAGCCCATAACGCAAGGGGTAACTGGATATGCCAATCTCTGTGGTTTTCTTGTACCATATTTTTCAAGATGGCCACAACTGTCTTATTTGAAGCCTTAGCCTGCATGTTTGCTTGTGGATAGTATGGAGTCACAAACTATGTTTGATTCTATATTTAGATGTCAAAGCTCTCACAATTTTTTTCTTGAAAGACGTTCTATTATCCGATATTATTTTGGATGGAATCCCAAAATCACTTATGATATGCTCCACTATAAACTCTGCTATACAAGCTCCAGTTGTCATTTTTAAGGGTATTGCTTCCACCCACTTTGTAAAATACTCAGTAGCCATGATTATGAATGTATGTCGGCCCGATGACGGAGGAAAGATCTTGCCTATAATATCTAATCTCCACTGAGCAAATAGCCAAGCTGCTTGAATGGGCTATAATGCCTATGATGGAAAGTGCGTAAGATTAGCATTATGTTGGCATTTAATATATTTCTTGATATACACATTACACTCCTCCTCCATATTGGGCCAATAGTAGCCCATTCAAAGGATGCGCTTGACGATGGCCATGCGGCTAAAATTCCCATTGCACGTATCGTTATGAGCTTGCAAAATCACCCATGATGCCTCTTGGGGATCTAAGCAACGAAGAACTCCATCATAGCCTCGTAGGTACAATATGTCTCTTATTAAGACATATTTAGCCACTTTCTATTTAAATATGCGCTTCGCGACATGCAAAAATCCCTCTGGGATTATACTAAGCTTTAGGAAGTCTTTAATTTGTGACATCCAATTTTTATAAGCCTTAGCTTCGACTGCTAAGACGACTTGCTCCCCCTACGTATTTACCTTTGTAAATGCAAACTCGAAAACAACCCTGTGGTGAATGGTAGTACCGCTCCTCATAGGAATTTGAGAGGTTAATGACCCATAGGGTGTCTTCTTAAGAAAATATTTAGCTTTTTAGAACCATTCAGCTTTTGGTTCTACATTGATCATGTTGACTGATTCTCTATTATTATAGGATGCACGCTCTACTACTAGATGTGAGATCTTCTTGACATGGATGGTAGTGAAATCAGCAGATGGATTCTATGGGATTAAAGATCCCAAAGATTCCATGGTGTCTGCAAACCTATTTGACAATCGAGGGATTGCCTCAATGTCATACCATTCAAATTTAGCCAAATATGTGTCAACTAGATATTTATAGGCTTTTAGTATGGGACATCGACACTAAAAAAGCCCCTTGACTTGATTTACTATGAGCAAGGAGTCACCAAATATGTTCAATCTCTTAATATTCATGGCTACAGTTGTGTGGAGGTCCAGCAGTAGGGCTTCATACTTAGCATTATTGTGGGTGCACGAAAAATCCAACTTGAACGACAAGGGCATTGGAGCTCCTTGCGGTGTGATGAACACTATTATGGCACCATCCCCTTGTTCGCACTTCAAATCATTGAAGAACAGAGTCATATCAAAATTGTTCTCTAGTTCTTCGGGTTCGGGAGCTTCAGATATGAGGAAGACTACGTCATCCAGAATCTCAATTGTTAGAGGTCTACTGTTTGATAATGGTGCCTCAGCGAATTGATCTACTATGACCTATCCCTTAATGGACTTTCGGATTATAAATTCCAGATTGAATTCCATAAATAGCATGATCCACTTTGTAGTACTCATATTGTGATATGTCTTACTCATCATGTACTGCAAAGGATTTTGTTTGGATATAACATATGTCGTATGACTTAACATATAATGTCACAATTTATTTGTAGCGAACACTACTGCTAAACACAGTATTTTCATATATGAATACCTGAGCTCATAGCTCACCAAGGTTCGACTAATATAATAAATGGCCTGTTCTTTGCCTTGCACATTCTTTTGGGCTAACATGGTTCCTAGTGCAAAGTCAATTGCCGATATATATAGTAGAAAAGGCACCTTTGGCCTTGGTGGAGCTAGCATTGGTGGCATCGCCAAGTATTGCTTTATCTCAGTGAAGGCTACCTTGCAGTCCTTGTCCCAGTTGAATGGGACCCCCTTATATAGAAGTCAACTTATGGGTTGAAATTTATCCGATAGTTGAGCGATAAATCGCTTTATTGAGGCTACCTTGCCTTGAAGGCTTCTTAATTCTTTAATATTGGTGGGAAGACGCATTTCCAAAATGGCCTTGATCTTCATTGGGTCTACTTCAATGCCTCTATTAGAGACGATGAACCCTAGTAATTTTCTAGAAGTTACGCAAAATACGCACTTCTTAGGATTCAGCCTGACATTGTGCTCTATCAGGAGATCGAAGACTTTTCTTAAGACCTCTGCATGCTCTTATCGCAAAAATGATTTGGCCAACAAGTTATCGATATAATCTTCTATAATTTTGTGCATATATTCATGAAAAATGTATGTCATGGCCCATTGATATGTGGCACCAGCATTTTTGAGGCCAAATGGCATAACTTTGTAGCAAAACGTTCCCCATGGCATTATAAACACTGTTTTATGCTAGTATTTGGGCTTAATCCGAATTTGATTGTAACCAAAAAAATTGTCCATTAAGGAGAGCATTTCATGACCTGCAGTTACATCTACGAGAGCATCAATATTAGGCAACAAAAATGAATCTTTGGATGTTGCGTTATTTAGGAATCTAAAATCCGTGAAAATATGGATTTTTCCATCGGGTTCTATATTGGACACCCATTCTGGATAATCGATGGAGATCACAAATTCCACATCCAATAGCTTTTGTAGCTCATATTTCACCATTAAGGCTACTATTGGGTGCATTTTTCTAAGCTTTTGTTTGACCGACTTCTTTGTCAAATCTAGCAAAAGGTTATGCGTAACCAATTTTGGGTCTAGACCTGACATATCCTTGTACGTCCAAGCAAACAAATTTGGTCTCTCTTTTAGCAGAGGTATGATGGCCCGCTCATCTGGAGTGAAACTCTCTCAAAATTTAACCTTCTTTGTCTTGGTAGGATCATTACTGATATCCACCTCAAAGTTTTTCTCTACTGATATATGTGATCCCTCCTCAAGTTGCTGAGGCATAGGAATCAGATGGATGTCATCAGTCGAGTTGATTGGTTTTGTGTTGGAAGTATTTTTGGCACGATAAACATCATATGCATAGCCTGGTGCAAAATGGAAAGGTTGCAACATTTCTTCATTGGGGAAGAAATCCTCAGGGTAAATCAGAACGATCCCAGTCGATAGCATCTTTGTTAAGATACAACGGTTTGAACGTATCTTCTGGATTGCGGAGTGGAGTGGTCAAATCATTGGAGACCATGTTTATGGAATGGAATTGATCTCTAGGACCACATGGACTGAATTCTACAAAATTTGCATTGTCCTCATACCCATGATCTAGCTCTAATGGCACAAGCACAAAGGGGTCTTCCCTGTGAGGACTACAAAAAATTGGATCCTCCCTATGCTTTGATTGTAAAATAGGATCATTCGGCTCCTGAAGCTCCATGTAGGTCAGAAGAAGGGGATTAACCAACCAATGAATTTTATCCAAGTTTAATCGTCTTGCTCTCAGACGAGGACCAACACGTAGCTACCGATAGACCTCATCAATGTCGATGGGTTTATGATAGTAATGTAAATAAGGAGGACTGAGGTAGGCCCTCTCTAACTCATATTCTTCATCATTGTCATAACAGAATCCTTCATTCACCCCTACTCCTGGGGTGTGCTCTGGAAAGTGCGGCCCCATGAATATGACCGCTTAATCAATGTCATCACTATTTAGATAAACCAGATAATTGTATCGTAAGTGTGACATCGCCAAGAAATATAGCTCTGCTTCTTCCCCTGAATGATCAACATTGGAAAGGGACTCTTCGGTAACCTGTATTGACTCAATAGACAATAGATGACGTGCATTCTAGGGCCTCTCATAGGTACCCTCAACTTCATCCCTAGATTCATCGTCGTTTGAGGATTCCTCATCTGCATCATAACCTGGTCCACTCATATCGGAGGTGGACTCCACTCCATATTCTTTACAAATATATCCTAGCTTGAGATCGCATACAGTAATGGGGTTACACCCCTGCACATCTGTGTCATCAACTGCATCATGGGTTTGGTATCCCAGGTGATATCTAGAGTTTAGTTATGTCTCAATCTGCTCAAGGAGCCCTTTATGATGATTTTATAATGGCTCAGTGGTGATGAAAAATATCATAGGGTGATTCCTCTAGTATCTGGAAGGATCTGGATGATATGGATTAAAATCCACATCATTCGCCATACTAAGGTACAGATGATCTAGGGATGTTGTGAGCAAATAGTTCTACCCCCATATTTATAACACTAAGCCGAACCTATCAGTGACTAACTAATAACGAGGTTCCAACAGAGTCCTCCGTCCTTGTCCAAAGATACCAAGGTCATATCCATTCTAATGATATAGCTCAAAAATACACATGGCATACTCTGGATTGGACAAATAACGAACATTTATAGTGAAAGTTTCCTCGTCATCTTAATCCATGGGCTCTCGCATTGGAAGCTAGTCTAGCCCTACATAGATGAAGTTAGTCTTGTTAGGCGGCTCTCCCAATGGAATCACCAATCCAACTAGGTAATTATGAGCGGATGGTCAGCCCATATCTTGTGCAATATTTAGAACCAGTCAAAAGGTTACATTCTACACAAGGTACTCGTCCAATATGGTTTTGGTGAGATGTACTATCACCCACAGTGTAGATGACCCTACTAAAGATGCAGGCGAGGTAGGCTAATGTGCCTCCTTGGTTTTGTATTGGGGTTCCTTGACTTCCATAGGAATGGGAACCTCCTCGGTGATTGGCTTGGGCTCACGCTCCTTCTCTTTCTCACCCATTTTTACCTTCAACTTCCTGTCATCCCGATACATGACTAATGTCGACGACTTCAAGGAAGTGGTAGTGGTGTGCTCCGATATATGTGACATAGATGGCATTGGTTGAGCACACACTACCGGTTTGCCTCCTGGTTTCTTTATTGGCGATGACAACCGAACATCCAGGTGTGTTGATGAGAGTATGAAACCCCCAGGAAAATCTACTAGGTTCACAAACTTAAATGGTTCTTCGTCCGATGCCACTATGTGAACCTATCCCTCATGAATATACTTCACACACTGATGCAATATCAAAGAGACACAACATATTTCACGAATCCAAGGCCTACCAAGTAATATGTTGTACTGCATGACCCCTTCCATCACATGACATATTACTGAGATGGTATTCAAGCCTACCTATATGGGTAGGATAATTGTGCCAATAGTCAAACATAGTGTGTTGTTAAACACTCTCAATGTAAATGTAGTGGGCACAATGTGTGATTTAGGTAGCTTCAAATGACTCAGCGTCTTGGTCGTTATGATGTTGATCGATGACTTGGCTATGAACTCCAAGTCGTGTAATCCAACCTATAATATGTGGTAATGAAGCCCACACACGGTCAGGGAGCATAGGTCCTCCCAAATCCTCCCCCATTTTCCCCCAGTCAGCGTTATACCTTTCAAAGAGAATACATGCAAATTTTCTAGGGTACGAAAGGTTCTCGGATTCGGTATTGGTCTAGTATCCAAAAGGGTCATAGGATTTGGGCCAACGGATGTAAGTTACGTCTACTGTCATTGAATCCTACTAGTGGTTGGATGTCAAGCCCAAATCACTAGCATTTAAGTGCCAAGTAGTGTGTGTGGTTCCTTTTAATGTACATAAAATAAATGCATCATATAGCATTCATGCTCATTTTCTAAATGCTATGCAAATGAAAGAACGTTTTAAATTTAGAAAATGCAAGCTATTCTAGGTGCTCTTTGAGACCATGTACATTACGATGATAATTGGCCACTAATTGGCCCTCACACATGCAAACCAATCACACAAATTCTATCAAGCACGCTGGATTCTAGGGCGGATTAAAATCAGAGATCTGTTGTTCCTAGCAGTGCCTTTCTAACGACACGTAAGATAAATGCAAACTAAGACCTAATTCATTTCTTTTTCTTTCTTAATTCTTAATTGCATTCCAAATTTGACTTTCTAGAAAAACACAGAGACAAAAAATTATAGAGAGTGAGAAGTAGGGCCTACCTCAGGTCCACATTCGAATGAGCTTTATCCCTCTACTGTATGTTGTATCTGTTGGAAATTACAGGTCTGAGCTGCGGTTCTGACTGTGCCCCGCAGGTTGAACCTGCGGTTCAATTGTTGGCCCGTAGTTGGTAGTTGTGGTCTGTACCTGCAAGTCACAAAAACCAAAAACACAGTTAAATTCTAGAATTTTGGAGTTTCACCATGATCATCTTCTGATCTAACCAAAAAGCGTACACCCATCTACTGTATTATGTCGTATTCAATCATTCAAATCATAAAAATGATAAGATTGCATATATTCTATAAAATAAGTGTTTCTTGTATTAATATTTGCAAAGAATCTAGATTACAATTATGCCCCTCTTAGGGTCACCCAAATTATGATACGATTAATACAATGCCAAAGCCATTAATAGGGTAGGTGCACTAATGTTGATTTTCAACTAGTCACAAACTGCTCTAGGGTGGAGTTGCCCTCTTCTTCGCGTTGAGGAGGGAAGTCGATGGTTAAATATCCTTTGAATCTATTCCCTGTGGTCAAGAAACAACATAAAAGTGTCAAAAATATAGGCAACCTCTCATGATGAGGCCCTTTTAGGAAAAATGCATAAAGACACCATTAAGCATGTATAATCAATAAAGCCTGAAAATCACTTCTAAACTATGTAAATTGAATCAATATTCATGGAATTGCATGAAGAAAAACAACAACTACACTATGCATGGATCAATTATGTAAAATAAAGCATAAAAGTTCATAAAGAATCCACTAATGTCCTATTTGATGCTTAACACAAATAAACTATTCAAACCTAATTCTGTTGGTCAAAAATCTGCTAAACTACAATTGAACCATGGAAATAGCTAAACTAAGCTAATTAACTAGACAAAAATTAAAAAGATAAGGTGGTGATACCTTTGCTGTAAACCACAGCTTTGGTGAGCGGTGTGCACTGTAAACCATGGCTGAAAGATGTAGTTAGTAATCTGATAGGTTTACCCTCAATTTTAAGGGTAGTGGGATTGACCTCCTTGTCCAAATTGATGTTCAATGGTCACCTTTGGTTTCCTCAAATTGATTTGGCAGTTGATTCGTTGTGAAGGGCCTTCGTTTGTCGAAATATGCATTTCTTGGCTCTCCTAGGCTCCTAGGGCATCCATAATGCAATTCATCATGATTCTTGGCAAATAGGTAGGGGATAAGTACAATAGCTCTCTCTTAGTATACTTGATTGAGTGTATAATTTCACAGGGCTTCACTGCTCAAATCTCCAATGCTCTCTCTCATAGTTTTCCCTAATTTTGAGAGGTACTTATAGGACTACCCAAGGGCTAGGGGTGGCTTCATGGGGAAGCCAAGATCAAGAAGGGGTGGTTAGGACAATTGGATTGGAAGCTTTCATCCTCTTGCCACCTTCTTCTAGAACAAATGGTCGTTCCAATTGATTTGGCTCGGATTGAAGGCCAACTGAACTTCAGTTAAGACCGTAGGTTATAATTACGGTCTAGACTGTAAATCGTAGGTCTCAGCCATGATTTAGCCTGTAAACCACAGGTCTGGGCTGCGGTTCAGACTTATTAGGCCAAGGAGCCCAAATTGAGTGGTTAGAACTACTGTTCTATCTTGTAGTCTGTCCAAGATCCTCCATATTGTCTTATAACATATCCATATGAGTATTCACCCTCGACATGACATGTTTTAGGTGTCTATAGGAGCATTTTGATAGTTACAAGTGAGGTTGCTCATCTAGTAACTCCTCCTCATGTGCATAAAATTAAATGTTAATAAATGGAAAGGGATTGGTAGGAGATGGAAGGAGTTAAAAATAAAATGAAAGAGTTTGGAGGAAATAGAATGGACGTAGGGACGTAGAAAATAAATTAACAGAGAGCATACATAAAAGAGAGAAATGATGATGGGGCATGACAAAGAGAGAAAGGAAATTAGGTGAAGGTGAAGAAGTAGAATAGGAAAAAAGCAGGAGGGAGGAGAAATAAAGATTAAATTCCATGAGGAGAGACCTCGAAGGTGAAAAAAGAATAAAAGAACGAAAGGGATGTCGAGTGCATGACTAGACTTTGATTGATAGGAAATAAAGAAGAACAAGGAAGGGAAGGAGTAAGCCATTTGGTAACAACAATAAAGAAACGAGAGGGAGGAGAAAGAAAGAGTAAATTCCATGAGGAAATACCTAAAAGGAAAAAAATAATAATAAAATAAAGAAAGGAATGTCGAGTGTATGACTAGACTTTGATTGATAGGAACCAAAGAGGAAGAAGGAAGGGAAGGAGTAAGTTGTATCGGAAAAACAAAGAGAATGATGGCAAAGAAGAGAAGTTGAGAGAGGTTTGAAGAATGGACATAGGAATGCAAGGAAGAGAAAGTTAGAAGAGAAAATATGCTTGAGATGACTTAGGAGGACGAAATATGGACAAAAACCAAAAGAGAGAGTTTTTGAGTTAGCCAAGAAAAAAAGCATGAGGAGAAAATAAAATCCCATGATGAAGAGAAGACAACTAAGGGGATCTACATGAATGTTTGAGACATCCTAAAAGGGACAGAGATAGAAGAGAATATTGAAAGAGAGTTTTGGAGGCAACAGGTTGGTAGAAAAGAGGATTCAGAGAACTCCAAAGAACTATGTATGTGTTGTAATGTAATTGATTTTAAATAATAAAGATATATTGTTCCAAATTATCTCATGTCGTTTTTGTGTGACTGTTGAATATCATATTGTTAGAAAAATACATTATGAATTCCAATGTGCATGCAGGCCAGAGTAGAAGAAAACATCAGGAAATCCAATGTGCATGCAGGCCGGAGTAGAAGAAAACATTAGGAAGTCCAATGTGCATGCAGGCTAGAGTAGAAGAAAACATCCCCTGAAAGCGGAACATTTGTTGTCTGCATAGGAACCCTTTTGGAGGAAACACAAGTGCCATGGAAATATTACAAAGGAAGCAAAAGCCATTCAATTAATGAAACTCTCTTATGTTGTAAATGTTATCGTTTAATTGAATGATATTAAAACATGTCATTCACTTAAGTTACCTCCCTCTAATTATTGTCGTACAACCCATACATTAAAATCATCGTGCAATGGATTAAATTATTGTATGATAAATACTATAGGGAAATACAGTTGTGGCTGTATGAGAGATGTCTTCGTGTATTTAAGTTTCGTCAGGAAAACCGACCGTATAAAAAGAAGGATTGAGCCTAAGTATTTAGAAAGAAGAGATTTAGGTTAAAACTTTAGGGTATGTTGTTAATTTTGTAAAGTAGGAAGAAGAGATCTAGGTTCAAACTTTAAGGTATGTTGTCAATTTTACAGTAGTATGATCTAAATCCTTAAACTACAAGTTAGACCAACGACTATACTATTAATCCAACCACCAATAATCCAGTTCAATAACCATATAATATAAGAAACATAAAAGGTCAACTCTAAAATTTGAATCCAGTTATAAATCGTATAAGTCGCACGACTAGTCTTATTATTTGGCGACTGCATCATACATTCAACTCTTATGTACAGAGAATATGTAAAACATATTAGGCTCACATGATTTTAAGCCCCATTAACATTCTTTGGAAAGAAAACAAAGCAACAACCTTACAAGGAATTAGTTATTTAAAAACAAAAAAAATCATCTCCAATAACAACATTTAACTCCTCTTTTTCCAAGACTAGCATGAGTGGTTGGCTTGACGCCAACAACACTTACATTCAACTCTTGCTTACTAAAAACATATTTGATAATTGATGAAATGTTTTTTTTTTTTTAAATATCACTTACATTCAACTTTTATTCAACACATCAAGCGGGGTTCCTGTTGTTGCCATCTCTTTAATAAAATCTTTTAAAACAAAAGATTTGTAATGCTGTGGATGTTCATCGTCTCTCAGATCTTTAGGCACCCTTACTTCCTTAGGAAAACTCCAAAATAGAATAGCAGACAGCCGAGGTCTATCCCCTAGGTACACCAGTGTTTTGAAACTCGCAACTCGCTATAAACTCGGGAGCCTAATTTTTGTGAGTTCTCGCCAACTCGCTATTAACTCGGGAGCCTAATTTTTGTGAGTTCTCGCCAACTCGCGATAAACTCGGCAAAAAACTCGGTGAAATCTTGGGAAAAAAAACCATCGAAAAAATTTAAAAAATAATGTCACAACATTAGCATTAGGCATAGGCTCTGGATAGCGTGTCCTTGGCATTGGAAGGAGAGAGGTAGGATCACCATTTACCCATTTTAGCTTGCCGACCATTCGAAATAGATATAAATCGCTCGGAACGCCCAATGGCATGCCCGACGGCAGCGGCCTCGGTAAGAATTAGCATTAAGCATAAGGCCTCGATAGAACTTGGTATTTACCTTGCACCTTTCTAATCTCAGCCCCTCCATAGAAATTAGAAATTAGCATTAGGCACAATGTGGCATTTACCTGCACCTTTCTAATCTCAGCCCCTCCATAGAAATTAGCATTACGCATAATGTGGCACATTTCTAATCTCACCCCTCATATCCCGCCTCGGCCCTTCGAATCCTACGGATTCGTCTTCCCATCTCACCGCGTATGAGTCGCTGCATAGCTGCGCACAGGTGTGTCCAATTGCACTGCGAGGTCCAATCAATTATGGCTTTAATGAAGTTGTGTAGAAATCTCTTTATGGCTTTAATGAAGTCTGAAGTCTGGGTATGTAGAAATCTCTTTTATGTTGTTTTGTGTAAGCCAGAGCTTTGTTTAGGGTTTGTTTTTATTTATTTTTAATGAAGTCTGAAGTTTAGGTGTGCAGAAATCTCTTCTTTTGTTTTTTTACTATATAGTCTCAATATTCCTTTCATTATAATGTTGAAAACAAATCAAATCAAATGAAAGTTGATTTTTTTTTATAATTTTTTTTTTTTTTTAAATTGTGCTTGCAGGCCTGTGGCAGTGGAAGACTCGCTGAAACGAGAGCTAGATGAGGTTCCGTGTGTCCCAGTCTAGTCATTGGCCCAATCTGTTTAAAGTCAAGTCCTCAACACCTCCCCTGCCTCGGCCTCGACCCCTTGTCTTCCCTGCCTCTGCCTCGGCCTCGACCCCTACCTCTCGTGTCTTTCCCCTGCTTCCCCTACCTCGGCCCCTGCCTCCGGTGTCTTTCCCCTGCCTCCCCTGCCTCCGGTGTCTTTCCCCTGCCTCCCCTGCCTCGGCTCTCCTTCTATCCGTACGAGTCTCAGCCAGTAATCATCGAGAACTCGGCGAATAATGGACGAGTAACTCACCGCGAGTTGGCGAGTTACTCGCCCCGAGTTTTTTATTAGAAAAAATCGCAGGCCTGCCTGACCCGCGAGTAACCTGCGAGTTTCGAAATACTGTCGTACACAACGCGATGCTGAGCACTCCAACATCTGTCGTTGCTCCATATCTTCATTCCACCCACTCACAAAACCTAACAAAACTTTAATGGCCTCAGAAGAACTTGAAGACTGGAATTGAGGAACAGCATAAATGTTAAGATACCTTGAAAGAATCTCCAGTTGTTATGAGAAATGAAGCGGGAAGCGGTGTGGAGTGGAACCACTCGCCTTCTTTTGACCGGATCTCGAGACCACCAACCTCATCTTCGTGCAAAATTGATAGAATGTTTATATCCGGATGAGTAACAAAACGCAAGACATCACCATCACCTGAATGAAAATTCGGATGAATATTACCTTTGCATGTCTCAGATTCTGAGGGGAAAAGTTTGACAGCATGCAAACCCAAAGACTCGATAATAAATTTTAAGATTGAATTCGCAAGATTGGCTAATTTGCAGATGTATGTCCGCAGGGTATCGTTGTTGCCAATATTAAACTGTATTGAATCAATGTAAGTACGAGACCAGTTAAGGGGGGAAACAAATTACATAGAGAGAGTCAAATTCATCATACTAGAATTGAGGATTTCCTTTCGGCCATAGCTTTTGGGTGTATTGGTACAGCGATTGAAAAGTGTGTACTTGTGGGAAACTTATGCTCTCGCACGAGGAAATGGGAGTGTTTGTAAAATAGCCATCAAAGTGACGAGAGGAGCGGGCTCTTTCTTCTACCTCTGTCGAAAGATTGAAGAAAGAACGAGATACATAATCCAGGCTGCGTATGAGCTCGTCTTCAACACCATGGCTGATTACACGGAAACACCCCCATTTTTGGTACGCTTCTCTAATTTGACTACACGCCTTTCAATATCCACATGACTGTCTCCTGGCTGTGATTGAAACACAGAAATATTTATCACGGGCAGCTCGGTTTCCCCTTGATGTCTCCTGGCTGTGATTGAAACACAGAAAGATTTATCACGGGGAGCTCGGTTTCCCCTTGATATCCATAAGATTCTTTTGCATTAGACATATTCACATTGAATGCGAGGGAAGGCAGAGAGGTAGCTCTTGAGAAATGCTCATTGATTAATTATTGAATCCCAGGCATTATATTATATAGACCTTTTGATCAGAACCGAAATTAGAAGTGTAGAAACAAGTAAGTTGAAAAATATTCTCACATTTATGACTTCAACAACAAACTTGACAAATCTATTACAAACCACTTAACAAATTCTTGGACTAATACATATCACACCATACCAGAAGGAATCTACGACTTCCAAATGGTTATAATATGTTAAAACAGTAAACAACATTGAATGCAACAAGCCAAACTCGAAACAAACACCCAAAACTGGAAAACTGCCAAATAACTGTTGAAACACATTGGCGTGCAAAAACGCGATCACGTTCCAGAGTGCAAACACTCCAAGTACTGAAGCGTGGACACGTTCCAAATTCTTTCCAAGTGTGGGTATGCTTCTCTGATGAAATGTGCATGGGAATGGCATTTCTTGAACAGAGAAGCCAAAATCAAGACTTTAGTGTGCTCAATCTCCAACATTCTCCCCCTTGATGTTGAGGGGACTGACCAGGAAGTTCCTCAGCTTCAAAAACTGAGCTTTGACTACTCCCTTGGTAAACAAATCAACAATATTATCTTCAGTATTGCAATGCTTCAACTCAATGACCTTCTTCTCAACCATGTCTCGGATGAAGTGATACTTTATGTCAAAATATTTTGACCTATTGTGATGAACTGGGTTCTTTGTTAAATGTATAGCACTCATGTTGTCACAATACAAGGTAGTAGGACCATATTGTTTTTCTCCAATTTCTTCAAGGACTTTTCTCAACCACAATGCTTGAGCACTAGCACTTGTGATTGCAATGTATTCAGCCTCTGTAGAAGAAAGAGCAATAGTACTTTGTTTCTTTGAAGACCATGTAATCAAACCAGACCCAAGACTGAAACAATTACCTAATGTAGATTTTATATCATCTATATTACTTCCCCAATCTGAATCACTAAAGCCAACAAGTTTTATATCATCATTTTTACAATAATGAATGCCAAAATCAGTTGTACCTTTTACATACCTCAGTATTATTTTTGTTGCTTTCATATGTAATTCAGAAGGGTCACTCATATACCTTGATACAAGTGAGACAACACATGCAATGTCTAGTCTAGTGTTGGTGAGAAACATCAAACTCCCAACAATGCTTCTATATGTGGTCACATCAACTTTTTTAGTTCCATCATCTTTACTCAACAACTCACCATGAGCTATTGGTGTTGCAACAAGTTTACAATTCTCCATGCCAAATTCTTTCAACATATCATTGACATATTTAGTTTGACAAATGAAGATTTTATCATTTTATTGATACACCTCCATACCAAGAAAATAATGCATCAAGCCTAAATATTTCATTTCAAACTCTTGCATCATTACATCTTTGAAATCATCATTCATCTTTGAGTTACTACCCAAGTAAATCAAATCATCCACATAGAGACAAACAAGGAGAATGTCATTACCTTCCTTCTTGTAGTTTAAGGTTGGCTCACTCTTGCTTCTCATGAAGCCATGTTGATGAAAGTAACCATCAATCCTTGAATACCAAGCTCTTGGAGCTTGCTTAAGACCACACAAGAATGCACTATTTACATCCAAATGAACCTTCCATCCTTTATGGACAACAATAGAAAGAACCATCCTCACTATTTCTTGTCTTAAAACTGGAGTAAAATTCTCCTCATAATCAATGCCATACCTTTGTGTGAACCCCTAGGCCACAAGCCTTGCTTTGTGCCTCTCAATACTTCCATCACTATTATATTTTGTTTTGTAGACCCATTTAGAGCCCACAACCTTCTTACCTTTTGGAAGCTCAACTAGCTCCCAAGTATCATTCTTCTTGATGGAGTTGTTGGGGACCCAGGAAATCAATCAAATCTCATGCATTAAACTTCAAATAAATTACAATACTAGCCCACAGGCGTAGTTTTTTCCCGTCCTTCATCCCCCCTTCTATCCAGATTCACCACCTGCTTCTATAGCAATGTTTGTGTTTCTTTCGAGGTCTCGACCCTCTAGGCCATTAATGACCCACCTGGAAGAATACATCCTCCCTCTGCCTTCATAACTGAATCTTCACATCCTTTTCCTCAACTAGCAACTACCATCGGATTAGCCGCGAAAATGTGCATTGATGAGCCGTCTAAACATCTCTGACTTCTGGGCACAGCCTTCGAGTGGCTGCCATGCTCAGCCAGCTTACCGGGCAAGAAATCATGCACAAATGCGACCTGGACCGCCTTGGGAAACACCATCTGGGAACGCATGTCTTTTCGAACCGAGAACCAGCAGTATGTCGCGATATCGCGACATGTCACGATATTGCGACATTTTTTTTTCTTCCTCATTGCCTTCTTTTTCTTCGGGTCGCGATATCGCGCATGTTAGGATATCACGACAGTTTTCTTTCTCGTTGTCTTCTTCTTTGGGTCGTGATATCACGACATGTTGCGATATCGTGACATCTTCCTTTCCGGCTCTTCTTTCTTTCTTTCGATCGTGAAATCGCGACATGTCACGATATCGTGACGTCTTGCTCTCTGCTTCCTCCTCGCCTCTTCGGGTCGTGAAATCGCGACATATCACAATATCGTGACATCTTTGCTCTCTGCTTTCTCTTCGCTTCTCGGGTCGTGAAATCGCGACATGTCGCGATATCGCGACATCTTTGCTCTCTACTTTCTCTTCGCTTCTCGGGTCGCGAAATCGTGACATGTCGCGATATTGTGACATTTTTGCTTTCTGCTCTCTCTCTGTTTTGGGTCACGAAATCGTGACATGTCGCAATATCGCGATAGTTTCCTTCCTTGCCTTCTTTATCGCCTTAACATTTCACGACATTTTCTTCTTGCACCTTCGCTCTACTGTTTCGATCGCGATTTCATGACATGTCGCAAAATCATGACATTTTCTTCCGGGCACCTTCCTTCTCCTGCTTTGGTCGCAATTTCGCGACATGTCACGAAATCGTGACATTTTTACGTCGCGCCTCCTCTCTCATTTCTTTGTCGCGATATCGCGACATGTCGCATTTTCGTGACTTTCTGATGTCGTGATATCGTGACATCAAAGCAAGCACTTGGAATTTTTTTTTTTGATGCAAGATTGCTCTGCTGCCATCGGATGCTCCTGCATCAGACACCCAGGATGGATTGAGAAGTGTCCTTCACTTATGTATTGTTGGAGGAAGACCCAGGTGGTCAACCTATGTTTTTGACAACCAAATTGCATCTTCGATAGGCTTGCCCTTCCACTTGACCAGATATTCAAAATATTGTCTGTTCCTGGTACTTTTGCCTTCTCGAGTGTCTAGTATTTCCTCGATCTCGTCTGTTGCTGGAGTAGATGTTGGAATACTCCACAACTCTGTACTAGGTGTCTCGCTACTGCCTCCTTCATGATATTCTACCAAATTTGTAATGTTAAAAACAGGTGATAAGTTAAGGCCACTTGGTAATTCCACTTCATACGCATTGCCTGAATCTCGTTTTCCTGTAATTCGGCATGGTCCAAACTTCTTCATATTTAGCTTGTTATAGGTTTTAGCAGGAAATATTTCTTATCTCAGATGAACCATGACTTCATCTCCCATTGTGAATTCCTTGAACCGCCGCTTCTGGTCTGCCCTTGTCTTATATTGGTTATGCATGCTAGTAATGTGCTTCTTTACTTCTTCATGCACGCTCTTCAGATGCTCTGCAAAGTCCTCAGCTTTGGCACTACACTTCTCCCTTGAATCCATCTTCCTCAACTCAGAAGCATTCCTTGGACTACTCCCATACACTATCTGGAATGGAGATTTGTTAGTACTCCTGTTGACAGTTGTATGCAAATTTTGCCTGTGGCAAAACCAAATCCCATCCCGTGGGCTTGTCTCCTATGAAGCATCTCAACAGATTTCCCAGACTTCTATTCACCACCTCCGTTTGGCCTTCAGTCTGTGGGTGGTATGCATAACTGAATTTCAAATCTGTCTTCAATTTCTTCCATAAGGTCCTCCAGAAATACCCCACAAACTTGGTATCTCTGTCGAAAACGATACTCCTTGGTAGACCATGAATTCGTACCACCTCTTTGAAAAATAAACCTGCAATGTGAACTGTGTCACTAGTTTTCTAGCAGGGGATAAAATGTGCCATCTTTAGAAACCTATCAACCACCACAAATATGGAGTCATTTCCCCATTGTGTCCTTGGTAGACCAAGAACGAAATCCATGCTGACGTCCTCCCATGGTCTCTCTGGTATAGGTAATGGCTGATATAATCCAGTGTTCTGGCTCACACCTTTCACCATCTAGCATACTCTACAGCTTTGCACAAACCTCTTCACATCTTGCTACAGTTGCGACCAATAGTAGTTTTCACTAACCAGGGCAATGGTCTTGTCCCGACCAAAATGTCCAACCAGCCCTCCACTGTGTTTTTCCTTGACCAGATTTTCCCTCATGGAACTCCTTGGAATGCACAATTGACCTCCTCTAAACAACATTCCATCTTGGATCAGAAAATCCAACCACTTGGTACTGTCCTAAGTAACAGGTGTCAAGCAAGCCTTCTAGGCTTCTGCAAAATCAGGATCTTCAGGATACAAACCCTTCAGTTCATCAAATCCTACCACTTCCACCTTCATTTCTATCAACAAACACTGCCTTCTACTTAAGGCATCTGCAACTCTGTTTGACCTTCCGCTCCTGTGTTTCAACACAAAGGTATAACTCTATAGCAACTCAACCCACTTCAGGTGCCTTTGATTTAGCTTCCCTTGGCTATTAATATACTGTAAGGCCTGATGATCAGTATATAGAACAAACTCTTTTGGCAACAAGTAATGTCGCCACTTCTTTAGAGCCTAAACTATAGCATAAAACTCTTGATCATAAACTGAATACTTCTTTCTAGCATCATTGAGTTTCTCACTAAAGTAAGCAACAGGTTTACCTTCTTGACTCAAAACAACTCCTATGGCACTACCACTAGCATCACAATCTACCTAAAATACCTTATTAAAATCTGGAAGTGCCAAAACAGGTTGCTCTGTAACCTTATTTTTCAACATGTCAAAGCTCTTATCTGCTCCTAAGGTCCACTTAAATTCTTTCTTATCCCCTCTCATTATTTTTGTAAGGGGTGCACAAATACTGTTGAAATTCCTAATGAATTTCCTATAAAAACTTGCTAGACCATGAAATGATCTTACCTCAGTCGTGCTTCTCGAGGTAGGCCATTCAATGATAGCTCTCACTTTTTTTGGGTCAATCTTTAGACCTTCGACTGAGATGACAAATCCCAGGTACACTAACTCCTTCACGAAATTACATTTCTTCAGATTAGTTAACAACTGCTCCTCCCACAGCTTCTCAAAAACCCTTATGATATGCATCAGATGCTCTTCCAGGTTTCTGCTAAATATTAAAATATCATCCAAATAGATAATGACAAATTTGCCTAAAAATTATTTCAATACCTCATTCATCAGTCGCATGAATGTGTTTGGTGCATTGGTTAGCCCAAATGGCATGACCAACCATTCATACAAACCTTCTCTGATCTTGAAGGCTGTCTTCCACTCATCTCCTTCTCTGACATGAATCTGATGATAACCACTCTTTAGATCAATCTTGGTGAAGTACATGGCTCCATTCAAACAGTCCATAATGTCATCCATCATTGACAATGGAAACTTGTACTTTATGGTGATCTTGTTAATGGCTCCAGAGTCGATACACATCCTCCACTCTCCATCTTTCTTTGGTGCTAGTACTCCAGGTACCGCACATGGACTTAAGCTCTCCTGAATCAATCCCTTCTCTAGCAACTCTTGAACTTGCCTGTTCAGTTCTTCAATTTCTGTAGGAGTCATTCTATGGGCTGCCTTATTGGGTAAACTAGATCCTGGTACCAAATCTATATGGTGACTGATCTTCCTCATTGGTGGTAAACCCTCAGGCACATTATCAGATACAATGTCTGAAAATTCTTCTAACAGCCCTAAGACTTCTACAGGGGTATCCTTGCATTCTTCCTTCCTAGCTCTAGGAACTAATGCATAACACAAATGCTCATGCTTTAAACTATCCAAAAATCTTCCTCCTTCAACTAAACAGATTCTAGCGCTGTTGCATACCTTTTCTTTCACCTCCTTCAAGGGCTTCAGCTTATGGCGCACTCCATTCTTCGTCACTGAGTAGGTGTTTGCACGACCATCATGCACTACACACCGATCAAACTTCCATGGTCTTCCCAACAACAAATGGCAAGCATCCATAGGCAGGATGTCACATAGGACCTCATCACAGTAATTCCCAATATTGAATTTCACTAAGCATTGCTCACTGACCAACGCCCTATGGTACTTCTGTAACCACGCAATCCGATATGGATACGAGTGTCTTCTCATTTTTAACTATAACTTAGCAACCATTTATTCTGAGACCAAATTATAAGTACTACCATTATCTATAATAATGTTACAAACCTTACCCAAATTTTTGCACCTTATGCGAAACAAGCTCCTCCTCTGGTATGATCCTTTCTCCTCATTCAACAGGGTCCTCCTTGTGACCATAACTTCTCCTCTCTCTGCCTCCTCAGAATGTTCTGATTCAGCACCTTCATCTACTACAATAGCTCTGGCAGGACCCTCAGGTCTCTTATTCATCCTTTCTCAATGTTATGGACACTCAAATGCTCGATGTCCTTCTTCACCACAGTGGAAACAGGTTCCACAAAATCCTCCTCTTCCAAACCCACATCCAGATCTGCCTCTCCCTTTCGGATAACCATTGTTCTGATTACGAGGTTGGTAGGTGATTCCTTCCTTCTACTCTTGGGTATTACTGGTCTCACCAGCCTTCTTCTGATCCTTATATTTTTTGCCACTGGTCCTTCCACCAGTTCTTCCACCACGACCTCTTCCTCTTTGCTTGCTCTCAAACCTTCTATTCAGTTTCTCTTCAACCCTCGGGGCAAACTGGTAAGCATCCTTTATGGTGGTCATTCTGACCAGACTTAACTCCTCTTGAATACTTGCTCGTAACCCATTAATATAACGGGCTACCTTCTCCTTGTTGGCCTATGAATGGCCTATTCTGATTATAATTTTATAAAAGTCCTCTGTGTATTCTTTAACAGAATTGCTTGATTGCTTCAGACCTTGCATTTTTTTTAGCAGATCCATCTCATAGTCACCTGGGATGAACTGTCTCTTCAACTTCTCCAACATTCTATCCCATCTTGTTATTCTCTCCTTTCCTCTTCTATTTCTGTCTAGCTGCACTCCCTTCCACCATATGTTGGCATGACCCTTCAGCTTGGTCTTAGCAAACTTGACCCTTTCAGGATCTTAAACCTCCTTATACTCAAAGTATTCTTCTAAATCATTGATCCAGTCAATCAACTCCTCTGGATCGAGATTTCCAAAATACGTAGAAAACTCCATCTTCGATCTCTTTCTAATCTGAGAGATGGCTCTGTATAACCTGGCTTGTGTAGGATCTACAACCTCTTCTTCTTCCTCAAACTGGTCCTCTTCTTCTTCAACTTCATCTTCACTTCCTTCTTCTCCTCTAGGTTTAAGCCCTCTACGCAGCTCCTCTTGCAGGGCCTGAAATTGCCTTTGCAAAGCTCTGAAAAGTTCTGCTGGCACCATATTTCTTCCACCACCACGGTTTCTTTGTGGAGGCATTCTACTTCACTCTCTTCTCACAACCCTTCCACAGATCCTGGTGCAAACTGCCTCATGTCCGACGATCTGTTTACACACTCAGGAACTCCTACTCTGATACCACTTGATGGGGACCCAAGAAATAAATCAGATCTCATGCATTACACTTTAAAGAAATTACAATACTAGCCCACAAGCGTAGTTTATTTTCGTCCTTCATCCCCCCTTCTATCCAGATTCACCACTTGCTTCTATAGCAATGTTTGCATTTCTTTCAAGGTCCCGACCCTCTAGGCCATTAATGACCCACCTAGAAAAATACATCCTCCCTCTGCCTTCATGACTGAATCTTCATATCCTTTTCCTCAACTGGTAACTGCCACCAGATTAGCCGTGAAAACGTGCATTGATGAGCTGTCTAAACGTCTCTGACTTTTGGGCATAGCCTTCAAGTGGCCGCCATGCTCAGCCAGCTTACCGAGCAAGAAATCATGCACAAATGCGGCCTGGACCGCATTGAGAAACACCGTCTGGTAACGCGTGCCTTTTCGAACCGAGAACCTGCAGTATGTCGCGATATCACGACATTTTTTTTCCTTCCTCATTGCCTTCTTTTCCTTTGGGTCACGATATCGCGACAATTTTCTTTTTCATTGTCTTCTTCTTCTTTGGGTCGCAATATCGCGACATGTTGCGACATCACGACATCTTCCTTTTTGGCTCTTCTTTCTTTCTTTCGGTTGCGAAATTGCGACATGTCGCGATTTCGCGACGTCTTGCTCTCTGCTTCCTCCTCGCCTCTTCAGGTCGCAAAATCATAACATGTCGTGATATCACGACATCTTTGCTCTCTGCTTTCTCTTCGCTTCTCGGGTCATGATATCGCGACATCTTTGCTCTCTACTTTCTCTTCGTTTCTCGGGTCATGAAATTGCGACATGTCACGATATCGCAACATTTTTGCTTTCTGCTCTCTCTCTCTCTATTTTGGGTCGCAAAATCACGACATGTCGCGATATCGTGATAGTTTCCTTCCTTGCCTTCTTTCTATTCCTTCGATCGCGATTTCACGACATGTCGCGAAATCGTGACATTTTCTCCTCCGTCCCTTCCTGTTTCTTTTCGGTCGCGATTTCGCGACATGTCGTGAAATCGCGAAATTTTCCCCTCTGGTCCTTCGTTCTTTCTTTCATCGTAAAATCATGACATTTTCTCCTCTGGTCCTTCCTGCTTTCTTTTGGTCGTGATTTCGTGACATGTCGGGAAATCGCAACAATTTCTCCTCTGGTCCTTCCTGCTTTCCTTCGATCGCGATTTTGTGACATGTCGCGATTTTGCGACATTTTTTTTGGATGCCCTCTCTCTTGTTTCGGTCGCGATTTCACGACATGTCATGAAATCATGACATTTTCTTTGGGCACCTCCCCTTCCCTTGCTTCGGTCGTGATTTCGTGACACGTCGCGAAATCGTGACATTTTCTTCTTATGCCTTCGCTCTACTGTTTCGGTCATGATTTCGTGACATGTCACGAAATTGTGACATTTTCTTCGAGGCACCTTCCTTCTCCTACTTCGGTCGCGATTTTGTGACATGTCACGAAATCACGACATTTTTGCTCCGTGCCTCCTCTCTCCTTTCTTTGTCGCGATATCGTGACATGTCACGTTTTCGCAACTTTTTGATGTTGCGATATCGCGACATCAAAGAAAGCACTTGGAATTTTTTTTTGTTGATGCAAGATTGCTCTGCTGCCACCTGATGCTCCTACATCAGGAGTTCATTTCATCTTGCATTGCTCTTGGGTTCTCTTCATGTGTTTGAATTGTACTCCTTCGATAAATATCACTTAAGCTTCTTACCTTCCTTGGTGGACTTGGACTTGCACTTGAAACTGAAGAACTAGATGAGGGGCTTCTTGGTGGATTAGTAGCACTTGGAACTAAAACATTAGTGGGCTTCTCATCATCAATATCATCAATAATACCACCATTCAAAATAGATTTTGACTTCTCAATATCGCCTTTTCTATGACCATAAACTCCCCCTTCAAAAATCACATCTCTTGATACAATAATCTTATGATTTTTTGGATTATAGAGCCTATAGACTTTGGTATTTTCAAAATACCCAATAAAAAATCATGCTTCGCTTTTTGGATCAAGTTTCCTTCTATTTTATTTTGGAATATGTACATAAGTCAAACAACCAAATTTTTTGAAATGAGTTACATTTGGTTTCTTTGCATACCATGCTTCATATGGAGTGATGCCATCCAAACCAGAAGTTGGACTTCTATTCAAAATATATATGGCTGTCTTAACAGCTTCAGACCAATACATATTACTTAATTTCTTTGTTTGTAGCATGATCCTTGCCATGTTTACAATTGCTAATTTTTACGTTCAACCACACCATTTTGTTGTGGAGTATAGGCAGTAGTGAGTTTAACTTTAACACCACAATATTTATAAAATTGTAAGAATTCATTTGAACAAAATTCTCCTCCTCTATCATTTCTTAAGCATTTTATATAGTGCCCACTTTGCTTTTCAACATGATTCTTGAAATCTTTAAAACAAGCAAATGCCTCATATTTTGCTTTCAAAAAATAGACCCAACACATTCTTGAAAAATCATCTATGAAAGTGAGGAAGTATGAATTCTTACCCAAAATTTGTGTTTGCATTGGCCCACAAATGTCCGAATGCACCAATTGAAGAGGATAGGAGGCTCTCCAAAGCACATCCTTCACACACACCTTTGTGGTCTTCTACCTTGGGTAGCCCATACACCATTTCTTGAGATACCATCAATATCAAACTTGGGAAATTCAAATACCCAAATCTTAAGTGCCACAACCAAATCTTGTTATCAATGGTAACATTTGTAAAATTAGCTCCTTGTGCTCCAAAATTTAGAGAAAACAATCTATTCTTGGTCATAGGAATAGTGGTGACAAGCCTATGCCCATGATTCTTATCATAGATGACACATTTGTTATCTTCAAAAACAAGCTTATAATTATTTTCCATGATTTGACCAACACTCAACAAATTATGTTTTAGATTTGGAGTGTAGTATATATCATTCACCTTATTTTTACCTTTATTGGTGTGCACCTCCATAGCTCCTTTACCTTCAACTTGTAATGCTTTATCATCTCCAAGATTGATCTTGGACTTGTAGGAATTGTCCATTGTGGAAAACAACTCCCCCTTGCCGGTCATGTGGTTGGAACAACTAGTATCTAGGAGCCATGTCTCATTCAAATTATGATCTGATTTACCATATGACAAAAATAAAATTGAGGAGTCTTCCTCCTCTCCATAGTGTGCACTACTCCTTCCTTCATGGGATACCTTCAATCTACACTCTTGTTCAAAGTGTCCAAATTTGTTACAATAGTAACATTGCTTGTCACTCTTGTCACCTCTTCCTCTTCCTTGAGCACCTCCTCTTCCTTGGAATCCACCTCTTCTTCCTCTACCTCTTCCTCTTGAAGGAGATCTACCTCTCCCTCTACCTTGGCCTCTTCCTTGGCCTCTTGAACTAGATTCACCTTCTTTGGATGTAAAGGCTTTTTCTTCAACTCCACCAACATTTGAAGATGAAGATAGCCTTTCTTCATGGGATGTTAAAGAGCCAATGAGCTTATCATAATTAAGAGTAGTGAGATTTTTACTCTCTTCAATTATTGATAGCTACATGATTCCACTTTGGAAGAAGTGTTCTCAACACTTTCTTCACCATGACTTCATTGTTCACCTCTTCACCAAGAGACTTCATCTTGTCCACACAAGCTTTTACTCACACAATATTCTCCCACATTTTCATCTTCCTTCATTCTCAAATTCTCAAACTTCCTCTTGAGAGTTTGCAATTTGACTTGCTTCACTTGTGCATTGCCTTGGAAGCCATCCTTCAAAGCTTTCCAAGCATCACTAGTTGTTGTACAACTAGCAATTCCAAGAAAGAGTCTCTTATCCAAGGTTGTTTGGATGTGATAGAGAGTAAAGATATATTTCTTGTGTGCTTCTCTTTTTGTTGGTCTATCAGCAGTTAGTACAACATTCCAATCAGTAGGCTCAGTATATCCATAGTCAATTATATCCCAACATCCTTTTCCAATGAGTAGGGTCTTCATTTTTATGGCCCAATACTCATAATATTCACCATTGAAGTCTAGGATTGGCAATGAGTTTGTGCCACCATTTTCCATATCCTAAAATTAGTCAAGAATCACAACAACAAGAAGCTTTGGATCAACCTTTAAGAAAACTTAATAAATTTTCACAAAGTCCCCACAAGCTTGTTCTAACCCAAGAGACCAACTTGGCTCTGATACCACAATGAGAAATGCTCATTGATTAATTATTGAATCCTAGAAATTACAATATATAGACCTTATGATCAAAACTGAAATAATAAGTGTACAAACAAGTTAGTTGAGAAATATTCTCACACTTATGACTTCAACAAAAAACTTGAAAAATATGTTGCAAACCACTTAACAAATCCTTTGACTAATGCACATCACACCATGGCAGAAGAAATCTACGACCTCCAGATGGTTACAATATGTTAAAACAATAAACAACATTGAATGCATTGATCCAAACTCAAAATAAACACCTAAAACTGGAAAACTGCCAAATAAATGTTGAAACACGTTGGCGTGCAAAAGTGCAATCACGATCTGGAGTGTAAACACTACAGGTACTGAAGCATGGACACATTCCAAAATTTTTGTCAAATGTGGATATGCTTCTCTGATGAAATGTGCAAGAGAATGGGAAACCAAAATCAAGACTTTAGTGTGCTCAATCTCCAAAAACTCTTCCTCACAAGGTATTTAGAATTTTTTTTGGGCATCATGTTACGATAACCGAGATTAAGATTGATAATATCCAATACAGGGGATTACAACTCTTTTTACTCTTGTTTTTGTAAGAGACCTTAAACGACGTGAGGTTATGTTTAGCAATCACATGAAGGTTATGTTGATACGTCACCTTCGTAATTGCCCTCCACAAAGTTGGTTGGTGCTAATTGAGAGATGTCAAAATCAGATACCTGACTCGAATGGGCTTGAATATCGAATACTCTATCGATGTTAAGCTTTTAAAGATTCTTTCATATTTGTTGATGAATGTGTTCCTAATTTTTTATAAAGTAATAAGTAAAGGCATTCATTTCAAAGAGTAGAAATTTAAGTTTAATGTTTCAAGGAGGTTACTTTGTTGGTTATGACATTATATGAAAAAGTCATTGGATAGGTTAAAATTGGATCTCTCAAAACAAAATATGTTCATAGTACTATTGGGGTTAAACAAGGCTACCCACTTTCACTACACTCTTTGGATTGTATATTGATGAATTGGAGGTGTTCATTATGGACTCTCTGGCTAAGAGTACAGGTTTCTTACTTTTTGGTAGTGTTATTGCCATTTTTCTATTTGTTGATGATATTATCCAAATGTCACATACAAGAGGACTTCAACAACATATGGACATACTTGGCACATACTCTGACTTGCATGGATTAGAATTTAATCTCCAAAAAACAAAAATCGTGACATTCAAACTACCCAAGAAAGATCTCTCTTCTGTTCACATCACATATAAAGGGAAGACTATTGAGATTGTCACATCATACACATACTTGGGAGTTCTTTTCACATGTTCTACCTTCAACTTGATCCTTGCATCTCAAGTAAGGTTAAACAAAGGTTATGTTGCCTTAGCCTCTCTAGATAAGCAATGCTTTTAGCTCCAGTTTTAGGACATCAATACGAAGATCAAACTCTTCCACACTCTTGTTACCCCTACACTGCTCTATGGTTGTGAAGTTTGGGGCCCTAGCCTTAGACAGTTGGGTTGGTCTCGTATTTAAAGGGTCCTCATCTCAATTTTATCCAATTTCATTCGTTCCAAAAGAACTATTCCACATCCCATAATTCTAGCTGATTTTGGTGCTCGTGCATTGCTTATAACAATAATATTTCTTGTTGTCTCTTTACTGCATAGATTTTATTTTATGTCGGACATGAGAAGATATCCATATTTAGCACTACAATCCTCAATATAGTTGGCAAATCAAGGGGTCAAGAATTGTTGGTATGCTCAGACTACTACTCTACTTCAATATCTTGGCCTAGACATCATAAGACCTCCTACTAAAGCATAAATCAATGCACCATCCTCCAATAAGGATATTTGAGATGATATTTACTCAGCATATATAAAAACTACTTGGACTGATCCAAAGGAACCTCTTTCACCAAAACTGCTCCATTACTCTCACTTTTATCTCCAACTAGAGAATGGATTGATCACTACTCAAAAATATAACTTGATATAGATATCACATAGCCTCAGGTTTCCTCTAGTTCAACTACGAGTTTGCTCCCACCAGCTATGTATTGAGACAGATCATCACCTCCCCAGAGATCAGCATATTTGTAGATTATGCAGTCTTGATGTGGAATTGATGAGCATTTCATTTTCACC
This sequence comes from Wollemia nobilis, assembly GCA_028583015.1. Taxonomy (NCBI): domain Eukaryota; kingdom Viridiplantae; phylum Streptophyta; class Pinopsida; order Araucariales; family Araucariaceae; genus Wollemia; species Wollemia nobilis. The sequence continues at coordinate 1,270,809 of JAQPPZ010001484.1, forward strand.
TATCACGTCTACTACAAGATACGAGGTACATATTATTGCTTATTCAAAGACACCCATACACTAAAATCTTGGATTAATTATGAAGATCAGAGATGCATTACCCTTTTCATCTAGGAATTATTCAATCTCAGGAAAGAACTACTTAGTAACAATTTGCATAAGGTAACAGGATCTTGACTTATCACTTCATTCTTCTAGTCTCAAGAGGCCATGACCAGGAAGCACTAGAGTGATCACAGAGATACAAAAATATCAACTCATCGTCGACTCCAAAAAAGAACATCTAAGATGACATCCAACTCTTATATCACTCACTTCTCTTCAGCCTTGAATGTTGGGAGTAATCCTTGATCCACAGATGTTGTATATCATATGTCATTAAGTTTATTGTTGTTCTTACTTTATTTCCTCTAGAGTTGCATTAGGCACTCCCATTGCTTTGTATATGTCTTACTTTACAGTCCTATTGACCTCTTTTGGTCACCGATAGACATTAATACAAATTAAATTAAATGTATATGTACTTAACATCAATCACAGAAATTTGATTGATGTAGTAGTTTTTATTATTTGTTTGCTCTCTCTTTCTATATAATTAATACATTTATTTTATTTTAGTAGTATTTTTGTTTCTATTAATATTATGAGATAATAAGTTTGAACTTTAAATTTTTATTTAAAAATAAATAAATGTTTTTAGACATTTTTAAATATTTGAGTTTTAACCTTAAATTTTAATTTAAAAAATAAATAGTTTTCGACATTCTCAAACCTTTTTTCAAACTTTTTTTTTTTATAGGTCACAACTTTGAACAACACAAGAATATAAAAGTATGTTTTTATCAATATTTACTTTTTTTTTACTTTTTTTCAATTTCATAACTAATTCGTTTACATTTTAGTTTGCATGGTATAGAGAGATTTCAAACATCTTTTTATGTTTTTCTTGACATAAGCATTGAAATTGTAGCTAGAATCAAAGTCAAGTTCTAAGTACTGATATGAAGGAAATAAATTCAAGTTCTCACCCTTAAATGTGATAGATATATCTTTATCTCAAGAACTAATAGCCATTACCTTTGTTTTGCTTACATTAAATTTTCGTTTAGAGTAGCTACAATTATTTTTTATAGCAACTAGATATCTTTGTAAGCTATCTGTAGATACCCAATTTTGCACACAAGGCTAAAATTCAAGCCTATCATCCCTTCATCAATCAACCAAATTGAATCAACCTTCCTTGTGCCCAAATTTGGAGAATTTATTACTCTAAAAGTGATAGTGGTAGCCATAAATATTAGTGCCAAAAATGCTATCATGTCCTAGCGGTGCTTTTGTAAAACCTTTCAACTTTGACCTTTTCCCATTCATTTTTTACCTCCAACAGTCATGAGGTGAGATCGTAATCATGATAGCATCGTCGATGCTATTGCATCTTAATTATTTTAACTGTCATGCACCAATCATGAATTTTGAATTCCTATCTCTTTTAAGCCATCCACCATTAATGAACCAAATCCCTAAAAAATTAATCTACAACTCTTGTAAGGAATACCAAGTCTAAGAATTGTTATTCTCATGTTCTTCCATTAATGTCTTATTGATATTTTTTAGATTCTTATCATTTCCAATCTTGCCATCTTCAATGTAATTCTTCCCCCAAGGAGCCATGTCTACTTATAAAACTAGCACATAGGGTGACCATTTCAACATAGATTTTATAGTAGCAAAAGTCTATAAAAATTCATATCCATTTTCATAAAGAGTTTTAGAGTAACATTGTTTTGTTAAAATATCTCTAGAATCATACACAATTTTCATTTTGCATGGCAAGATTATGCAAAAATATTACCATAATATTTGTGAAGTCCATCTTTGCAAGTATTCAAGCTATCGTTCATTGTAAGCTCTCTTCAAGTACTTTTGTGATCATCTAAGAAAGTCTCTAAATAAAGTCTACAAGCTTTCAAGAAATCATCAAGCATCAATAATCCAATACTACAAGCTCAAGCATTCAATTGCCATCAATAAGCAAGATAGCAAGCTTACATCAAGATTCCAACAAGGGTAAAACAACCTTGTGTCTTGTTTTGTTCTCTATCCCCTTATTTGCTTCAGTCTCTTCTTTGTGCTTGTAGTTTTAAGCTTTATTTTATTGCACTTAGAACTAATTTTGCATTTACATTGAGTTAATATTTTATTTTATCATTTAATATTCATCTTAAGCAAATAATTTTTTTTTCCACTATCTAATAGGTTCTCTATACTCATAGGTTAAGGCCCTCTATCATAGTCATCATAGACATAGATTTTGTTGTTTTTAATCTTGTTGTTCATCTCTCAAGAGTCAATGCATCATCAAACTAAAGATTAGTGGTGATGTCATTTTTTGGTTCACATAAACTGAAAGCATCAACACTAAGAGAAAGCACTAGTGGAACTATCATGCCCTAATGACACTTTTTCCACCTGGTATTTATTTCTTGCATTCTATCATTTTTATCATATATATTTGTTTGAACAAGGGCCTAATTGTTTATCAAAGAAGCCTAACCTCCATTGTCAGCTTAGACAGGCCCCTCTACAATTGATTATAAATTATTCTATCTATTTTGCAATTCAAATGATAACACCATCTATAGGTGATAGCAATGGTAGTGCTTTTGTGGACTAGTGGTGCTTTTGCCTCTATGGAAAAAACAAATAATTCTTCCCCAATATTTATTATTTAAACATTTAGAATTTAAATTCTATTTGTTTTCTTTGTAAAGTAGGTTGTATTTTTTTTTATTGGTAAAATAGACAAAAATAAAATAAAGAACTAGTTTAGTCTTAATCATATCAGGTATCAACTTAATATTTAAGCTTTAACATAAAATTAAAATCATAGATAGTTGCATCTTAGGCTTTTTTTGCTACATCTCCGTGTGCCCTTACCTCTTAAAACCATCATTTTCTTCTTTATAAAAACCAAATGAGCATTTTAGTTTTAGGTCTTGATTGGTGCATTTGTATGTACATTAGGGCTATATTAAGGTTAAACATAGATAAAGAAGTATCTTAGGAGAAACATAGGCATTCTTCAACTAATCCATCAAAACTAGACTTTAAGCTCACAAACTTCTCATAGTATTGAAATGATAAGAGGAGAGAGTGGAAGAGCACCCCAAGGAGGCCCTTTGCAATGACTTCCATATTTTCCCTCTCCCATATTTTGGTGAACTCAGCGTAAACACCACTACAAGTCCAAAGATCATTCTTTGTCCAAGCCAAACCTTAATCAAACTAAATTTTTTCTAATATTTATCAAAATCACTTAATATTGTTTGTTTGAATTAGATCACTTTAAATATAAATAACAAGAATATAGTCAATTACTACTCCTACTAAGGGTCTTCATAATTCTTCAAGTAATTCTTGTATGAGCTATTAGGCTATATTCTATATATAGCAAGCTAGAGCTTGAGAAGCTAGCCTCTCTTATAGGGTATCTTGTGTACTTATGTCTAGTAAGGAGTATATTGCAATGGGATAGTGGGATACATAAGGAGGTATACTATTGTCCATCATGTACCATCTTGGCTATGTAACCAGGAAATCACTTCCACATATTGTTGGCAACCCATGTATTGGATTTCTCTCACATATCGACAAGAATGTAAAGGCTTTTTCTTGAACTCCACCAACATTTGAAGATGAAGATAGCCTTTCTTCATGGGATGTTAAAGATCCAATGAGCTGATCATAATTAATATTAGTGAGATTTTTACTCTCTTCAATTATGATAGCTACATGATTCCACTTTGGAAGAAGTGTTCTCAATACTTTTTTCACTATGACTTCATTGTTCACCTCTTCACCAAAAGACTTCACCTTGTCTATACAAGATTTTACTCTCACACAATATTATCCCACATTTTCATCTTCCTTCATTCTCAAATTCTCAAACTCCCTCTTAAGAGTTTGCAATTTGACTTGTTTCACTTGTGTATTGCATTGGAAGCCAACCTTCAAAGCTTTCCAAACATCACTAATTTTTGTACAACTAGCAATTATAGGAAAGAGGCTCTTATCCAAGGTTTTTTGGATGTGGTAGACAGTAAAGATATTTTTCTTATGTGCTTCTCTTTTTTTTGGTCTATCAGAAGTTCAAGAGGCTCAATATATCCATATTATATTATATCCCAACATCATTTTCCAATGAGTAGGGTCTTCATTTTTATGGCCCAATACTCATAATATTCACCATTGAAGTTTGGGATTGGCAATGAGTTTGTGCCACCAATGACATCTCCTACAATCAATCAAGAATCACAACAGCAATAATCTTTGGATCAACCTTTGAGAAAACTTAATATATTTTCACAGAGTCCCCACAAGCTTGTTCTAACCTAAGAGACCAATGTGGCTTTGATACCACAAATAAAAATGCTCATTGATTAATTACTGAATCCCAGACATTACAATATATAGACCTTCTCATCAAAACCGAAATTATAAGTGTACAAACACATAAGTTCAGAAATATTCTCACATTGATGATTTCAACAACAAACTTAACAAATCTATTACAAACCACTTAACAAATCCTTGGACTAATGCACATCACACAATACCAGAAGGAATCTATGACATCCATATGGTTACAATATGTTAAAACAATAAACAACATTGAATGCAACAAGCCAAACTCGAAACAAACACCCAAAACTGGAAAACTATCAAATAACTATTGAAATGCGTTGGCGTGCAGATGTGTGATCACGTTTCGAAGTGCAAACACTACAGGTATTGAAGCATGGAGGCGTTCTAGAAATTTTTCCAAGTGTGAGTATGCTTCTCTGATGAAATGTGTAGGGAATGGGAAGCCAAAATCAAGACTTTAGTGTGCTCAATCTCCAACAACTCTTCCTTATGAGGTATTTAGAATTTTTTTTGGGTGTGATGTTATGAGAACCTAGATTAAGATTGATAATATCCAATACATGGGGTTTCAACTATTTTTTATTTTTTTTATAAGAGACCTTAAACTGCATGAGGTTATGTTTTGCAATCATGTGAAGGTTATGTTAACGCATCACCTTCGTACTTGCCCTCCACGAAGTTGGTTGGTGCCAAGTGATAGATGTCAAAATTGGATATCTGTCTCGAATGGGCATGAATATCGAATACTCTATCGATGTTAAGCTTTTAAATATTCTTTCATCTTTGTTGACCAATGTAGTCCTAATTTTTTATAAATTAATAAGTAAAGGCATTCATTTCAAAGAGTAGAAATTTAAGTTTAATGTGTCAATTCTCCTGTATTTATACTTAACATCAATCATAGGAATTTGATTGATGTAGTAGTTTGTTATTATTCATTTTCTATCTCTTTCTATATAATTAATACATTTATTTTATTTTAGTAGCATTTTTGTTATTATTAATATTATGAGATAATAAGTTTGAACTTTAGTTTTTTATTTAGAAAAAAATAAATGTTTTTAGACATTTTCAAATATTTGAGTTTTAACTTTAACTTTTAATCTAAAAATAAAATAAATAGTTTTAGACATTCTCAAACCTTTTTTTTATAGGTCACAAATTTGAACAAGACAAGAATGTAAAAGTATTGATTTTATCAATATTTTAAAAAAATTCTTAATTTTCAATTTCATAACCAATTCGTTTACATTTTAGCTTGCATGGTATAGAGAGATTTCAAACATCTTGTTATGTGTTTCTTGACATAAGCATTGAAATTGTAGCTAGAATCAAAGCCAAGTTGTAAGTATTGGTAGGAAGGAACTACATTCAAGTTCTCACCCTTAAATGTGATAGTTATATCTTTATCTCAAGAACTAATAGCCATTATCTTTGTTTTCCTTACATTAACTTTTAGTTTAGAGTAGCTACAAAAAAAAAATATAGCAACTAGATTTCTTTGTAAGTTATCTGTAGATACCTAATTTTGCACGCAGGGCTAAACTTCAAGCCTATCATCCCTTCATCAATAAACCTTTCAATCAACCAAATTGAATCAACCTTCCTTGTGCCCAAATTTAGAGAATTTATTACTCTAAAAGTGATAGTGGTAGCCACAAATACTAGTGCCAAAGATGCTATCATGTCCTAGCGGTGCTTTTGCAAAACTTCTCAACTTTGACCTTTTCCCATTCATTTGTTACCTCCAACGGTCATGAGGTGAGATCGTAATCATGATAACATCGTCAACGCTATTGCCTCTTAATGCTTTTAACTGTCATGCGCCAGTCATGAAGTTTGATTTCCTATATAGTTTAAGCCATACACCATTAATGAACCAAATCCCTAAAAAATTAATCTACAACTCTTATAAGGAATCCCAAGTCTAAGAATTGCTATTCTCATGTTCTTCCATTAACGTCTTCTTGATATTTTTTATATTCTTATCATCTCCAATCTTGCCATCTTCAATGTAATTCTTCACCCAAGGAGCCATGACTACTTATAAAACTAGCACTTGGGGTGACCATTTCAACATAGATTTTATAGTAGCAAAAGTCTATCAAAATTCATATCCATTTTCATGGAGAGTTTTACAGTAATTTTTTTTGTTAAAATATCTCTATAATCATACACAATTTTCATTTTGCATGGGAATATTATGCAAAAATCTTGCCACAATATTTGTGAAGTTCATCTTTGCAAGTATTCAAGCTCTCGTTCCTTGTAAGCTCTCTTCAAGTACTTTTGTGATCATCTAAGCAAGTCTCAAAATAAAGTCTACAAGCATTCAAGCAATCATCAAGCATCAATAATCCAAGCCTACAAGCCCAAGCATTCAATTTCCATCAATAAGAAAGGTAGCAAGCTTACATCAAGATTCCAACAAGGGGAAAACAACCTTGTGTCTTGTTTTGTGCTCTATCCCTTTATTTGCTTTAGTCTCTTCTTTGTGCTTGTAGTTTTAAGCTTCATTTTATTGCACTTAGAACTAATTTTGCATTTTTATTGTGTTAATATTTTATTTTATCATTTAATCTTCATCTTAAGCAAATAATTTATTTTCCAATATCTAATAGGTTCTCTATACTTCTAGATTAAGGCCCTCTATCATATTCATCATAACCTTGGATTTTTTTGTCTCTAATCTTGTTGTTCGTCTCTCAAGAGTCAATGCATCATCAAACTAAAGATCAGTGGTGATGTCATTATTTGGTTCACATAAAGTGAAAGCATGAACACTAAGATAAATCACTAGTGAAACTATCATGGCCTAGTGACACTTTTTTCACCTAGTATTTATTTCTTGCATTCTATCATTTTTCTCATCTATATTTGTTTGAACAAGGGCCTAATTGTTTCTTAAATAAGCCTAACCTCCCTTGTCATCTCATATAGGCCCCTCTACAATTGACTATAACTTATTCTATCTATTTTGCAAGTATTCAAGCTCTTGTTCCTTGTAATCTCTCTTCAAGTACTTTTGTGATCATTTAAGCAAGTCTTTAAATAACGTCTACAAGATTTAAAGCAATCATAAAGCATCAATAATCCAAGCCTACAAGCTCAAGCATTCAATTGTCATCAATAAGCAAGCTAGCAAGCTTGCATCAAGATTCCAACAAGAGGAAAACAACCTTGTGTCTTTTTTTGTGCTCTATCCCCTTATTTTATTTAGTCTCTTCTTTGTTCTTGTAGTTTTAAGCTTCATTTTATTTCACTTCAAACTAATTTTGCATTTGCATTGAGTTAATCTTTTATTTTATCATTTAATCTTCATATTAAGCAAATAATTTTTTTTCCACTATCTAAAAGGTTCTTTATACTCCTAGGTTAAGGCCCTCTATCATAGTCATCATAACATTAGATTTTGTTGTATTTAATCTTGTTGTTCGTCTCTCAAGAGTCAATGCATCATCAAACTAAATATCAGTGGTTATGTCATTCTTTGGTTCACATAAAGTGAAAGCATCAAAATTAAGAGAAAGCACTAGTGGAACTGTCATGGCCTAGTGGCACTTTTTCCACCTGGTATTTATTTCTTGCATTCTATCATTTTTATCATCTATATTTGTTTGAACAAGGGTCTAATTATTTCTCACTGAAGCCTAACCTCCCTTGTCAGCTCAGATAGGCCCCTCTACAATTGACTATAAATTATTCTATCTATTTTGCAAGTCAAACGATAACACCATCTATAGGTGATAGCAATGGTAGTGCTTTTGTGGACTAGTGGTGCTTTTGCCTCTATGGAAAAAACAAATAATTCTTCCCCAATCTTTATTATTTAAACATTTAGAATTTAAATTCTATTTTTTTTCTTTGTAAATTAGATTTTATTTTTTGTTTATTGGTAAAATAGACAAAAAGAAAATAAATAACTAATTTAGTCTTAATCATATCGTGTATCAACTTAATATTTAAGATTTAACATAAAATCAAAATCATAGATAGTTACATCTTAGGCTTTTTTTGCTAAATCTTCGTGTGCCCTTACCTCTTAAAACCATCATTTTCTTCTTCATCAAAACCAAATGAGCATTTTAGTTTTAGGTCTTGATTGGTGCATTTGGATGTACATTAGGGTTAGATTAAGGTTAAACATAGATAAAGAAGTATCTTAGGAGAAACATAGGCATTCTTTAACTAATCCATCAAAACTAGACTTTAAGATCACAAAATTCTCATAGTATTGAAATGATAAGAGGAGAGAGTGGAAGAGCATCGCAAGGAGGCCCTTTGCAATGCCTTCCATATTTTCCCTCTCCCATATTTTTGTGAACTTAGCGTAAACACCACTACAAGTCCAAAGATCATTCTTTGTCCAAGCCAAACCTTAATCAAACTAAAATTTATCTAATATTTATCAAGATCACTTCATATTGTTTGTTTGGATTAGATCACTTTAAATCTAAATAACAAGAATATAGTCAATTACTACTCCTACTAAGGGTCTTCATAATCCTTCAAGTAATTCTTGTATGATCTATTAGGCTATATTCTATATATAGCAATCTAGAGCTTGAGAAGCTAGCCTCTCATATAGGGTCTCTCGTGTACTTATGTCTAGTAAAGAGTATATTTCAATGGCATAGTGGGATACATAAGGAGGTATACTATTGTCCATCATGTACCATCTTGGCTATGTAACCAGGAAATCACTTCCACATATTGTTGGCAACCCATGTATTGGATTTCTCTCACATATCGACAAGAATGTAAAGGATTTTTCTTGAACTCCACCAACATTTGAAGATGAAGATATCCTTTCTTCATGGGATGTTAAAGATCCAATGAACTGATCATAATTAATATTAGTGAGATTTTTACTCTCTTCAATTATGATAGCTACATGATTCCACTTTGGAAGAAGTGTTCTCAATACTTTTTTCACTATGACTTCATTGTTCACCTCTTCACCAAAAGACTTCACCTTGTCTATACAAGATTTTACTCTCACACAATATTATCCCACATTTTCATCTTCCTTCATTCTCAAATTCTCAAACTCCCTCTTAAGAGTTTGCAATTTGACTTGTTTCACTTGTGTATTCCATTGGAAGCCAACCTTCAAAGGTTTCCAAGCATCACTAATTTTTGTACAACTAGCAATTATAGGAAAGAGGCTCTTATCCAAGGTTTTTTGGATGTGGTAGACAGTAAAGATATTTTTCTTATATGCTTCTCTTTTTTTTGGTCTATCAGAAGTTCAAGAGGCTCAATATATCCATATTATATTATATCCCAACATCATTTTCCAATGAGTAGGGTCTTCATTTTTATGGCCCAATACTCATAATGTTCAACATTGAAGTTTGGGATTTGCAATGAGTTTGTACCACCAATGACATCTCCTACAATCAATCAAGAATCACAATAGAAAGAATCTTTGGATCAACCTTTGAGAAAACTTAATAGATTTTCATAGAGTCCCCACAAGCTTGTTCTAACCTAAGAGACCAACGTGGATTTTATACCACAAATAAAAATGCTCATTGATTAATTGTTGAATCCCAGGCATTACAATATATAGACCTTCTCATCAAAACTGAAATCATAAGTGTCCAAACACATAAGTTCAAAAATATTCTCACATTGATGATTTCAACAACAAACTTAACAAATCTATTACAAACCACTTAACAAATCCTTGGACTAATGCACATCACACCATACCAGAAGGAATATATGACCTCCATATGGTTACAATATGTTAAAACAATAAACAACATTGAATGCAACAAACCAAACTTGAAAAAAACACCCAAAACTGGAAAACTATCAAATAACTGTTGAAATGCGTTGGCGTGCAGATGTGTGATCACATTTCGAAGTGCAAACACTACAGGTATTGAAGCATCGACGCATTCTGGATATTTTTCCAAGTGCGAGTATGCTTCTCTGATGAAATGTGTAGGGGAATGAGAAGCAACAAGACTTTAGTGTGCTCAATCTCCAACAACTCTTCCTCCTGAGGTATTTAGAATTGTTTTGGGTGTGATGTTATGAGAACCGAGATTAAGATTGATAATATCCAATACAGGGGGTTTCAACTATTTTTAATCTTTTTTATAAGAGACCTTAAACTGCATGAGGTTATGTTTTGCAATCATGTGAAGGTTATGTTGATGCATCACCTTCGTACTTGCCATCCACGAAGTTGGTTGGTGCCAAGTGATAGATGTCAAAATCGGATATTGTCTCGAATGGGCATGAATATCGAATACTCTATCGATGTTAAGCTTTTAAATATTCTTTCATCTTTGTTGACCAATGTAGTCCTAATTTTTTATAAATTAATAAGTAAAGGCATTCATTTCAAAGAGTAGAAATTTAAGTTTAATGTGTCAATTCTCCTGTATTTATACTTAACATCAATCACAGGAATTTGATTGATGTAGTAGTTTGCTATTATTCGTTTGTTCTCTCTTTATATATACTTAATACATTTATTTTATTTTAGTAGCATTTTTGTTGTTATTAATATTATGAGATAATAAGTTTGAACTTTAGTTTTTTATTTAGAAAAAAATAAATGTTTTTAGACATTTTCAAATCTTTGAGTTTTAACTTTAACTTTTAATCTAAAAACAAAATAAATAGTTTTAGACATTCTCAAACCTTTTTTTTGATAGGTCACAAATTTGAACAAGACAAGAATATAAAAGTATTGATTTTATCAATATTTTAAAAAAATTCTTAATTTTCAATTTCATAACCAATTCGTTTACATTTTAGTTTGCACGGTATAGAGAGATTTCAAACATCTTGTTATGTGTTTCTTGACATAAGCATTGAAATTGTAGCTAGAATCAAAGCCAAGTTGTAAGTATTGGTATGAAGGAACTACATTCAAGTTCTCACCCTTAAATGTGATAGTTATATCTTTATCTCAAGAACTAATAGCCATTATCTTTGTTTTCCTTACATTAACTTTTAGTTTAGAGTAGCTACAAAAAAAATTATAGAAACTATACCTAATTTTTTACGCAGAGCTAAACTTCAAGCCTATCATCCCTTCATCAATCAACCTTTCAATCAACCAAATTGAATCAACCTTCCTTGTGCCCAAATTTAGAGAATTTATTACTCTAAAAGTGATAGTGGTAGCCACAAATACTAGTACCAAAGATGCTATCATGTCCTAGCAGTGCTTTTGCAAAACCTCTCAACTTTGACCTTTTCCCATTCATTTTTTACCTCCAACGGTCATGAGGTGAGATCGTAATCATGATAGCATCGTCAACGCTATTGCCTCTTAATTCTTTTAATTGTCATGCACCAGTCATGAAGTTTGATTTCCTATATAGTTTAAGCCATATACCATTAATGAACCAAATCCCTAAAAAATTAATCTACAACTCTTGTAAGGAATCCCAAGTCTAAGAATTGCTATTCTCATGTTCTTCCATTAATGTCTTCTTGATATTTTTTATATTCTTATCATCTCCAATCTTGCCATCTTCAATGTAATTCTTCACCCAAGGAACCATGACTACTTATAAAACTAGCACTTGGGGTGACCATTTCAACATAGATTTTATAGTAGTAAAAGTCTATCAAAATTCATATCCATTTTCATGGAGAGTTTTACAGTAATTTTTTTTGTTAAAATATCTCTAGAATCATACACAATTTTCATTTTGCATGGCAATATTATGCAAAAATCTTGCCACAATATTTGTGAAGTTCATCTTTGCAAGTATTCAATCTCTCGTTCCTTGTAAGCTTGCCACAATATTTGTGAAGTTCATCTTTTCAAGTATTCAATCTCTCGTTCCTTGTAAGCTCTCTTCAAGTACTTTTGTGATCATCTAAGAAAGTCTCAAAATAAATTCTACAAGCTTTCAAGCAATCATCAAGCATCAATAATCCAAGCTTACAAGCTCAAGCATTCAATTTCCATCAATAAGAAAGATAGCAAGCTTACATCAAGATTCCAACAAGGGGAAAACAACCTTGTGCCTTGTTTTGTGCTCTATCCCCTTATTTGCTTTAGTCTCTTCTTTGCGCTTGTAGTTTTAAGCTTCATTTTATTGCACTTAGAACTAATTTTGCATTTTTATTGTGTTAATATTTTATTTTATCATTTAATCTTCATCTTAAGCAAATAATTTATTTTCCAATATCTAATAGGTTCTCTATACTTCTGGATTAAGGCCCTCTATCATATTCATCATAACCTTAGATTTTTTTGTTTTTAATATTGTTTTTCGTCTCTCAAGAGTCAATGCATCATCAAACTAAATATCAGTGGTGATGTAATTATTTGGTTCACATAAAGTGAAAGCATGAACACTAAGATAAAGCACTAGTGAAACTATCATGGCCTAGTGACACTTTTTTCACCTAGTATTTATTTCTTGCATTCTATCATTTTTCTCATCTATATTTGTTTGAACAAGGGCCTAATTTTTTCTTAAAGAAGCCTAACCTCCCTTGTCATCTCATACAGGCCCCTTTACAATTGACTATAACTTATTCTATCTATTTTACAAGTATTCAAGCTCTCGTTCCTTGTAAGCTCTCTTCAAGTACTCTTGTGATCATCTAAGCAAGTCTTTAAATAAAGTCTACAAGATTAAAAGCAATCATCAAGCATCAATAATCCAAGCCTACAAGCTCAAGCATTCAATTGTCATCAATAAGCAAGCTAGCAAGCTTGCATCAAGATTCCAACAAGAGGAAAACAACCTTGTGTCTTTTTTTGTGCTTTATCCCCTTATTTTCTTTAGTCTCTTCTTTGTGCTTGTAGTTTTAAGCTTCATTTTATTTCACTTCAAACTAATTTTGCATTTGCATTGAGTTAATCTTTTATTTTATCATTTAATATTCATCTTAAGCAAATAATTTTTTTTCCACTATCTAAAAGGTTCTCTATACTCCTAGGTTAAGGCCCTCTATCATAGTCATCATAACCTTAGATTTTGTTGTCTTTAATCTTGTTGTTCGTCTCTCAAGAGTCAATGCATCATCAAACTAAATATCAGTGGTTATGTCATTCTTTGGTTCACATAAAGTGAAAGCATCAACACTAAGAGAAAGCACTAGTAGAACTGTCATGGCCTAGTGGCACTTTTTCCACCTGGTATTTATTTCTTGCATTCTATCATTTTTATCATCTATATTTGTTTGAACAAGGGTCTAATTATTTCTCAAAGAAGCCTAACCTCCCTTGTCAGCTCAGATAGGCCCCTCTACAATTGACTATAACTTATTGTATCTATTTTGCAAGTCAAACGATAACACCATCTATAGGTGATAGCAATTGTAGTGCTTTTGTGGACTAGTGGTGCTTTTGCCTCTACGAAAAAAATAAATCATTCTTCCCCAATATTTATTTATTTATTTATTTTTATTTTTTTGTTTTTTTTTTTAATTTACATGGTGGAATCGGTAGCCGCCACGAATCTGGGCGGGTTTTCCAGCTTTTTATGGCCGCCATAGTATTCTACGCTGTCCGCCCCAGAAGCCGCCACACAGATCTTCGCACAGTCCGCCCCTATAACCACCAAGCCACAATCATTTTAAACCTTTTACGCTGCTGAAAGCACTAGGAAAGGGACAAGCGTTCAGTTCGACGAGGCCCGAGATTTGAACCTTGGACCTCTGCCCCTTATGGGGTTTGGATGAACCAATTGGTCTACACCTCGGACCTTCTTCCCCAATATTTATTATTTAAACATTTAAAATTTAAATTCTATTTGTTATCTTTGTAAAGTAGGTTGTATTTGTTGTTTATTGGTAAAATAGACAAAAATAAAATAAAGAACTAGTTTAGTCTTAATCATATTGGGTATCAACTTAATATTTAAGCTTTAACATAAAATCAAAATCACATATAGTTGCATCTTAGGCTTTGTTTGCTACATCTTCTTGTGCCCTTACCTCTTAAAACCATCATTTTCTTCTTCATCAAAACCAAATCAGCATTTTATTTTTAGACATTTATTGGTGCATATGTATGTACGTTAGGGATAGATTAAGGTCAAACATAGATAAATAAGTTTCTTAGGAGAAATATAGGTATTCTTCAACTAATCCATCAAAACTAGACTTTAAGCTCACAAACTTCTCATAGTATTGAAATGATAAGAGGAGAGAGTGGAAGAGCATTGCAAGGAGACCCTTTGCAATGCCTTCCATCTTTTCCCTCTCCCACATTTTTGTGAACTTAGCGTAAACACCACTACAAGTCCCAAGATCATTCTTTGTCCAAGCCAAACCTTAATCAAACTAAAATTTATCTAATATTTATCAAGATCACTTAATATTGTTTGTTTGGATTAGATTAATTTAAATATAAATAATAAGAATATAGTCAATTACTACTCCTACTAAGGGTCTTCATAATCCTTCAAGTAATTCTTGTATAAGCTACTAGGCTATATTTTATATATAGTGAACTATATCTTGAGCAGCTAGCCTCTCATATAGGTTATCTCATGTACTTATGCCTAGTAAGGAGTATATTGCAATGGGATAGTGGGAGCCATAAGGAGGTATTCTATTATCCATCATGTACCATCTTGGCTATGTAACCAAGCAATCACTTCCACATATTGTTGGAAAACCATGTATTGGCTTTCTCTCACATATCGACAAGAATGTAAAGGCTTTTTCTTGAACTCCACCAACATTTGAAGATGAAGATAGCCTTTCTTCATGGGATGTTAAAGAGCCAATGAGCTGATCATAATTAAGAGTAGTGATATTTTTACTCTCTTCAATTATGATAGCTACATGATTCCACTTTGGAAGAAGTTCTCTCAACACTTTCTTCACTATGACTTCATTGTTCACCTCTTTACCAAGAGACTTCATCTTGTCCATACAAGATTTTACTCTCACACAATATTCTCCCATATTTTCGTCTTTCTTCATTCTCAAATTCTCAAACTCCCTCTTGAGAGTTTGCAATTTGACTTGTTTCACTTGTGCATTGCCTTGGAAGCCATCCTTCAAAGCTTTCCAAGCATCACTTGTTGTTGTATAACTAGAAATTCTAATAAAGAGGCTCTTATCCAAGGTTGTTTGGATGTGGTAGAGAGTAAATATATTTTTCTTGTTTACTTCTATTTTTGTTGGTCTATCAGAAGTTGGTACAACATTCCAATCAGTAGGCTCAGTATATCCATTTTAAATTATATCCCAGTATCTTTTTCCAATGAGTAGGGTCTTCATTTTTATGGCCCAATACTCATAATATTCACCATTGAAGTCTAGGATTGGCAATGAGTTTGTGCCACCATTTGCCATCTCCTACAATCAGTCAAGAATCACAACAACAAGAAGCTTTGGATCAACCTTTGAGAAAACTTAATAAATTTTCACAGTCCCCACAAGCTTGTTCGAACCTAAGAGACCAACATGGATTTGATACCACAAATAAAAATGCTCATTTATTAATTATTGAATCCTAGACATTACAATATATAGACCTTCTGATCAGAACCGAAATCATAAGTTTACAAACAAGTAAGTTGAGAAAATATTCTCACACTGATGACTTCAACAACAAACTTAACAAATCTATTACAAACCACTTAACAAATACTTGGACTAATGCACATCACACTGTACCAGAAGGAATCTACAATCTCAAGACGGTTACAATATATTAAAATAGTAAACAACATTGAATGCAATAAGTCAAGCTCGAAACAAACACTCAAAACTGGAAAACTACCAAATAACTGTTGAAACGCGTTGGCGTGCAACAGTGTGATCACGTTTCGAAGTGCAAACACTTCAGGTACTGAAGCATTGACGCGTTCTAGGAATTTTGCCAAGTGCGGGTATGCTTATCTGATGAAATGTGCAAGGGAATGGGAAGCCAAAATTAAGACTTTAGCGTGCTCAATCTCCAACAACTCTTCCTCATGAGGTATTCAGATTTTTTTTTTTTTTTGGGCGTGATGTTACGAGAACTGAGATTAAGATTGATAATATCCAATACAGGGGATTTCAACTCTTTTTAATTTTTTTATAAGAGACCTTAAACTGCATGAGGTTATGTTTTGCAATCACGTGAAGGTTATGTTGACGCATCCCCTTCATACTTGCCCTCCACGAATTTGGTTGGTGACAAGTGATAGATGTCAAAATCGGATACCTCTCTTGAACGGTCCTGAATATCGAATACTCTTCAATGTTAAGCTTTTAAAGATTTTTTCATTTTTGTTGACGAATGCGGTCCTAATTTTTAATAAAGTAATAAGTAAAGGCATTCATTTCAAAGAGTAGAAATTTAAGTTTAATGTTTCAATTCTCATGTATTTATACTTAACATCAATCACGTGAATTTGATTGATGTGGTAGTTTGTTATTATTTTTTTGCTCTCTCTGTCGATATAATTAATACATTTATTTTATTTTAGTAGATTTTTTTTTGTTATTATTAATATCATGAGATAATAAGTTTGAACTTTAATTTTTTATTTAAAAAAAAAAAAAAAAATTTTTTTTTGACATTTTCAAATCTTTGAGTTTTAACTTTAATTTTTAATTTTAAAAAAATTAAATAGTTTTAGACATTCTCAAACCTTTTTTCAACTTTTTTTTTTTTTATGATAGGTCACAACTTTGAACAAGACAAGCATATAAAAGTATTGATTTTTAATCAATATTTTAAAACAAATCTTAATTTTTTAATTTCATAACCAATTCGTTTACATTTATTTTGCATGATATAGAGAGATTTCAAACATCTTGTTATGTGTTTTTTGACATAAACATTGAAATTGTAGCTAGAATCAAATTCAAGTTCTAAGTATTGGTATGAAGGAATTACATTCAAGTTCTCACCCTTAAATGTGATAGTTATATCTTTATCTCAAGAACTAATAGCCATTACCTTTGTTTTTCTTACATTACCTTTTATTTTAGAGTAGCTACAAAAAAAAATTATAGCAACTAGATTTCTTTGTAAGCTATTTGTAGATACCCAATTTTAGACGCAGGGCTAAACTTCAAGCCTATCATCCCTTCATCAATCAACATTTCAATCAACCAAATTGAATCAACCTTCCTTCTGCCCAACTTTGGAGAATTTATTACTCTAAAAGTGATAGTGGTAGCCACAAATACTAGCACCAAAGATGCTATCATGTCCTAGCGGTGCTTTTGCAAAACCTCTCAACTTTGACCTTTTCCCATTCATTTTTTACCTCTAACGGTCATGAGGTGAGATTGTAATCATGATAGCATCGTCGATACTATTGCCTCTTAATGCTTTTAATTATCATGCACCAATAATGAAGTTTGACTTCCTATCTCTTTTAAGCCATACACCATTAATGAACCAAATCCCTAAAAACTTAATCTACAACTCTTGTAAGGAATCCCAAGTCTAAGAATTGCTATTCTCATGTTCTTCCATTAATGTCTTCTTGATATTTTTTATATTCTTATCATCTCCAATCTTGCCATCTTCAATGTAATTCTTCCCCTAAGGATCCATGACTACTTATAAAACTAGCACTTGGGGTGACCATTTCAACATAGATTTTATAGTAGAAAAAGTCTATCAAAATTCATATCCATTTTCATGGAGAGTTTTACAATAATTTTTTTTGTTAAAAAATCTCTAGAATCATACACAATTTTCATTTTGCATGGCAAGATTATGCAAAAATCTTACCACAATATTTGTGAAGTTCATATTTGCAAGTATTCAAGCTCTCGTTCCTTGTAAGCTCTCTTCAAGTACTTTTGTGATCATCTAAGCAAGTCTTAAAATAAAGTCTACAAGCTTTCAAACAATCATCAAGCATCAATAATCCAAGCCTACAAGCTCAAGCATTCAATTTCCATCAATAAGCAAGATAGCAATCTTACATCAAGATTCCAACAAGAGGAAAACAACCTTGTGTCTTATTTTGTGCTCTATCCCCTTATTTGCTTTAGTCTCTTCTTTGCGCTTGTAGTTTTAAGATTCATTTTATTTCTCTTAGAAATAATTTTGCATATGCATTGAGCTAATATTTTATTTTATCATTTTATATTCATCTTAAGCAAATATTTGTTTTACCACTATCTAATAGGTTCTCTATACTCCTAGGTTAAGGCCCTCTATCATAGTCAGCATAACCTTAGATTTTGTTGTATTTAATCTTGTTGTTCGTATCTCAAGAGTCAATGCATAATCAAACTAAATATCAGTGGTGATGTCATTATTTGGTTCACATAAAGTGAAAACATCAACACTAAGAGAAAGCACTAGTGGAACTGTCATGGCCTAGTGGCACTTTTTCCACCTGGTATTTATCTCTTGCATTCTATCATTTTTATCATCTATATTTGTTTGAACAAGGGCCTAATTGTTTCTCAAAGAAGCCTAACTTCCCTCGTCATCTCAGAAATGCCCCTCTAGAATTGACTATAACTTATTCTATCTATTTTGCAAGTCAAACAATAACACCATATATAGGTGATAGCAATGGTAGTGCTTTTGTGGACTAGTGGTGCTTTTTCCTCTGTGAAAAAACAAATCATTATTCCCCAATATTTATTATTTAAACATTTAGAATTTAAATTCTATTTGTTGTCTTTGTAAAGTAGGTTGTATTTTTTGTTTATTGATAAAATATACAAAAAGAAAATAAAGAACTAGTTTAGTCTTAATCATATCGGGTATCAACTTAATATTTAAGATTTAACATAAAATAAAAATCAGATAGATGCATCTTAGGCTTTGTTTGCTACATATTCTTGTGCCCTTACCTCTTAAAACCATCATTTTATTCTTCATCAAAACCAAATGAGCATTTTAGTTTTAGGCCTTGATTGGTGCATTTGTATGTACGTTAGGGCTAGATTAAGGTTAAACATAGATAAAGAAGTATCTTAGGAGAAACATAGGTATTTTTTAAATAATCCATCAAAAGTAGACTTTAAGCTCACAAAATTCTCATAGTATTGAAATGATAAGAGGAGAGAGTGGAAGAGCATCACAAGGAGGCCCTTTCCAATGCCTTCCATATTTTCCCTCTCCCATATTTTGGTGAACTCAACGTAAACACCACTACAAGTCCCAAGATCATTATTTGTCCAAGACAAACATTAATCAAACTAAAATTTATCCAATATTTTTCAAGATCACTTAATATTTTTTGTTTGGATTAGATCACTTTAAATATAAATAACAAGAATATAATCAATTACTACTCGTACTAAGGGTCTTCATAATCCTTCAAGTAATCCTTGTATGAGCTATTAGGCTATATTCTATATATAGCAAGCTAGAGATTGAGAAGCTAGCCTCTCATATAGGGTCTCTTGTGTACTTATGCCTAGTAAAGAGTATATTGCAATGGGATAGTTGGAGCCATAAGGAGGCATACTATTGTCCATCATGTACCATATTGGCTATGTAACCAAGCAATCACTTCCACATATTATTGGCAACCCATGTATTGGCTTTCTCTCACGTATCAACAAGAATATAAAGAGGATTTAGGTATATAGGGAGGCGCTTGAGGTATATAGGTTAAATTTGTTATATTGAGAGAAGGGGATATAAGGTTCATAAAACATCTTCTCTTTCTTCTATAATCAACTTTGTAAAGTTTAAAACTTAATTAATTGGACCTTCTTTTCCTTACAACCCATGGTTAAGAGATGCTATGTAACTCACTTCATCAATTGACCATCCATTTTAACCTTCCAATAAAAGGTCCTAGGGACCAACCCACCTTTGAGAAGACTATATTTAAAGACAAATACAAGAGCTCTCCTCCTTAGGTTTTCTAACCCCTATCCATGATGATCAAGAGAGAGTTCTTTTCAAACCCATTGATCACATAGATGTCATGTAATCTATTATTAAGGAAGCTCATGATAATCTAGGTGCTTCTACAAGGGAGGTTTCACTCTTGGACCATCCTTGAAAACCTAGATCCAATCCTTTGCCTTTAAATCAAGTGGATTCATCCTTTATATCTTTAAATGCAACTCTTAATGCATTAATTTCTAATTGTATTAATTCTAATCCCCTTATCATCACCACTTCCATGGATGTTGTGATTAAAAACCTCCTATCTACTTTAAGATATAATTCATATTTGCCTTCTCTTGAAAAACTAATAATGGGTAATGTGAGTTGCCTTATATATCAACAAGTAGCCACAAGTTACATTCCTAACCTCAATATACCCTCAAGTGTCCTAATTTCTAATCCTCATGTCAATAACCTTTATTTTAATCCTATCAGTAGAAGCATGGGTTTCCCTCAAAATCCTAATCATGCAATATCTCATTCTCCAACTTCTAACATGTTCACTTCAAATACCTTGGGAGCAAATCACATGATGCATATCTCAATATCATTCCCCCAATTCACTACACCAAAAAAGGCTTTTGAGGGCGGCTAAAATAAGGCAATTTTTTATAGCTGTAAAAAACCGCTCTAATAGATCCTAAAAGGGTATTTTAAAACTACCCTCTTAGAGTCACCCTAAGAGGGTGGTTTATAACCGCCCTCTTAGGGTCTCACCTACATATATAAGGACCCTAAGAGGGCGGTTTAAAACCGCCCTATTAGGGTCTCACCTAAAAATATATATATAAAGGACACATGAAAATCCTTCACTAAAAATAATCATGAAGGCTTCGAGGTAGATTTCGTGCAACGAAAAGAGAGGGGTAAGCTTAGAGTGGGGTTTTGAATTTAGCTGATTTTATTTTTATTTTTTATTTTATATCCATTTTGTTCTATCGAAGGTTATGGTATAGAGCTTGGCATCTGCCAAAAAAATAGTTTTTATTTGTAGGACCGTGGACTTGATGCTTGATTAATTATACCGTTCATGAATTTAGCTGAATTTGGAGGTTTCTATGGTTTCTACGACACTTCCACACAGTAAATCAGGTCTCTTATTTTATTTCCTTTTTAATTTTCTTTAGGGTTCAAGTTGTTGAAATCCTTGCAGTGCTAAATTTGTAAAAGATATTTAAAGTCCGTCTACTTGGAAGTGTTTTGAAAAAAATTGGGGGTTTTGTGATTTCATGAAGATATTTTTAATTTGTGCTTGTTGTAAATGTTTTTACCTTGTTACGATTTTGAGTAAATGTATTGAATTGAATATGTAGAGGTAATTTACCCAAGTATTTCATGGATTTAGATTCCCTGTATATATGGTCAATCCTTCTCACACTATTATGGATTTGGACATAGTTTTGCTTAGGTTTTCGTGGCTACAAGTTCCCCAAAAATAAATAGTTTATAAGTCCTTTGGGTTGTTAATTTTTTTTAGAATATTACCAAGCCTTGCATTGTGTTGGCGTTAGAGGTAATTTTGCTTAGGATTTTGTGGCTTTAGATTCCTTGGAGTCAAATAGTTTATAAGCTTACTAATGCTTGCATTGTTAATTTTTAGATAAAATTTATTAAGGTTTTTGTGCATTTTTGGTTGCTTTTTTAATCCTTGCACTGTTAAATATCCAAAGGAAAATTTACTAGGATTTTGGTGGCTTTTGATTTTTTGGGTTTTTAAAGTCTTGGACTGTGAGTGGTTTGATAATGATGTTTATCGATCTCTTTTCTTCTTATTTTCTAAGTAATGTTAGCTTAGGGGTTTATTGTGGTAGGAAGTAGTCCATTTGATTCTCCACATCTAGTATGGTGAGACTATAAGTAATGTTGTAGTGCTTAATTTTGCTGTTGAGTGTTGAAAATATATTATTCAATGAGTGTAAAATTATTTTAAGTATGCCATTAGATACCATGACTTGGTGGACTTTTTGCAAATTTTTCCACTTTATTGTTGAGTCAAGGATCGAATCCTACAAAATATATGTGTATATTCATTAGGTAAAGCTTCAAAATTTGACAGAAATCCATGGTTAATAACCTAGTCCAACGCTTATTGGAGCAGACAAAGATTTAGTTTTCTTGTAGAAGATTAGTGGCATTGCACAAACTTCCATGAATGATGCAAGTGTCCTAATTTATTCCCATCAGTTTTGATCAAGTCTTATACCAACACAAGTAGCTAAAAATAATTATAAAAAATTGTACTTGTATTCTTTTGCATAGGTTATCTAAAATATCTACTGTAATTAATGATTAAGGTTAAAATTATTCTACTTTCAATCAATCAGAACATTTGGTGGGATCATGCTACTTACCTAGGTTTATTTCATGGATTCTGAATAGGAAAGGTTGGATGAAATGGACTGTAGTCATTAGGTCCATGCACACCATGCTTGGGTTGGCTTTTAACTAACTTACATAGAAGGAAATTTTGATTTTTATTTATGTATTTATCTATTTATTATATCTTTTAGGAAACATGCTACATAAGACAGTTGTAACATACATAACTTCTAAATAGCACAATTAGATAAGCAGAAAGAGATGTGTAATATGAATATGTTGTTTATTTGAAACCTCTCTTTTCTAAAAATTAAAAATATATACATGTGTTGAAAATGACTAAATCTGGATACATGATACTGGCTAGATAATCTTAAGGTCTACTTCTATCTCTAATATTTTTGAAGCATACTATTGGAATAACTAAATATGATCTACCAATTTTACCACAAATTTTAGCTATTCATAGGCATGATAGCTGTAGACGTAGTCCCTCAACCTAGAAATAATAGGGTCTATCTATATAATATATGTTGATTCCAGTTTCTAAAAATTTGGATTTGTTTATTATTGAAGATCCTACACAACTCTTTTATGAACTCTCACAATAGTAATATGTCAACTTATATTAACATAGGCTGATAATTAAGGGATGATTTTGTAGGTGAACAAATACCAATTTTAATTAAATTCTCTTCATCTATTTAGACCAATTTTGTATTATTGACTGCATATTTTCCATTGAAAATATGCTACACATATCAATGAGAAACAAACATACCAACCAAATGAAACAAGAGAACATATGACACTTTACCTGTGTTCTAATGACTACATGCTGCTACAAACACTTTATTTGTTAAGTCATTTTGAGTTAGGTAGGAATTTTTTTTTTTTTTTTTTTTTTAAAAAGAATCATACATATTGTGCTTTACATCTACAAGTTGGACAGGGAGTACATTCCTAGTGGTCATATGTTGTTACCCTCTTCTAAAGCAATGCTTGATTGTTAAGCAATAAGAGGCAAGAAACTTGCTATGCTGAGGGTGACTTGAACCTACTATTGTGTTGAAAAACCTCCAAGGTGAAAGACACATGAATTAAGTTAGGAAATGAATCATTCTAGAAGGAATGCTAAGTGAAATCACACTTTTTGAAAAAGAAACCACTACAGGCTGAGAAAATCCATCCAGTGAACCACAAAAATAGAAGTCCTAGTCTAGGAGTCAAAGCATATTGCAAGTGGTAAGCAATTTGGGCATTGCAGCTCACGTGCAATATTTGAGGTTACCATCAGGAACCTTGGTATAGGTCAACATGATTCCTAGATAGAGTATCTAATATGTTGGTTGAATCATGTGGATTTTATAGTTCTATTAATTCATGCATGCATGTGGTAATTTTAAAATCCAACAAGTGCCACCTTTATGTCAACCAAATTTATAATATAATGCTTGGTAGAGTAAGATTTGGACCTTATCTTGTTAAGTGTATGTGTGAAGCCTCTAAGATTCAATCTAATTCTCCTATTCCTGAGAAGCTTACTCTAGTACTCCTATACCTGAAAAGCTTAAGCTTAAAAATTAACTAAAGGACTATTGACATAGAGAGTACATATCACCAAATTTTATCACATTGAGACCTCATATGATGCAAGTAGTCAAGCCAAAAGGTTAAATGAGGGTAGATTATGCTCAGGAACCTAGTTAAAAGTTTTGTACACTCAATTATATTTAGCTATTTTTTGATAATACATGAAATTCATTAATAATTTTCCAAGTGTGGTCATGCATTTGTGATTTGACACCAAGGTTACCAAGGTTCATGAAGGTAGGTGCATTTCTATTGCAGATATGGGTATCGAGTTTGGTGCTTTACAAATCTAGGTGTGCAAGTGAGGAGTATGGTAGACTGTAATATATTAAAATAAAAAATATAGAGCAAAAATAAAAATTTGAGATATAAAAATTTTGAAAATTTTGAATTTGATAGATTAGTACCATAAATATGTCAAAATTAGGGATTTATCATTTGTATAATTTATGAAAATAAAAATAGCAATGAACATTTAACATTAAGATTTTGAATTTATATTATAAATTATGGGTATTACAGGTGTGGGCACAAAACACCCAAGTATCAGGTGCAAATGTGGCACACATGCACCTAGAGGAGTGGGTGTGTAACAACCCAGGTCTAGCTCTCCTGGTTGTCAAAAACACAAATTCAAAATTTCGTTTAATATGATAACAAAGCCACTATTTGAATTTTGTACACCCAACTTTATATTAGTACATAGGCATAGATGTTCACACTCCAAGATTAGTATCCGTTGTAGATGAAATCATGAGTGCTCGATATTTGCCAGATCCTGCAATAAGCTACCATATTTTGAGACCTAATTTCTCATTCTTGATTTCTATATTCCCAATAAGGGGTTATCCTTCTAGGTACCATAAATCCTAGAAGGGTGGACGCATATTATCCCCATCTCGTAGCATGGAAGACATTGGTCTAATGACCTTATCTTCATCCTAGTTTATGATTAAGATTTTAATCCCATGCTAGAGTTAGCATTACTATGCCTAGTTTCTAACAATGGACCTTCAACTAAGATGCTATCAGGACCCGCCAATACTCTATCTTTGAATCCAGGTATCTTAGATTACATCGTAGTCGACGGTAAGACATCTCATTCCATCTTCCACTGGACCTTCCAACCTTAATACTAGCATCCCTAGTCTTGAGTTACTATTGGCTATTCTGCAACTAGATTATGAATCATGAGAACCCTCATGGTACTACCTTGTATGATAACCTAGAACAACATCCCATTCCACTGTTTATTACTCTCCATAGCAGAAGGTCCACTGACCCTTAAACTCATGCTAGAGAATTGTTATCCCTGAATCACAACTACCATCTACAAGTTTTCAGAGTTGGGTGGATGCACATCCTTCTCGATGGTATCAAATTATTTGTATACCATCCTTTACGATGGCTTCAACATCCCCATACATCATTCTTCTCAATGACCAGGTAAAGTTGGTTCCAATCTACATAGGTGGTTCCGCAAAACATCTATTATTTGGTTCACCTTCCAAAGGTTTATTTAAGGTTTGGTTATATTTAGTTCTAAATAACCAAGCTATTGATTTTGTCTAAATTTGTCATATTCTAGTTTTTCTTTTAAAAGTTCCAATCTAAGTAAACTTTACTTCCCATAAAAATTCTTTTTAGAAAATCTAATACAATTGCAAGATTCGTTATTAACATAAACAATTTTATTAAATAAAGAGTGAAGAACATATATTTTCCAACACTTTGTTGATGATATACCTATCATTGTATACATATACATTTAAGAGAAATACATTATTAAATTTAGCAACCAACGTACATTTAAGATGAACTATAATCCTCCTAACAGGAGTAACAAATATCACCATAATGTATTTACTATTACCCTAAACATAAACTAAATAAATAATCTAAACTAAGTTTCACACCATACATAGCCACTATCACTTATTTACTTTTGAAAATACTCACTTTTCGATAATTAAGTACTTTATTTATGGTCAACTTTAAATAATATTAATAATTTAGTAGCATGATTCCTATCAATTTCCCGACTAGTCAACTTTTCCATTTTTAGTGATTTGTGAGCTAAACAAATGTTCTGTTACTCGAGTATTCAAGTATATAATTCAATGATCAATAGATTATTTTAATATTATTTTATAAATACCTTTTTAAATTACTTAGTTAATATATTTTAAATATCCCACATTGCAATTTATCTAAAGTTAAAACATTAAATACTAATTATTAACATACAAGAAAGTATAGATTAGTCTCCATAGTAAATTCAATTAATGAAAGAATTATGTTCACTCCCATCTATTTGGCTACTTAGCATATGAGTTTGAAAGTCTCTCTATCCTACTATTCGAATAACTTTGGTAAAATGTTTCTCTTTATATCCAATTAATGATGTACCTATCAAAAATCCAATTATTTAAACTAGTAGATATTTGAGACTAACTTTATTTAGGTTTATAAATCTTGACTCTCTTATGAGTTTCTACAATCTTTTGCTAGTTTCCCTTGGGCAGCGGTCAAGAAAACATTTCCACAACAAATTCATTGGTATATCAATCTAAGAAGCCAAATTCAGGAGATGGCTCTAGCAAAAGCCTTTATTATTTAATGTCCCTTTGTTTTCAGTGACTTAACATAGCAGGTGGTTCAGGTTCCTTATCCACCACATATAAAATGATGCAATATACAACACATCCAGGTAGATGAATTTAACGTGACTTATCCACCCATTCAAGAAGATAGCATAACTGATTGGAGAACATGAAGATAATTATAGGTCTACTATGATTTGTGATCTACCTCATCTCCCATATCATTATTTCTTTTTAATGATTAATTTGAGTGAATTGTAATATCCTTTGATTCGAGTGAATCAGGTGATTAACTTGGATTAAGCTTGACCTCCTTCACATAATTTGCTTTAAAATTTGTCTCCCCATATTCCTTTATATTAAAATGTTTCTTTCCCTTTTCCTTTGCACCTTTAGCTCCTTTTATATTTTAACTTGCACATTGTACTTCCTCATCTCCCATATCATTATTTATTTTTAATGATTGATTCGAGTGAATTGTAATGGTCTTTGATTCAAGTGAATCAGGTTATTTTTAATGATTGATTCCCGTGAATTGTGAACATTGTACTATGTCTAAATGAACTTCAAAGGTTTGTGATCTATGTGTATGATGGTTTCCTTTCCAAGATGTAATTCTTCCATTATTTACATTCTTGGACAATGGTATAGATCTATTTGTTATATATGGAGAGTTTTTGAATTGCTTAATTGAATATTTTATTATGATAGAAAATTGAATTCCTATGTTGTGTTAGAATAGCTACCATTGCATGCTCTAATAAATCAGCCATTAATTGTTGATGTAAATTAGGTGGAAAAGTTATAGAAGCTAAAAAGAATTGGTCCTTCAACCTCTCAAATTCCCTCTATTATATATCTTTCCAATGACATTTGAATTTGGCACTTGTTGGTCAGAGATCTACCCTAGGAAAGGGTTTGTCTAGTTATGTGCCCTAGACCCGACCAACATTGAAAGGTCGAGAGGAAGAAATGCCTCCCGTGCCAATATCTAGAGATGGGTTGGTTCCCTTGCTATTCTATCTGGGGGGTTGAGATAAGAGAACTGGAAAGAAATGTAAATGACTGAAAGAAATGGGAAATATGGCCACAGGCCGGATAGAACAGGGGTGATGGGCTAACAACATGATAACTTAACTGTACATCGAATCAAATAGCCATTTAATACAAATGCTAACAAAAATTAAAATTGAACATCTAACATGCATAATCTCCAAAACTACTCTAGAGGTTCACATTTTATTAGAAGCTAAATCTAGATATTAGAATTCAAGCCTACAGACAAACCAGAGAACTTAATAGAAGATAAGCAATAGAAGACATACACACAATCAGAAGTCCAGAGTTAGAGCCAGACACTATTTGTATTTATAGCAGAATCCGAGTTTACAACAAGCTTCTAGCAAACACCCATCCATTTTACAATAAGAAGGCAGGCTTATATAGAGAATTTTGCTACTTGAACATTAAATGCACACCAATCAAACTATGGCGGTGGCAACCAAGATAAGGATTACAAGAGAGTACAGTCATGAAATAGTTATTGGGCATGGCTAGGACTGGTGACTCATTAAAAATGTAGTTGAGATCCTTTAATGCTCTAACAGGCTTGGCTTGCTGGCACTGCCTCCTCACTCGTAGGGACCACTTCCATGGAATATAGACTTGAAATCCTAGAACATCTAGTCTGGAAGCTTCTCAAAATGATTGCACCCAGAAATATAAGGATGAGGAAACTAAATTGATCCACTTGCCACCTTGAGAGTAGAGCAGACTTCAGATATTATGCCCAATTCTGGCGCACTTTCAAAACTATGCTCAAGGCTGGCCCATCTTCACACTGCGTCCAAGCCTGGAACACTTTCACATTGTGCCTTAGTTTGGAGCATCTTAAACACTACATCCAAGCCTGGTGCACTTTCACATTGCACCCAAGGCTGGCACATCTTCAACACTACACACAAGCTTGGTGCACTTTTGCATTGCACCTTAGGCTGGCGCATCTTCAACATTGTGCCTAAGATTGGCACACTTTCACATTGTGCCTTAGGTTGGTGCATCTTCAACACTGCACCCAAGCTTGGTGTACTTTCACATTGCACCTTAGTCTAGCACATATTCAACATTGTGCCCAAGCCTAGCACACTTTCACATTGCACCCAAGGTTGGTGCATCTTCAACACTACATCCAAGCTTGGTGCACTTTCACATTGCACCCAAGTCTGGTGCATCTTCAACACTACGCCCAAGTCTGGTGCATCTTCAACACTATGCCCAAGTCTAGCGCATCTTCAACACTGGACCCAAGCCTGGTGCACTTTCACGTTACGCCTTAGTTTGGTGCATCTTCAACACTATGCCCAAGACTAATGTACTTAGTCATATTTTGTGCCAAAGCTGCGAGCTGCACTCTTCCTTCTTCAGGGAGTCAAACTGCATCCGGGGTTCGGCACGAAGCACCATTGCCATCGAAAAGAGGGTTTCCCTGCATGGTCAGTAGACAGAAACAACTGCACACTATTTTAGGTTCTGTAGCAGTGGTTTGGAAGAAAACTTAGGAGAGATAAAAACATACTGGAAGAAGAGAACAAAGTTCTTGAGGAGCAAAAATTACTATAAATTACTATAAATTGCTATTGTACACCATGTTGCAGAAGTGACAACATCTCTGGCGGCTCACAGGGAAATTGAGCTCACCTCAATGTCGAAACCCTAGGCCTTATTCATTGGGCTCAGAGTCATCATCATCATCACTCTCTAAATGCTCGTTGGTAGTAGCGAACTCTTCTCTCGACTCTTCTTCCTCATGAGTTTCATTGTGTTGTTCTTCATCCCTGCCTGGAACCTCGTCTAGGGGCTCATCTTCCTCATTTTGAGGGTCTTGGCCTGCGTCTTGTTCAAGGTTTTCGCCCTGGCCTTCCCCTTGAGCGTCAACCTCTTCCTCAGCATGAACCTCTTTATGCGCCTCGTCTCCTCTTTGCGCTTTGATTTCTTCTTGCGCTCTATCCTTTTCATCCTGAGGTGCTTGACCCTCATCCCATTGGGGCCCAAGGCTCTCGCCTTGGCCTTCTTGCAGGGTGGGAACCTCCTCTGCCTGAATTTCACCTTGCGCTCGGTTTTCTTCCTGTTGCACTCTGATTTCCTCTTGCGCTTGGATCTCCCCTTGCACCTGGGTTCCTTCCTGCTACTGAGGAGGCTTGGATAGAGCGAGCTCCCTATGGATGCAGTCATAGGTCACTTGGACCAAGGCCCAGTTGTTGTCATGCATGGTTCTACGCTTCTAGGCTCTCGAACCAGATACCCAAATATTTCCAAATGGCGGACTTCAACAAAATTGAACCTCTCGTTGAGGTCCACGAGATAGGCTTCCATTATTGCAAATCTTGCGGTATACTGCATCACCTGTAGTTCAGTAATGGGCTCCTCCCAACTATCAATTTCCAAAGTGTCGTTTTTGAAGGAGTCCCATACTGATTGTAGTTCTTCTTCATTTAGGAGATGGTCCTCCTCATCGACGAAGCCTGGGAAACCGTTCTGCGCCAGAGTCTCGAAGTACATAAGAGTGATCTTCCTCTCTCTCTCGAACATGTCCATGAGATCCCGGGCCTTTCGGGCTACCTTTGCCTTCTTGAAGAAAGACCTGAGCATTGTATCTGTGGCCGCCCATGACCGAGCCAGGTCAGACATAGGGGCAAGCTTGACCGACCTGTCCAGGGCTCGCGCCTTCATGGCTAGTTCCAGCCATTCGTCAACCTCTGCCTCGACATCTTCTACGATGGAAGCATCATGGGAAACTATTTGTTTGGCATCCCAGATGAACGCTAGGACTGCGGCTGCTCGATGCGCCCTATTTTTGAACTTGGATAGGAAGTGATTGTGCACCTCCTTGATATGGTCTTTTGATAGGGTCACCGTGGGTTCTGGCCTACTATCCAATTTAGCTCATAGCTATTAGATCTCAGCATCCAACACTTGCAGCTGGTCCTTTGCCTGACCCTGAATCCTGAGGCGCTCTTCAAAATATTTCTTGGTGTCCTCAAGCTCTTGCTCCAGATTGGTCACTCGCTGCTGCAATTTCTTTGCTTTGGACTGCTCATCCTCGAGCTGCCCTCGCGTGAGTGCCAGGGTCTCTTCAAGCTGCGCATTTTTGGCCTCAGCGTCGTAGCAGTGATCTCTAAAATGGTCCACCTAGAGGTAGAGGGATGTCACCTCAATATGAATATTCCCCACTTTCTCTGTGGGATCAACAGTCTTCAGATCTTCCACCGTTTGTCGATAGGAGTAGTCTATTGGTGTCATTTCATTCAATGGCTTCTGCACCTTGGGTGCCTTTTCCATTCGGTGGAGTTGCATATTTTGAGGGTCAAACACTACCCTTTTCTGGCCGGGCCAGCGCCTGTGCGCTTTTTCTTTTCTGGCCTTTGAGCCAGGTTGAGGAGTTCTGTTGGGCCTTACGAATGCTTTCGGCCATTGGTCCTTCTTCGTAGAAATCTAGCTCCTCAGGCTCAGGCTCCTGTACTCCAAAAAATGGGGTAAGGGAGAACAGAGCCCATCGAGGGCTTGATTGAATAGGTGTTTCTAGAAGGGCTTGAGCTACGACTGCAGAGACCATGGGGGACGCTGGAGTTTGCATGGCGACGACCGAGATGGTAGGTTCAGGGGGAGCAGTTCCCATGGAGGATGTTGTCGGAATGACTGAGGAAGCTGGGACAGGCGAGGGCTGGCCTAGACTCACTGCTGCAGCAGATGTTGTAGTCGAGAATGCTGAACTTGAAGGAGTAAGGATGGAAGTCACCGGGAGGGTGAAGGCATTGGAAATCTTGGCAAATGTTTCAAATGACTCAGAAACTGGTGGCAAGGGAGCATGTAACTGCGCTTGTAACAAGGGGTTTGAAAAGACCTCAACAGGGGCGCCGAATGGAATGTGGGCAGACACTAGGGTTTCGATGCCAAGGAGTGGGGTTTCTAATGGAGCAAATGAGAGGAAGAGAGGAGTAGAAGATGCACCTACGGGCTCGGACGTCTCTAGAGCCGACGTGGTGAACTGTTGTGTTATTGGGTTGGCTTCTCTCTCTTCACCCGATGCTTCATCCTCTAGGTTAATGAATGGCACTTCAGGGTGTGCCTGGAGAGCTTACTGTGTCTACTACACCTGCAATACCTGATACGCCTATAGTGCTAGCTGAGTATGTCGCACCTACTAGGGAGGGACATAAACTCCTAGAGCGCTTTCTTCTATGACTCCTCCTACTACCAGAGGTCCCATGCTAGTGAACTTAATTTTAAGAGTGCGAGACTTCTTCGTGGCACTCTGGGGCATGGGTGCATCGGGCGCACTCCTCTTCTTTGGAGCAGCTTTTTCTTCTAGAATGGGTTGCTTACCCTTGCCCTTGATAGGTGGTGCCTGACTAGCTTGTTGCTCTTGCACTACTGACATGTCCTCTACTCTACTAGGAATCTCCATACTCCTGGGCACAAGGTCACCAAAGAAGAGGGGCCAGTAGGAGTCATAATTTTCATCAAATATGTTAGAAAATTGGTGGTCTATCTGTAGCGTTGGGTCAGATACCCCTTTTCTATGGTGGCACCTCATTATCCACCAGTTCGTAATCTTCTCCTCTGACCAATGGGGCACCTTCTCTTTCATGAACTTGAACATCCGGTCATCGGGGTCCTGCGCTGGATACAACCTAGGGTTGTACTCAACCTCCATGATGTAAAAATCATGCCATGGGGGAAAGGAGAACATTTTTTCAATGTGCCATTTGAGATCCAACCCAGAAGGGTTATTATGCTACTTTTCGATGGTCGGGCAAGGACAATAGTGGAATTTCTCCCTTGCAATTTTTCTTTAAAGACACCATCTGGGTCATACTTCCACCATTGGGATAGGTCAATCAGACCGAACTCATACAGAGTAACTGCCAGATGAACGTTTTGCTTATTTTTTATCACCTTGATGGGGCCAAGCTCGATAGGCCAGGTGTAGGTGTGTTGTCTTTTTCGCCCCTTTTCGTACATATCATCTGTGAAGTTACACTGGTGAGCAACTTCGAGGGAAAATAGGTACTCGGTAGTGTAGTACGGTAGCAGGAAGGGTTTGCCAGAAAACCCAAAAATCTGTACCACAAGCCCCTGTGTCAGCTGAAAAATATCTCCGAGCCGCTGCTCTATCACATAATCTTTCATTTCTTTCGACACTCACTCGCAGACACCATAAATGATTTGCAGCGCCGGACCAAGAAAAACTCGGTTGAAGTTGTAATAGGACTCGCGCCTTGATAGGCTTGAAGTCCACTGGTATATCGGGAGCACCTCGCCCTTCTCATTAGTGCAACTTTTATCAATGAAGGCAAAGTGGGGGTGCGAATGCAACTGATGGAAGAAGTACCATATCAAAAATGAGCAGCTTCGAAATGCCATGGTTTCTTTTTGCATCCTGCATAGCTGGAGGTGCAACTGTCGGGACACCTAGTCTACCCATGGGGATGGCCTGGGATATGCATTCAGCAATGGCTACCTGCTAGGCATTTACTTGGGCGTCTGAGGCTTGACCAGTAATCCATGCTAGCATGGAGAAAAGCTCGAAGTTCTTAAATTTTTGCAAGGACATAGGGAGCTACAACAAGGCCCTGGGTGGAAGTGCCTCTTCGCAATGGGCCTCCATGAAACATCGCATCGACGATGAGTTGGTGTATCTCTCCCCTTGCTCCTTGGTGTTAATTCTTCGAACAATGACTTGACCAGAAGGTTGCCACCCACAAGCAAAGGTTGTGCAAATTTTATCGATAGAAATGGAGAATAGCCTATTTCCTTCTTTATCCTTCATCGACCTAGTGTGGGGGTCATAGAATTGGGCGATCGCGCAAACCAACTCTAGGCAGGAGTGCACAGGCGTGCACAGGTACCAGTATAGGAGGGAGTGGTAGGAAACTACCCGATTATTCACTTTGGACACCTTAGCTTTCATTTGCTCAGTGTCCTGGCGCAGCTTCTCTATACTGGTCCTAGTGAGGACACAATCCCAAATTTTGCTTAGCTTATCTTTCGGTGGAGGCGACGGGGGATTTTCTTTTCTTTCTTTCGTCTGCTCTTGTTCGCCCTCTGCTGATTTTGGGGCCTTCTCCTTTTTCTTCTTGGGCTCACCTTTCTTGCCCATCTTTATTGGTAAATCTTTCAAGTGCTCTAGGAAAGGCAACGCCTCATCACGGTCCGCTCGAATTGCACTGTAGTAATAGTTTGTTTGTCCAGAATAGTTTAGCATAGTAGCACTCTTCACTGAAGCTATTAGTTCTTATTCGTGATAGTCGTTCTCTAAAATTTTAGTAGTGGTGGGCAATGCAACAGTTAAGAATTGTAAAGGGCATAACTGGTGTGCAATGCACCCTTTTATAGTTTTGGTCTACACCCACCAGCATTAATGTTGCCTAAGCGGAGTAAATGCCAAGAGTGATTTGGGGCACTATGGAAGATCTCCTACATGACAATCAATGGGGGGATGTGCATCCCAATGCTAACTAACGAAGTGGAGTGCAATCTTCCTTGGGGAACGTGAAGAGCCACCTTTGTTGTATTTATTTCCTCGTGTTTTGCTTTGGACAACGTGTCGGAGATATCCAAAAAAATTCCTTAGGTACGAAAAACAAAAATAAGTCTGCACTCGCTTATCAGAGTGCAACAACCTCTTTGGAACGTGTGCCCGAACTTGGGTGCATTCTCAATTGTGTGCCCCTCCTGGGCACACCTTTGGATGTGCATTAGAGTTGGATGCACTCTTGGACATGCACCAGAGTCGGGTACACTCTGGTTGTGCGCCCCTCTTGGACATACCTTTGGATGTGTGTTGGAGTTAGGAACACTCTTGATATGCACCCCTCCTAGGTGCACCTTCGGTTGTGTGCCCCTACTGGATGCACCTTTGAATGTGCGTCAAAGTTGGATGCACTCTTGGACATGCATCAGAGTTGTGTGCACTCTAGTTGTGCACCCCTCCTAGATGTACGTTGGGATGTGCGCCCCTCCTGGGTGCACCTTTGGCTGTGAGCCCCTCCTAGGCACACATTTTGCTGTATGCTCCTCCTGGGTGCACCTTTGTTGTGCACCCCTCCTGAGTGCACCTTTGTTGTGCACCCCTCTTGGGTGCACCTTTGTTGTGTGCTCCTCCTAGGTGCACCTGGATTTTCATCGAAGTCAGGTGAACTCTTTGCTATGCATCCTAGTCAGGTGTAAACTACTAATTGCCTCATATCATGGCTCTACAAACTGCTATTTGCTTCAAAAATACTCAAAAAGTAGACTAGAAAGCATAGGAAAACACAAAAATATGTATATTTGTACAAGAAACTCCTACACTACCCCTTACTGGTAGTACGCCTTCAGGTGAATGCCATTAACTGATAGTGGTAGAGTAAACCCATTCAGATCCTACAATGTGAAATAGTTTACCGGATGGACCTGAGAAACCTGAAACGAGCCCTCCCAAAACGCATCAAATTTGTCGTGGTTTCTAGGTTTGGATTTCTTCTCATTCCATTTAAGTACTAAGTCCCCAACTTGGAAAGAGTGATCAGAGGTCCTCTTGCCGAACCAATTCTTCGTGGTAACGACATGTTTCATGAAATCCTGATAATATTTCTCCCTTTCCTCTTCCAACTGCAGCAGTTGGGCAATTCTTATGCTAACCGGATCAAACCCTTCCTCCTCGCCATCCAATGACCGGAGAGTCTATAGTGTTGGAAACTCAATATGCACTGGAAGCACTACTTCCTTCCCATATACCAGGGAATATGGGGACGTCTTAATGGATTTCTTGATGGAAATTTGATCCACCCATAGCGCAAAATCTAGAAGTAGGTGCCAAGTCTGCTTGTTGTCCTCCAACATCTTTTTTAGGATCCGGAGCAAGTTCTTATTAGTAGACTCTGCCAAACCATTGCCCTACGGGTAGTAGTTTGACGAATTTTTAAGTAGATATCGTACTTGCTGGAGAATGCGCACATCTTGGCTCCAATGAAATGGGAACCATTATCTATCACTATGGCATCCAATATTCTAAAATGGGTTATCAGCCCTTCCAAAAAAGCAATGACGATGTCTTGATTAGCCCGCTTGGTGGGCACTGCCTCCGACCACCGGGTGAAGTAGTCTATAGCCATCAAGATATATTTGTGCCCTATAGAAGATTTAGGCTCAATTATTTTGATAAAGTCCAAGCCCCATTGCTGAAATGGAGCCTCAACCTAAATTGGGTGCAGAGGCAGGGAAGCATTCCTGATTTGGCCAGCATATCTTTGACATTTATCGCACCTTTGGCTCACACTGAAGGAATCAAAAAAAATGGTGGGCCAAAAATAGCCCGCCCTTATTATTTTTAAAGCCATCAACCTTTCGGCAAGATGGCCCCCGGACATTCTAGAATGGAACTCATCTAGGATTTTCTCTTTTTTTGTCCCCTTGACACACCTCAAGAGGACACCATCGATGTTTTGATGGAACAACCCCTTGGGCAATAATACATACTTGCAGGCCTGAAGCCTGAAATGTCTCCTTTGCAAAGAATCAAGGCCGTCAGGGCACCATCCAGTGCTGAAGTACTCTACCAAGTCTTCAGTCCAATCCCTGCTATCTATTGACTGATTTTCCAGGTTGCCCTGCAACAATGGATCTTCCCATTGGCAAGCTATTACCTCAGCTGCAATGCTCTTGGCAAGCTCCAGGCATAGAGCCCGACCACGAACTAACTTTGTGGGGTGGACCTCTATATCATATTCTTGGATCTTGGTGATCCAGCCTACTCTCTTGTTACCAAGCTCACCCTGATTGATGAAGTTTTGGACGTCCGGGTGTACCACGTACACTATCGTCTTGCTCTGCGAGACGAAATGACAAAACTTCTTCAGTGCCCTCATTACCGCATGCACCTGACTCTCAATGAAATTGTGCTTTTCCTCATGTGGAAGAATGACTTGACTGAGGAACGCTATGGGTCGCTTGTCCCCATCATCATTTTTTTGGGTCAACATAGCAGCATAGCTTTTTGGCTCCCCGATCGCATATAGGATGAAGTCTTTAGAATAATTAGGGTTTACCAGGATGGGAGCTTGGGTGATCCAGTGCTTGATCTCCTTGAATGCCTATCTTCTCTCTTCTATCCATAGGAACTCTGCATCTTTTTTGAGGAGCTCAGTCATAGGCTTCACTACCTGGGCGAAGTCAGAAATAAACTTTCGGATAAAATTTATCTGCCCGAAGAAGGATTGGAGGCCCTTCTTGTTTTCCGATAGAGGTAGCTTGAGCAGGGCCTCGACCCTAGTAGGATCAATAGCTAGACCTTTCTATGATATCAAATGACCAAGGAGTTTACCTTCTTTGACCACAAAAATTGATTTTTTTGGGTTTATCGATATTCCAAACTCCTGACACTTCTCGAAAACCTATCGTAAATGTAAACCGTGCTCCTCCCTCCTATGGGAGAAAATAGTCATATCATCTAAGTATATTACAATGACATGGTTAAGAAACTCACCAAAGGCTAAGTCCATTGCTCTCTGGAAGGTCACTCCGGCATTGGAGAGGCCGAACGGCATGCGTTGATACGCAAAGGTGCCCCACTTGGTGGTGAAAGCAGTCTTATACTGGTCCTGATCCTTGACCCAAATTTGGTTATAGCCTAAGAAACCGTCCAGAAGGGAAAACCTCTGGGTGCCTGCCACTACATGAAGAATCTGATCAATTTGTGGCAGTGGGTAGTGATCTTTCAGGGAAGCCTGATTGAGATTGTGGAAGTCGATGCAGAGGTGAATATCTCCATTCTTTTTTGAATAGGGACTAGGTTCGCTACCTAGGATGAATGCTTGATAGGGTAGATTATCTTTGCCTCCAACATTTTCAAAAGTTCGACCTTCATTAGTATTTCAATCTTTGGATTCACAGGCCTTTGCTTCTGTCGGGTGGGCTTAACTCCCTCCTGGAGTTCAATCGTATGTTGAATGACGTTCCTGTCATACCCCTTTAGGTCATGATAGCTCCAAGCGATGATGTCTGGATACTCTCTACAGAGGGTCCTGATCTGCTCAATTTCTTGTAGTGTGCAATCAGTCCCTACCTTGATCATTTTTCCAGACTCTAGCTCTAGCTCTTGGTATTCCCTGGCATCCACTTTGATTTTGTGGGGAAGAGCCCTGTCATCCTGGTCAAACAAACTTTCAAGGGTGATCAAACCCTTGGGGAGGTGGTTGTTCTTCAGCTGGATAAGGCCCTCATATTCTTCATCATTGAGAGCTCTATCTTCAATGCTTCCAACTTCATTAATAAAAAAATTGACGATCTACTCGTCATTATCAAAGACCTGTCAATGGATATTTTTATCTAGCACGGAGGGCCGGTAGATAACCCTCACTATTTTTGGCATCTTTGCATCATATTCTCGGTTGGGGAGCATCTTGCTCCAATGGATGCCAAAATATCAGCATGTTTATTCCGCTCTCACAAAATAAATTGAATGTTAAGGGTCAAGAAGGACTCGAGCAGATCCCATACCTTATTACGGTATGCTTTGAGGTAGTGTTGTTTGGCAACACATTTATTGGAGACCTGGTTATAGATCAATTCAGAGTCCCAAAATATCTGTAACTGCTTTATTCCTAAATTTTCTACCTTTCATAACCCCAAACACAGGGCTTCATACTCGATGACATTATTAGTACAACTCCAAGCGAGTCTGTACGTGTAAGTTTTTTGAATTCCATACGGAGAGATGAGGACAACTCCAGCTCTAGTGCCATTCTTGCATTGGGCACCGTCAAAGAAGAGCTTCCATAATTGGTCATCCATGGGGTCAACATCACTCGACATTTTAGCCTTTTCGGGCTTAGTTATCGAGTAACACCCAATGTCTGATTCTATCATAGCATTAAAATCATGCATAGAGAACTCGTCCTCTATGCGCAGCTCATCCAGAGCTTCCTCCATCAACTCCACCTCTTCTTCCACTTCTTCGACTTCGTCAATAACATTGACTGAGTCCATGGGTTTCTCCACATCTTGGATTCTTTCGATGAGAAAGGTAGAGGGTTTCTCATTAAAAATATTTACCCTCTTCCCCCTGAAGGGGACTTCCAGATGTGAATAATCGAGAGACAGATAGCCTCCAAGCTTGGTAGTGAATTCCCTTGATAAGCACATGCTAAAATAGGGCTCCAATTCAACTACCACAACTTCTTGGATTACTGTGATCTGCGGCATCTTGTGCAACACGATCGGGATGTCCTTGATGACCCCAACTATCCTAACTGGGGTTCCATCCAGTTGGAGCACTCTAGGACTGCTCCTAGTGTACTCCATGCCCATGAATTCACATACAGCTTTGGGCATTACCGTGGTGGCGGCGCCAGAATCAACCATGCAGTTGTGTACCACCCATCCTTCCATCTTGAGGGATAGGTAAAACGGTGGTGACTTGTTCTTACCAGTAGTAGAGGTGGTCAACGATTGCATGAATACGGTCTAGGTCGGCCTCCCCTTGCCCTTAATGGACTTGAGGGACTCTTGTAATAGGTCAACTTGACCTGGCAATTGGAGCACGTCAAAGAGGCTTACCTTAGCCAAAATTTTCCTTAACTCTTTGATGATATTGTATGCTCCAATGCTAGACTCGCCTCCCTCTTTTGTGGTTTCGTACCGGTTCTGGTACTGTTGTGTTGCTTCCACCCTTTGACGCTTGGTGATTGAGGGGTACCACAACTTTTCCCTCGCCTGATCTCTCGCTTCCGCTAGGGGCTGAGAGGTCAAAGCTTGCGGCTGAGGGGCGCTCGCTCTTGCCCTTGGGGGCAAATAGTCTCTTAACCGAGCATTGTATGTAGGCTCTGGTACTTGCACTTGCTCTTTTCTTGGTGGGGCGGCTACCTTCTCGCTTGGTGGTCTGGGATTGACAAGCACCTTGAGTGGTTCCATTTGCATCAGGTCGACCTCGATCGACTTCTTGCCTATTCGCATTAGGATAGAGACCTGTTCAATAGGGGGGATCATGAAATTATGATCAGCTTCCCTTATCATATTCACCTATTCCATCGAGCGCACTCTCTACAAGTTTTTGTACATAGTTTATGTGAACCATGCAAGTTTCCTCGCCATGTGGGTCATTGCAGGTAGAGCACCAATAGGTCCTGACAAATGAGCTAGCTCCATCGCACTTTAGAATTTCTGAATTTCTATCTTGAGGCCTTTCGATGGAGGTAGCTTGCTCCCTTGTGATCGTGGGTGGAGGTCTCCTTGGCGGGTAGCCTTGATCCCTAAATTGTCTCTTCTTCATGATAGCCATGTCATTCACCATGGTCTTCATGAACCCATACACATCTCATAGCTCTTTGGCTTGATCTGCATTTAGGTATGTTGTGGTTGTGGGAATGGGTAATGGTAATGATATCAACAGTGCTGGTAATGCTAGGTACTAAGGAGGAGTCAGAAGTTGGGGAACCACGAGGTTTGGATAGTGAGGAGTCGATACCTAATTTTGTGTATTAGGAGTCCACGACTAATTTTGGTACATCTGAGGTGTAGAGGAAGTGGATGCACTAGGGTACATGTTATGTGGAAAATCTGGGTAAATCGGTGGTCACTTTTTGAAGCAACTTTCCAATAGCTACCAGTTCGACTTTTGCCTTCTATGCTTTTTGGTACAATTCTAGAAACGTGTTAATACTAGCATAAAAAATATTCATGCTAATGTCATAGTGGGACAGCCTTAGGAAATAGAATGTTGCCTGTTCATATTTGGGCCGAAGGCTAGGAGTGACTCTCTCCTATGTTCGAGCAATCCTGAAATTGAAGTCAACTATTTCTTCCTGAGGGTGCCTTTGGATAAAGGTAAATTGTTGCAACAGGGATAAATGGTACGCTTATTCATTGAAGCCCCTTATGGGTTGCCCTGCCAGGTGATCCCATGAGGTAATGGTGTTGGCTGGGAGTGATCGGTACCAATAGAGGAGATTCCCTCTAAGTGAAATTACTAGCAACTTCACCATGATATATTTGTTGTTAATTTGGTGTATAGTTGCCAGTCTTGCAATGTCTTGAATGTGCTCATGCATCATCTTTCCTGTATAATCGTAAGTGGGTAAAGCTTTTAGGGCAGTAGGCGATACAGTGTGCTAATTCTATAGGGTAAGAGGTCTAGTGTGGTTCCAGGCCAGAAACAGCCTAGGCGTATTTGGCTACACCATATGGGGCAGTGGATTTGCTTGGAGTGGTAGATGTAGTGGTTTAGCTACAACAATGGGAACAATCAAAGCACCTAAATCAACATCAAGTGGAGCTAGAGTATACCGATGATCCGGAGAATTAAGCTAAACTAGGGGTAAGCTAGTTTTTGTGCTATCAGGAGTTATATTTCGTGTAGCAATAGTATATTCTTGTAAATATGTCTCATCCAATGGGATATTTGGACTAACCACTCTAGGAAACTTTCCCATAACATCAATGTCAATTTCGTAGAACTTAACTTCTTCTGTATTTCTAATCTACCACCTCATATGCATGAAGGCATAATATTTTAAGCTGGTTTACGAGGCTCAGAGATCAAAGTTTGTATGAGTTGCTAGATGTTCAAATTTGTCAGCAATAAGATGAACATCAACTTCTTAGTATTGCTTCTACAGTGGAATGTTTGTGTCCCACCGGGTATACCATAAACTATTGGTTAGAGATCTACCCTAGGAAAGGGTTCTTCTATTTATGTGTCCTAGACTCAGCCAACATTGAAAGGCTGAGAGTAAGAAATGCCTCCCATGCCAATCTCCAGAGATGGGCTGGTTCCCTTGCTATTCTATCTGGGGATTTGAGATAAGAGAATTGGAAAGTAATGTAAATGATTGAAATAAATGGGAGATATGGCTGTAGGCCGGATAGAACAGGGTGATGGCCTAATAGCACAATAACTTAACTGTACGTCGAATAAAATAGCCATTTAATACAAATGCTAACAAAAACTAAAATTGAACATCTAACATGCATAATCTCCAAAACTACTCCAAAGGTTCATGTTTTATCATAATCTAAATCCAGATATTAGAATTCAAGCCTACTGATAAACCAAAGAACTTAATAGAAGATAAGCAATAGAAGACAAACACACAATCAAAAGTCCAAAGTTAGAGCTAGATACTATTTGCATTTATAGAAAAATTTGGGTTTACAACAAGCTTCTAGCAAACACCAATCCACTTTACAATAAGAAGGTAGGCTTATATAGAGATTTTATCGCTTGAACATTAAATGCACACCAATCAAACTATGGCGATGGAAGCCGAGATAAGGATTACAAGAGAGTACAATCATGAAATAGTTATTAGGCATGGTCGGGACTGATGACTCCTTGAAAATATAGTTGAGCTCCTTTAATGCTCTAATAGGCTTGGCTTTCTGGTGCTACCTCCTCACTTGTAGGGACCGCTTTCATGGAAGATAGAATTGAAATCCTAGAACATCTAGTCTGGAAGCTTCTCAGACTGATTGCACCCAAAAATATGAGGATGAGGAAACTAAATTGATCCACTTTTTGCCTTAGGAGTAGAGTAGACTTTAGATATTGCACCCAAGTTTGGCACACTTCCGACACTATGCTCAAGGCTAACGTATCTTCACACTATGTCTAATCCTGGTGCACTTTCACATTACACCTTAGGCTGACGCATCTTCAACACTACACCCAATCCTGACACACTTTCTTATTGCACCCAAGGTTGGTGCATCTTCAATACTACACCCAAGACTGATGCACTTTCACATTATGCCTTAGGTTGGCGCATCTTCAACACTGCGCCCAAGCCTGGTGTACTTTCATATTGCACCTTAGGCTGGGGCATCTTTAACACTATGCCCAATCTTGACACACTTTCATATTGCACCTTAGACTAGCACATCTTCAACACTGTGCCCAATTCCAGTGCACTTTCACATTGCATATTAGGCTGGTGCATCTTCAACACTACGCCCAAGCCTGGTGCACTTTCACATTACTCCCAAGGTTGGCACATCTTCAAAACTATGCCCAATCCCGATGCACTTTCACATTACGCCCAAGGCTGGTGCATCTTCAACACTATACCCAATCCTGGTGCACTTTCACATTATGCCTTAGGCTAATGTATATTCAACACTGCACCCAAGCCTAGTGTACGTTCACATTGTTCCTTAGGATGGTGCATATTCAACACTATGCCCAAGTCTAGCACACTTAGTCAATTTTTGTCCTAAAGCTGTGAGATGTAATTTTCCTTCTTCAGGGAGTCAAACTGCTTTTGGGGTTCGGCACGAAGCACCATTACCCTCAAAAAGAGAGTTTCCCTACATGATCAGTAGATAAAAACAACTACACACTATTTTAGGCTCTATAGCAGTGGTTTGGAAGAAAAATTAGGAGAGATAAAAACATAGTGAAAGAAGAGAACAGAGTTTCTCAGGAGTAGAAATTACTATAAATTATTATTGTACACCATTTTGCAGAAGTGACAATAGTTTTTGGTACGCCCGGTGGGATACAAACATTCCACTGCATAAGTAGTACTAAGAAGTTTATGTTCATATTATTACTGACAAATCCAAATTTGTGGTGACTCATACGAAATCTGATACCTCTAAGCCTCGCTGACTAGCTTAAAATATCGCACATTCATGCATACAAGGTGGTAGATTAGAAATACAAAAGAATAAGTTGAGTTATACAAACTTGACATTGACATTCTAGGAGAGTGTCCTATATTGGTTAGGCCAAATATCCCATTGGACAGGACATATTCGTAATAATCTATTTTTGCTACATAAAATATAACTCTCGATACCATAACAACTAGCTTACCCCTAGTTCTACCTAATTCTCTAGATCATCGACATACTTCAGTTCCACCTGAAGTTGATTCAAGTGCTTTGATTGTTCCCATTGTTTCAGATCAACCTCTACAGCCACCACTCCAAACAAATATACCATACGATATAGTGTAGCCAAATCTACTCAAGCTATTTACAGCCTAAAACCACACTGGACCTCTTGCCCTATAAGCTCAACACACTGTACTACCTACCACCCTGAAAGCTTTACCAAATTATGATGGTATGGGAAATATGGTTCATGAGAACATTCAAGATGTTGTAGGATTGGAAACTATACACAAAATTAATAATAAATATGTCATGGTGAAGTTTCTATTACTTACACTTAGAGGGAAGCTCCTTTATTGGTACTGGTTACTCCCAGCTGGCACCATTATCTCATGGGATCACATGGCAAGGCAAATCATAAGGGGATTCAATGAACATGCAGACCCCTTCTACCTATTACACCAGTTTACCTATATCCAGAGGCACCCTCAGGAAGAAATAACCAACTTTAATGTCATGTTTTCTCGAATCTATGATAGAGTCACTCCTGGCATTCAGCCCACATCTGAGCAGGCAACATTCTATTTCCTAAGGGTGTTCCACTATGATATTAGCATGATTATCTGGTATGCTAATATCAACACATTTTCATAATTGTACCAATGAGTGTAGAAGGCGAAAGTCGACATGGTAGCTATTGGGAAGTTGCCTCTAAAAGCAACCACCAATTTACCCAAATTTTCCATAAAACATGTACCCAAGTGCATCTGCTTCCTCTGCACCTCATATGTACCAAAATTAGCCATGTGCTCCTAAACCATAAAATCAGGTACCGAATCCTCACTATCCAAACCCCATGGTTGCCCAACTTATAGCTCCTCCTTAGTACCCAACATTTCCAGCACCATTGGCATCATTACCATTACCCGCATCCGTAGCCACAACATCCCTAAAAGCAGATCAATCCAAAGAGCTATGAGATGTGTATGGGTTCATGAAGACCATGG
Source organism: Wollemia nobilis (assembly GCA_028583015.1). Lineage (NCBI taxonomy): Eukaryota > Viridiplantae > Streptophyta > Pinopsida > Araucariales > Araucariaceae > Wollemia > Wollemia nobilis. The sequence continues at coordinate 1,315,448 of JAQPPZ010001484.1, forward strand.
CGAATGACATGGCTATCATGAATAAGAGCCAGTTTAGGGATCAGGGCTACCCGCCAAGGAGACCTCCACCTACAATCACAAGGGATCAAGCTACCTCCACTGGAAGGCCTCAAGACAAAAATTCAGCAATTTTGAAGTGTGATGGAGCTAGCTTGTCTGTTAGGACCTACTGGTGCTCTACCTACAATGACCCGCATGGCGAGGAAACTTGTATGGTTCAAATATACTATGTATAAATACTTGTAAAGAGTGCACTCGGTGGACAAGTGAATATGATAAGGTAAGCCTCTTTTATGTACTCTAATTTCCAGGTCAAGTTGACCAATTGCAATAGTCCATCAAGTTCGTTAAGGGCAATGGGAGGCCGACCTGGACTGTCTTGGTGCAGCCATTGACCACCTATGCTACTGGTAAGAACAAGATGCTATCATTTTACCTATCCCTCAGGATGGAAGGATGGATGGTACACAACTGCATGGTTGATTCTGGTATCGCCACCATAGTAATTCCCAAATTTGTATGCGAATTCATGGGAATGGAGTACACTAGGAGTAGTCCTGGAGTGCTCCAATTGGATGGAACCCCAGTTAGGATAGTTGGGGTCATCAAGGATATCCTTATCATTCTGCACAAGATGCCCTAGGTCACGATAATCCAAGAAGTTGTGGTAGTTGACTTGGAGGCCTATTTCAGCATGTGCTTATCAAGGGAATTCACTACCAAGCTTGGAGACTACCTGTATCTTGATTATTCACATTTGGAGGTCCCATTTAGGGGGAATAGGGCAAATATTTTTAATGAGAAACCCTCTACATTTCTCATCGAAAGAATCCAGGACGTGGAGAAACTCATGGAATCAGTTAATGTTATTGACGAAGTCGAATAAGTAGAATAAGAGGTGGATTTGATGGAGAAAACTTTGGATGAGTTGCACATAGAGGATGATTTCTCTATGCATGATTTTAATGCTATGATAGAATCATAAATTGGTTGTAATTAGGTGTTACTTGATAACAAAGCTCGAAAAGGCTAAAATTTTGAGTGATGTTGACCCCATGGATGACCAATTATGGAAGATCTTCTTTTATGGTGCCAGATGCAAGAATGGTACTGGAGCTAGAGTTGTCCTCATCTCTCCGTTTGGGATTCAAAAAACTTACACATACAAAATTTCTTGGAGTTGTACTAATAATGCCACTGAGTATGAAGCCCTATGTTTGGGGTTATGAAAGGTAGAAAAGTTAGGAATAAAGTAGTTACAAATATTCTGGGTCTCTGACTTGATCTATAACCAGTTATCTAATAAATGTGTTTCCAAACAACACTACCTCAAAGTATACCGTAATAAGGTATGGGATCTACTTGAGTCCTTCTCAACCCTTAACATTCAATTTATTTTGTGAGAGTGGAATAAACATGCTAATGTTTTGGCATCCATTGGAGAAAGATGCTCCTCGATCAATAATTTGATGCAAACACCGAAAACAGTGAGGGTTATCTATCGGTCCTCCATGCAAAATAAAAATATGCACTGGAAGATCTTTGACAATGATGAGCAGACCACCAATTTTTTTATTAATGAATCTAGAAGCATTGAAGATAGAGCTCTCAATGATGGAGAATATGAGAGCCTTATCCAGCTAAAGAACAACCACCTCCCCAAGGGTTTGATCACCCTTGAAATTATGTTTGACCAAGATAACATGGATCTTCCCCACAAAATCAAAGTGGATGCCAAGGAATACCAAGAGCTAGAGTTAAAGTCTAGAAAAATGATCAAGGTAGGGACTGATTGCATGTTGTAATAAATTGAGGATATCAGTACCCTCTTAGAGAGTATCTAGACATCATCGCTTGGAGCTATCACGACCTAAAGGGTTATGACAAGAACATAATTCATCATACAATTGAACTCCAAGAGGGATTTAAGCCCACCCGACAGAAGCAAAGGCCTATGAATCAAAATATTGAAATACTAATAAAGACCAAAATTCTAAAAAAAATTGGAGGTAAATATAATCTACCCTACCAAGAATTCATCTTGGGTAGCGAACCTAGTCCCTGTTCAAAAAAATAATGAATATATTCACCTCTGCGTCAACTTCCACAATCTCAATTAGGCTTCCCTAAAATATCACTACTCACTGCGACAATTTATTAGATTCTTCATGTAGTGGTAGGTGCCCAGATATTTTCCCTTCTAGACGGTTTCTTAGGCTATAACCAAATTTGGGTCAAGGATCAGGACCAGTATAATATTGCTTTCACCACCAAGTTGGGTACCTTCACGTATCAACGCATGCTATTCGACCTCTCCAATACCAGAGCGACCTTCTAAAGAGCAATGGACTTAGCCTTTGGTGATTTGCTTAACTGTATCATTGTAATATACTTATATGATATGACTATTTTCTCCCATAGAAGGGAGGAGCACGGTTTACATTTACTATAGGTTTTTGAGAAGTATCGAGAGTTTGGAATATCGATAAACCTAGAAAAATCATTTTTTATGGTCAAAGAAGGTAAAATCCTTGGTCATTTGATATCAGATAAAGGTCTAGATATTGATCCTGCTAGAGCCGATGCCCTACTCAAGATACCTTTATCGGTAAACAAGAAGTGCCTCCAATCCTTCTTCGAGTAAATAAATTTTATCCAAAAGTTTATTTATGACTTTGCCCAGGTAGTGAATCCTATGAATGAGCTCCTCAAAAATGATGTGGAGTTCCTATGGATAGAAGAGAGAAGATAGGTGTTCAAGGAGATAAAGCACCAGATCACCCAAGCTCCCATCTTCGTAAACCCTGATTATTCTAAAGACTTCATACTATATGCGATCAGGGAGCCAAAAATCTATGTTTTTTTTCTGGCCCAAAAAAATGATGACGGGGACAAGTGACCCATAGCATTCCTTACTCAATTCATTCTTTTGCATGAGGAAGTTTCTTCATTTCATCTCGTAGAGCAAGATGATAGTGTACGTGGTACACCCGGATGTCCGAAACTTCTTTAGTTAGGGTGAGCTTGGTAACAAAAAAGTAGGCTGGATCACTAACATGTGAGAACCCCAATATAAATATTCGATAGAATTTGGTAAGATCTAAAAATCTATGAAGATCTATTAGATTATCTAGGGTAGTCCAATTTTTAATTACCTAAATTTGTCAAGACCAACATGGAATCCCTATTTGTCAACAATATACCCAAGGTACTAAATCTTCATAATTCCAAATGAGCATATATCCAAATTAGCATATAGTTTGTATCTTCAAATAATCTAAAGTACCTATTGAACATGTTATAGTTTTTCCTCCCATGTCTTACTATATATGTGAATATCATCTAAGTAGACAACCACAAATGAGCTAGTATAGGAACATAGAATGTCATCCATTATCTTCATTAATGTGGTAGGTGTATTGGTTAATCCAAAAGTAATAACTATCTACTCAAATAATTTTTATTTGAATGTTTTCTTCTATCCATTAGTAGGATCTATCAATATTTGATGGTAGCCACATTTGAGATCAAATGTAATGAAGAACGTTACCTCAAAATGAAAGAACACTCATTGTTGACTTGAATAAGTCATCCTATTTTCTATAGGTTGGTCCATCTACTTCTATTGTGTAGGGTATATAATTGATGTAGTGATGGTCTTCCTTCTACCTTGTAGCTTGATCACAAATAGAATGAATTTTATTTTTTTTGCCATCATCTTTATGCATTGTTTAGCAATGGTTATGGAAACAAAGGTAGGAGGAGATATCTATGGGATATTATAACACTAACCTTTGATAATGATGATGACACTTTGGGGCCTAGATTCATAGACACCATACCTCTTCCTCATAAATAGTTGACCCAAAATTATATCACAAACATCCAAGAGCACAACATAAAAAAAATCATCTTTGAAGGGCTTGATGTCATAAGAGAGGAGATAATATTGAGTGACATGAATATCTACCCTATTGTAACCATCCAAAATTATATTGTTATGGTTCTGGGGTGATAGGAAGATTCAAATCCTTCACCATCAAATTATTTCTTCTCCCGCTATAAACAAGGAAATATAATGGCTTACCCTTGTCCCACATTTGTGAGAGAAATAAGTATTCCTCCCTTGGACCAAATAGGAATGGTCACATTTGGTTCAAATTCCATGATTTGCTTCCCTCTATCCTCATCCTATAGATGTGGAGGCAGTGGTGTAATGGATGTAGAGGGTTTTGAGTTACATAATTTTTTTTGTGAGTTTTTGCACATAGTTTGCAAATTTCTTGATTTCTACACGTCTAAAAAATTGATTGTCTTAAGGTTCACGAAATTATTGCTACAATCTGGTGGAGTGGACATTTGCAATTTTTTGCTTCATTCTAGTTTCTCCTATAATTTTAGCTATATGCAATTCATGTGTTTGTGAGGATAAATATCTGGTATTAATATTTGAGTGGAAGAGTTTTTGCATTAATTAGAGTGGATTTCAGTTTTATGTAAGTCAATTTTGCATTAATTAAACTAAGAAGTGTCAGATTTGGAGAGTTGCATACAACTTTGTAAAAGATTATTTTTTGTGACTCCAAATTTCTCAGATCTATAAAATTCTTTGTTGTAAAAATTAGATCTAAAAAGCCTAAATTATAAAGGCATTTATTTTTTATGGTTTGTTATTGTTTGGTTCCTTGGTGTTCCATTTTCAAGGGTTTGAAGAGATGGTTGGAGTACCTCTTGGTGGTGGATTGCACATGTAGGGTTTGTTGGGCTTTGTTTTCTCACCCTTATTCTTGTGGATTAGCCACAACCTACCAAAACTCTTCTCCTCATATGGCTTCACCCTCCATATTCAAGATCTTCTTGGAGTTTTATTTTTAGCAGTATTTGTTTTAGAGTTTGAATATTTTTTAGGGTTTAAATCATCATTTATGCATTTTTTCTTTCAAAACCCTAGCCTATCTAGAAAATAGACATATATTTCAAATGGATATGATTTTTTTTGCAAATGTTTAGGCGGTTATTTTTATTTGTAGTATAAACCTCTTTCTAAAAATTCAAAAAACATTGTTGGATATTTTGAAATTTATAAGGGTTTTGGTAAAATAGGTATAAATATGCTATTTTGATCATATATTAATAATGGTTGGGAATTTTTCTATAAAATTTTAAATATTACTAGATAATCCTATTAGAGATACTCACCTAAAATTTTAGTGCATTTGGAGATTTATTTAGATTTTTACGATGATTTTACTATATTTAGTAAACTTGTTCTTTTGGGCGAATTATTCGAAGTTGTTGGGCTAAATTTTTTCTAGGATTGTAAAATCATGTTTCTTATTTGTTTTTTAAATTTTAGATCATTTGAATTTGTATTCAGAAATTTATGATGGTTTTATGATGCACTCTCATTATATTGCATTGTGAAAAGGTATTTTTAATTTTTGCACTTAAACCTTGTATATGGACTATTGTTATAAAGTCCCATATTCATTCATTTGTTGTTTTTCTACTTATTTTGGATATTTGTGATCCCCTTACATGGTTTTCAGTATTGGTGAAGCCTACATATTTTTATGCTTGAGGAGTCCTTTGTCTTTGTCTTCCCTTGCCTTGTTGTGGTGCATTTTCTTGTCTCAATCATCCTCATCGAGGCAATTAGTTTGAAGGAGGGGATTATTTTGGGAATTTCTTTCGAGATTTTTTAGAGTTCGAAGGCTTCATTTGTGCATTACTATGATTTTATGGTATTTTGTACCACCTTTTGACATCACACTAGACCTCTTACATTATAATAGTATTTAATTTTGGGGGGGCTCTTCTACTTTTGAGGACATCTTGGAAATTTACTTTTTTAAACTTAGCATAGAGGCAAATGCTAAAACTTTTGAAGCATGGTTTAAGGTACTTTGTTAATTATATAAAAGTGAATATTTGGATCCTTTGTTTACAACTCCAAAACCTAAACCAATGGTGAAGGATAAGGAGTATAGGACAAGGTTCATGAATAATTTAAGGATCTCTAGCATGCTTTAAAATTTAGTTTATGGGGAGCTTCAAAAATCAATTGGATTTCATAAGAACACAACTCACCTTGCTTATCATATGTTGAGAAAAAAAAATTATCGAAGGCACCTTCTCTTACAGTTGCTTGCATGGAGTAAATCATTTGTGATATTGTATCTTTGTTTTTGGACGCACTATCTCATGATATTTTGTATGATGAGGTTGATGCTACAATATATGATTTAGATATTTTACAAAACATATCTCCACACTTGTTTTATGTGGATGATCATGTTAATGTTGCAACATATATAGTAGAGATTTCATGGCATATTCCATCCTCACATATGGATGACTTCTTGGATGGTGTTGACTCTCTCTTCATTGAGTGTCACACATGTGATTTTCTTGATATGTATAAGGAGCTCACTCATCTATTTGATGATGATGTATACATTGGACCTCCTCTATATACTTCCTTTAAGGACCCTTTTGTAGTGTTCCCTCCTTTGATTGAGCCTCCTTGTACACTTTTCCTTCTCCTATTTCTTTCACATTGGATGATGCACTCCTACAAGAGTTGGATACAAATATTTTATATTTTAGTTGGTCTCTCATTTGGAGATCCCGAAGACCATGTTGATTATTTTGAGGCTTCTAAGCCTCCACTTATTTATATTTCTGCTTCCATGGGCTCTTTATCACTTATGTAGTAGTATATTGGCGATTCTTCCATGATGGATGCTCTTCACACATCTCTTTCACTTTTGTACACTCATGGTTTTGTGCACATTGATTTTTTGGACGTTGATTGGGATTATATTCTTCCCCATTTTGGTGTTGGTTTGGGATTCTATATTCCTAGACATTTATTTTATAATTATTGGTGACATCTTCTTTGCTCTGGATTTCTTGGGAGGATTCTTTTCCATCATTCTACATTTTATTCCCATATTCTCACACTCACTTGGAGTGGGAAGACATTCGATAGATGCTTCATGGCTACTTTCTTCCTCGTGGGAGACACATTGTTCCTCGCATAGGTATCCACTTCTTCATATGACTTCTTCATGAAGCTTGTCATCCTAGAGGGGTGTTGGGAAAACTCCTTGTCTCCATTCTTACTTCTTCTTCTCTCTTTCTAGTAGGATGGTTTTTCCCATGTAGCTTTCTACATTCTGGTTTGAGAGCTTCTAGATAAGCACTATACATGAGTACCTAATCAGGCCTTGTTGCTAGAACTCATACTGTGGATATGCCACTTCTTTTTTACTCCTAGCTTCGTTTGAGGGGGGGTGTTAGAGTATATGTTTTAGACTCTAGCTCATGCTCACCTAGGTACTTTATTTTTATATTAGTTTAGTTTATTTTCCTCACCCACTTTATGTGTGGATATTTGTTTTATCTTATTTAGATATTATGGGGATATTTGGTATTTATTAGATTCCTAGGGATTTACACTCATTGATTACTTTTGGAGGGTTGAGATATTTATCCCCATGGAAGTTACATATGTATGGATCATATTGCACCTCCCTATTTGTATGGTGGATATTGATCCTTATCTCTTTGTTGATCCTACGGTTGTGGTGGATCTTCCTTTCCTATTTAAGCAAGGCTTATCCATTGTATTTTATACTTCATTATGATATATGATATTGAAATTCTTTTTTATCTTCCAGTATCTTCTTGTTGTTATTTCTAGTCTCTTATTTTATGGTTAATGTGGTGTATCTTTAATTCCTTGATTCTTGAGGCTTGTGGTTTGATGTTTGCATATCGCCATCATTCCTTTCAGATCACACCATTTCCATTTGAATGGATGGATCCATTTACTATTATGGAACATGATGCTTTTCTTCATTGATAGGGTACACCTTTGAACCTTAACAATGATAGTAGTAGTTGCACTAAATGGGTGTCACATAAGGTAGTTCTACTTTTGATGTAAGGAACAAAAGAGTGAATATATTTCTTATTATTATTCCTTAAAAACTAATGAGAAGTGATTCTAAACAAATTAATATTTTTGAAAATGTCACTCTAGGGCTATTTAGGAGGGCAAATTTCCATAGGAAATTACTTTGGCATATCAAAGCATTTTAAGCCATTTTTTTCCAAATTGCATGGTTGTGAGATCTTTATGTTGGTAGTATTTGTTCAAGGATTTAGTCCAATTGAATAAATATCTTATTATGTGATTGTATTCAACACTTATTACCCCCATTCAAAGGGAAAATTTTATTATATATTATGCAATCAAAATCTTTGGTCTATATTCATGGGAGATACAATTGGATTTGTGGTATTTGCATAAGCTATTATGTATTTTGGAGCATATAGAAAAAGGATTAAAAAATACTTTAGTCAATCCTTCCTCTTCTTATTAGACACTTGGGCTATTGATTCATTTTATGCATGAAGATCTATTCCTTTATGATATTTTCTATCTGTTATAATTTTTTTAGTTACTTTTGGAATTTTGTAATGACTCTTGTCATAAATAGGTTCATTAAAAATTATGTGGCTCAATGGAAAGTCAAAGTTTCCAAATAAGTTGGAGTATATCAAATAAAGGAAAATCATGCTTCCAAGCCTTGCATTATATGACTATAAAAGGGTGAAGCAATTGTTAAGAGGTTCTATTATTGGTTTTTTATTTATATGGAGTTATAAAGTAGGTATTCCTTATATACATTTAGGAGTATATAATATTTTCAGATAATGAGGGGGTTTAGCTAAGAATTTATCAAACTAAGGAGGCCCATTAGGGCATCCATTGTAGGGAGGAATTTGTTATCATTACTAGTGTCTTCTCTCCTTGTACCCTTAGTTTAGACTATGGGAGGTATTAAAATTTTAAATTTGACTTATGGCCAAGTTGATATTGTACGATATTGTACAAACCTAAAAGAAATCATTATACAAATGTATTTAATTTATTGTATATTATTTAATTATACAATCCCTATGGGCCATGCTTAACCTTTTTATCATTAAATCCACCTTATGATTTATAATTAACTTAAATCCCTCTTATTTAGGTTAACTTGTTTATGTAATTACAGTTTTGGTATTGGTATAAAGTAACCCCACCATTTCATCCATTGTTTTAGAGTGTTGTGATTCTTATCTACTGATATTATAGTGATTATTTAGTTCTCAAGAACACCCATCATCTATATCTTTTATTTCATAATTTTTTTAATGCAATCTATGTAAGATTTAAGTGGATGGATTTCTTCCATTCATTTGTGGAAATGGCTGTGAAATCTAGGATAATTTTTTGTTGCCTTATATTAATCAAATTATTAATTCTACTATAGCCTTGTAAATATTTTTCCTTATAGATGTTACAAAATAATATTACATTATTTTGTGCAGGATTATATTGTAGTAATAGTAAGCTTTATTTAGCCAATGTATTGATATTTTTAGAGGCTATTTTTTATACACACCTATCATAGGTGGTTTATTACAACCACCATCTCCCGAAGCCATAAATTTATTTCTACATGATGAATGAATTTATTGGATTTTAATCCAATAGTGGTGTTAGAGTAGGTAAATCAATGGTTTATGTCCTATGAGCAGTTTGATTCTATAGATAGATCTTTTATGCAATTAGATCTCTAGTATGACGTCTCACAAGTAATTATCTCTACTAAAATATTATCATTTTGGTAATATTTCATTGTTAACATTACGTTTTGCACAATGAGTGGAGTTTTGCATTGTTGCATGGTGATAAACACTTATTCGTATCTTGATTAGGTGTTTTCAATGTTGGTTCTGACTATTATAATCCATAGATATGCAATAAATAACTACACACTCAATCACATCCTTATTGGGCATCTAAAATATCAAGTTCATTGCTTGAATCAGAGCCAAACAAATACTTGAAGAATATTTTAAAAAATAGGAACAAGCAAGGGGGCTGCACCCCATAACCCTAACCTACACCATGTGGCACCACCATGGAGAAGAAAACACATAGTAAACTTGAGGAAATGTACATGTAGCACCATCAAGACAACCCCTAAAAGTATTAGAGCTCATGATAATGTAGGGAAAAATATGCACATCAGAGGTTTAGCAGTCAAGATGTAGATAAAGTATTTGAAAAAATCTTATGCTCCTCATGCGTAGCTAGAGACTACAACATGGTTCAAATATCTATTGGTAAACCATAAACAAATATCTCAGCTCAAACATGATAATCATGAAGAAAATTAGAGATCCATTTCCTACACTAGGTAACAATAGGTTCAATGTAGCCCACTAAGCCACATTGTAGCCTAGGTCTTACAATGCAGACTACACATAGAAAAAAAGTAGTATAGATACTTATCCTAAGATTTGACTAGCAAAAGTCAATGAAAGGAAGATAGATATTCCTCTCCATAGAACCAAAAATAATCATGAAAGCCTTGCTAAAATATTTTTAAACTAGTTATTTGAGAAAAAGCAATTGAATGAGCAATTGGATCACTAGTGGAGGCATAGGTGGAAAAGGTGAAGTGAAAGGGCCCAACACCCATAGATCTCATCAACTAGAACCCCCACTAGTACCTAGAGAAGGTCACTATTATATATACCCATTTTCATACTCTAAATCTATAGGCAGAGATCCAAGAAAACCCAAGACACCCCCAACATGTGGCCTTTGACTTGGCATTGAGCATCCACATGGAATAAGAGATAAGACTAAGGTGGTGGCCAAGAGGAGGCCATCTAGCAGAACTATAGTAGAATAGAAATTTGATTTCATTTGTAAGATTTACATAATGCTTTTCTAGAACTTATGAGAAAGCATGACTAGCTGGTTAGCACACATAAGATAAGCATTTTTGTTAGTCTAACCCAAGGGTATAAATTTAATCAAAAAAAGGAAGTATTTTAAATTCAAAAAATAAAAGAGGAATATTTAAAAAATAAAAAAAATTAAATGGTCCTTTTCCCTAAACATCAAGCACAAATAGAGGTGTAAGAACATAGAAATAATACATGTAACTTTTACTACCTAAAGACATTAATTATTGTAACTTTTTCAAACTATCATGCATATTTGTTAAATTAAAATATGATGTGGTACATTTTAATTGTAATAGGTGTATACACCTTAAATACTTTTGCATATGTGTTTTAAAACTTGCAAACTTTGTTTATCTCTTCTAAAATGTGCTTAAATCGTAGAAAAACAAAATATCAAACAAGCTAGTAAATAAGTCAAAAAGTTAGGTGAACTTGAAAAGTGTGTGTCACCAGATAAGGGTCTTTATTTTCCTAAAGATAAATATCTTTATGAAGATGAAAAATTCATAATATTAAGAAGTTATTTGCAAAAAATTCTCAAAGATGTTGATATTTTTGAATATCTTCTTAAAATTGATATTACAATCCTTGTAGATGTTGTAAGAACAACATACATGGAAGTAATCACACTTGTCATCTTTAAGCATTAAAAGCAAGGGGAAACAAATGAGAATTTGAAGTTCAAACCCATGATGGAAAATACTTGTGACATAAGTGACCTCAAGCCTATGATGGTATATGTTTGTTTTGACACATGAGACTTTATTAAAAGGATAAATTTCACTTGTGATCCTAATGACTTAAATGCTATTGATGATAGTTGTGTTGATTATGTTAGTCATGGGCTCAAATATAATGAATCAAATGGGTTATAATGGCATAGGATTGGGAAATATGGGTAAAGTATAAAAGAGCCCATAAATCCAAATATAAGGATAAATAATGAAAGCCTTGGTTATGATGGTCAAACAAAAATAAGTGTGACCAAGTTTGTCAAAATAGAAACTTCTGAAACCCCTAGAATAAGTTGTTACAATCATTGTGGTCAATTTGGACATGTGACAACTAGGTATTGGAATCTACATCCTTGTGATATTTTTGGAGGTCATAATTACTCAGCAAAATTATTGGTGCAAAGAGAAAATGAACAACAAGGTATATGTTGATTTTGGATGGACGAATGTCACACAATGGGACAAAATGAAAGAAATATTGAACAAATTTTACAAAATAAGGTTTTGTTCTCAAAAAAGGGCAAGACAAAATTTGGAGATTGAGAGAAACAAAAAAATTCCCATGGAACAATGTAATCTTGGGATTATTTGAGCTATACTTAGAAAAACCTCAAGGTGATGACCTGTTTATTTTTTACACCATTAAAATATAATGTATAGGTGTTGGTGATCCTTGTACTTATCTATCTCTTCTTTGGTTTTCTATCTTTAGACATTGACTCATTATAAAAATGAAGAGTTTCATGTGATTCTAAAAGGATTTGTTCCTTTTTTTGTAAGGGTATAGTATTCAACTCTTGGATAAGACTTGTAGTTATTGATGATGGATATAAAATGAAATCATCTAAGGCATAATAAATAACAATAATATCATATACTTGTCTTACAGTGATTCATGAAAAAGTTGATGACTAGGTTTAGGTGCCACTATGAGGTCATCAATAATCACCCAATCATTAATAATTTTTTTAATTGAGATACAAAGATCAAATTCTTACATCACGGTGATTCACTCATCATATTTAGCATCACTACTAAAGTAAGGATTATTTTACTAGTAACAAAGAAGATAAATCTTGATAACAAGATGCCATTTGATAAAGCATGTTATCCCTCAACTTCTTATATGCAAAGCATATGGCAAAACAATATTTTTCTATAGAAGTGTATCTAATTTCTATAGAGAACATTGTACAACTAACTTCTAGAAATGGCATCCCCTAATTTTGTCATCTTATTGCATTAATATCTCTCTACATGTGTAATTGAGGTGCATAAGATTAATGACTTGTTTGATATAAGTTGCCTTAATGTTGAAGTATGTACAAAGATCAATTTGAAGGTCTTGTCATAACTTTACTCCCATTCAATTAAACATTTTTTTAATAAATTGTTATTTTTTAGAGAGAGAGGGGAGTTGGTTACAATCATACTATTTTTAGTAGATGATAAGCATAAGATTCAAACCAGAGGGACTGCTCCCAACAAGCCTATTCCACCTCATTTTTGTTAATCTGGGGTGCGGGAGACCACTAGTTGCTTGGGATTCGTATTGTCATTGTCAATCTAGTGCACACTTAGAGGATTCAGAGTAGACTACTACCTTTGCAAATTGGCACCCCAAAGGTTTGAACCCAGGTCCCTTCTTGGTAAGTGCTTGGCCAAACAAGCAACTACCAATCCACCTAGCCCTTAGGGGCTAAAATTAAATGGGTAATGTGATAAACCCTTACAATCGACGCATAGGGCTGAGCAATCTCCTCCCTGTCATGACCCTTTGTAAAGCCAAGAGCTACACTTATCAATAGGAAATTAACACATAACCACCCCTTGTAAAGTCAAGAACTACACTTATCAACAAGGAATTAACATATAACCAAACATCGTATTTTTTACCTTGAACCTTTTGAAAAATAACTAAACCCTAAGCCTTTCGGCTTTCCATCAAGACATTCAATAAATTATTGATAGGATGAAATTTATAAGCCAATTTTCTACAAAAATGAATGGATTGCCCAAAACTTGCAAAGAAATGATTTTGCGTCGTGGATTGCGCCGACGTTGGAATCTTGCGGCTCCACTAGTCTCCTCTACGAATTCGCCAGCGACACCTCGAATGCGTTAACCCAATCGCGGATTTTTTTCGACCTAACTCCGATTATCAGTAATGTAAAAGGCATACGAAGGGTGGACCCGTTGAAGATCATAGATTAATAGACGAGTATATCATTATCGCGCAGTTAAGTTTAATTAAATAACGAGGTTTGTGCTCTCGCGGGGCCGCACGCACTCCCGACGGCTTATCCTCGCAGAACGGGATGAAAGGCCGTATTGAGATAACGGCGTTAATGCTCGTGACGGCAGGGATCTCATCATTTTGTCTCTCATTTTTGTTAGGACTCTATTTTGTGGGAGGATTTTGTTACTCGGTAAAACAGGTGAAGGCTCGAGATCGAATTTGTAGACAAAAAGTCCGGACGATCGGAAGTCTGATGAAGAAGCGATGACAACCCCCATGATGATTGAGCTTGACCTTCAGATTTAATATCAATTGTAATCATCATGCAGATGGCCTTCTTGCCGATCACTTTGGGAGGTAAATTCGTCGCTTGAGATTTTGTATTCAAAATCCTTGCTTTGGTTTCCACTATCTTTGAGCTTTGGAGATTTGATGAAATTATGCAGTCGGTCTTTATTTGAAGAAGAGGGACAAAGAAATTCCGTCTCTCTGACGGATTTGATTTGCCCGAGGGCTTGTATCAAACTTCTTTAGGAAATTCTTCGCAATTAATTTAAAATTTTAGACAAATTTCGTATTTTTCTATAAAATAGCAGAAATTTGCAAGAAAACAACCGACTTTGACACAAATGGGACAATACTTTAACAATATGCAGCGGAAGTGGTCAAAACCCTTCCATCGACAGTCTGTGTCCCGCCGAGCTTTTAACTAAATTATTCTCAGATATTCGAGAGAAACTCCTCGTAAATATTCTGGTCCCTTGGCGCTTTGTTTAGGAAGGGACGAATTGGAGAAAATTTCGGCCGGCTATGTGTCAGAGGGTTCGCCGAAGCTTTGATGTTGACAGGTCATTCGTAATGATTTTTTTTTTTTTTTTTGTCAGTGCTTCCATGTTCTAATCCTGATTCTTCAGGCAGAAACCCTCTTTACTATGTGAAACCTTAAATTCATATATTATTATAGTCAGTATTCGGAAAGAAGCCTAGAATCCACGGTAGAATTAAATAGTCAAATAAAGAAATGTACTGTTGTGCTTTAAATTCGCAATATCATGTTAATTCTTACAGGAGCGCATGAACTCCGCACGTATGTGAATACAGCAAGACAATCTTTAAATTTACCTGCTCTGTTTATGCTTTTTAAGTAAGGAGAATTCCGTGTTGAATTTTTGCACAGGTTGTAACGGCTTCTCCCTTCAAATTTGAGTTTTTTCGCGGTTGCTAATCACGGAAAGGCAGCTTCAGACCAGTCCCGAGGGATCGCCATGGCTTTATTTGCAAGCATTTCATGTGTATTATGGAAGCTTTACAAGGCATGGATAAGGCGATGCAAAAGATTTATTAGGGAGCCGTTAATTGTGTATATGATAGTCTGGACGACGTTTCTGGCGGCAGTAGTGACGGTGGCATCTGTGAGCCCTGAATTGGCCTTCTCTTCCACGTTGTCTACTCTTACGGACTACTCCATGGCGTGCGGAGGGGTTCGAAAGAATAGTTTGAGGGTTTCGTTGGATAAGCCCGGAGACGTGATATGTCTGCCTGCTCACTTGTTCAAGAAATCCAGCGTTGATTTCATAATTCCGCCGATCTTTGCTGCCATGGTGGTCGCGGCCTCTGCTATCTTTGTACACGCTATTGGACCGTGGGAAATATAATATAATTCAAAATTTGCTGCTGAGTGGCCTCCGAAGAGGTCTACGTGCTTCTTAGGAGTCTTTGAAGTAGGAACGTCTCCAAGAGACCGAAGTGGTCGCTGCGGACGGTCTGTAATGGCGTTGTTTGTATGCTTTTAGAGCGTTTACAGGCAAAGGTAAAGTGGGCGATATTTTACATTGGCTTATAAGCCAAGCTCACGTGGAAATTGGCAGTAGAGAACTTTGTATATGATATCTCATATATTAAAACTTTTTCAAGCTTAAACGTTAATTTTGTATATAATATGCCATGTGTTAAAATTCCATCTAATATTTTAATAAACCTTAAATTTGTCGTTAACTATCAAGCTTGAGAATAATTTAACATCATTTTGTTTCAAAGTGTGCCATACATTAAATTTGTATTTACAATTTCGAAAACTTAATAAAATATAATAAATTATTAAATATATATATGTATACACCTAAAGTTTTATAGTTCTAAAAACCTTTTGTTCTTCCTTCGACATTTTCTAAGCAAAGTATGCATTTGCAAACATCATATTTTGGTTCAAAAAAACAATCAAAACTTTTATTTCAAAAAAAAAAAAAATCTCAAACCATTAATCTAATTGGTCAAATAACATGCAAATGAATTTTCAAGTGACAATCACCCTAATGTATTCTAGAGAATAATAGAAAATCTACTTGTCAACCAAACTCAAATATTTTGAGCTCTCTTAGATCATCCCTTGATTCACTACAAAACACTAAAATATCTTTGCATTAATAAACGTCTAATATGTTGTAATTTTATAGGTTGAATTTGCCTACAAGGAAAGCATAGATTCATATGAATTTATTTTTTTATTGTGTTAATGGCAAGCTTTAATAAAAAATTGTGGGACTGGTCAGAGCAATAAATTTAGTGTAATCAACTTAACAATATTTTTATGATTATGGATACAACCTCTTTGTTTACTTTACCTTCATTAAACATGTAAAAGTAGCTAGAGAGAAAATAAATGTACCTTTTAAACTTCCACTTGGCTAGAGCATAACTTTCAAATTACCATAACTATTCAGAGTATTAAACCATGAAATTGAATTAAGTAATGGTGTTACCCATAATTAATTTAGAACCTCTTTTTGTTTAGAGATGTAACGAGACTATCTAATGGTAATATGTAGGGATGGATTGAGTGTAATAAGTGAGATGTAGTTCATTTATTCCATTTTTACCTTAAGTGTTTATACAAGCAACTTCATGTACTCCTAATTTTAAATTGATGTTGGGGCTTTAAATTTACTATTAAACATTATATTATTAATGGTAGGTTGGATCACATCAAAATATTTTTAATATTTGAAAATGGATATCATTGTTGATGGGCAATGGGAATGTGAAAAAATTTAATCTTACCATTAATAATATTATATCTTACCCTTCAAAATTAAAACAAAAATAAATGTTTGATTTTACTACGGCACAAAAAAATCTTAATGGTTTTTTACATGAAAAATAAAATTTTAACCCCCTTCCTTTATAGGCTTTAAAACCTTGAAGGGAAATGGAGGCTACAAATTTTGAGCCATCTTTCATATGCTATATCCAATTAGTTATGTTAAATATACTTTGAATTGCAAAGAAAATAAGTTTTGTATAGTTAAATCAATTTTATCATTTTAACAACTTTTCATAATAGCAAGAAAAATATAAAAAGGATTGTTTAAAGTTTAAAATATCCAAATTTTCCATAAAAATTAAGTTACATGGGTTCAATCCCATGGTGGATATCCCATGGTGGATATGCAAACGAAGTATTGCAAAAAAAAAAAAAAAATTAATTAAATTACAATGTCCTTAAAATAATAATAATAAATTATGTAAAAATAACAAATTTAATATGAAAGGTGAAACAATTTTAAAATGAACATTATTAAAAAAAGGTAAATGTTACAATCTAATTTTTTTAATTATATTATCAAATAAAATTAGCTCGACTAGTTAGATTCCTCAACATTTAAGGAGGAGACCTATCTTGTCAAATGATACATGAATAATATCCAAGTTGTTGTGATACCACCAAGTGGTCATGATGAAATATGGGTGGAATACATTTAGATCCTATATAACCAATTAATATTTTTTTTAAAATTATAGTTAATAATTTAATTTACAAAATACATAGCATTTTGTCCAACCTGAACTATTAAGTAAAATAAATATTATGTATCTTAAAATAATTATTTTATGAGTAATTGTGGAAGAAGAAATTTGTACAAACCAACCAACAACCATTTTTAGTGACAACACATAATTACTAAGAGAAAAAATATTCAATTTTTTAATCTTGAACCTTATTTATAACTACAAAGACTCTTTATTTATTTTCCTTTTGTTAATACAATAGCCATGAACATTTTTGTAACGAAATATTAACACTAAATGTACTCACTAGTGATGCCTGTGTTAATTTTGTTTCTTTGGTTGCTTTTATGCATATATCGCCCTCTCCCTAGTGATGCCTTCACTTGATGTACTCTATGGAGGGTGACTTATCAAATTTTACAACATTAGAAGTATGTTAGTTGATTAGATTCATTAGCTTCCAAAATTCAATAACTAATTTATAAAATTGATGACTCAACAATACCATGCTATTTTTTTTAATTTACTATAAATATTAAAATGCTAAAATTTGAGATATGATCCTACCTTTTTTGTTTGTGATCCTTGTCCTTATCTATCTCTTCTTTGATTTTTCTATATTTAGACTTCGATTCATAATGAAATTAAAGAGCTTCATGTGATTCTAAAACAATTTGCTTATTTTTGTAAGGGTATAATATTCAACTCTTGGATAAGACTTGTATTTATTGATGATGGATATAAAATGAAGTCATCTAGGGAATAATAAATAATAATAATATCATACTTGTCTTACAATGATTCATAAAAAAAGTTGATGAATATATTTAGATGCCACTATGATTTTATCAATAATCACATGATCCTTTGATAAATTTTTAAATTGGAATACAAAAGTCAAATTCTTTGGGTTGGTGATTGGATGGGATGTTCTTCCATAACCTTCACACCAGGTTGCGGGTTGGGAAGATGTGCTCGTGGCGGTGCCAATTAATGCTCTAGGCTGGCACGGTGATGGTCAAACTCCCCGTACCTAAGATATAAATGCACAAGAGGTTAATAACGTTGCTGATATGGGTGGTACTGACACTGACGATGACACCATAATGACAATGTGGAAAATTTTATCCCCGTAATGTCTGGGGATGATTTCTATTCTGCGGTTGCATGCTTTTCTTTGATTTTTGGCTAAGAGGATGATTTTAATTCCCTAGTTTTTGTGTTAGCAAGCTAAAGTCTTTGTATTTGCTATTTGGTTTCTCCTAACTATTTGCGGTTAGTGTGATTTTTAGGGTCTTGAGGTGTGCATATCCATCCACTTTTAATATGATTAAATATAATATAACTTATTTCATTAAAAAAAGTCAAATTCTTACCTAATGGTGATCTACTCATATTAAACTATCATTAATAAAATAAAGATTATATAATTAATTACAAAGAGGATAAATGTTGGTGACGACATGCCATTTGATAAAGCATATAATCCCTTAACTTATATGACAAAATAATATTGTTTTATAAAAAATTATCTATGGAAAACTTTGTGCAACTAATATAATAAATGACATCCTCCCTAATTTTGTCATCTTGTTGCACTAATATCTTTCCTAAGAACTTAGTTGAGGTTATCTAGTTAAGTTGTCTCAATTTAAACTCATTGAAGTCCTTGTCATAACTCTCGTTCATAACTCTCTCCCATTCGTTTAACATTTAATTATAAATTATTGATGGGATGAAATTTATAAGCCAATTTTGGTGCAAATGAATGGATTTCCATGTAGTTTGCAAAGAAATGATTTCCCGTTGATGGAGTGCGCCGACTTTGGAATATCGCGGCTCCACTAGTCTCCTCTACGAACTCGGCAACTACACCTCGAATGCCTTAACCCAATGCAAGCGGAATTTTTTCGACCTAACTTCGATTATCAGTAATGTAAAGGCATATAATGGGTGGGCCCGTTGAGGATCATAGATTAATAAACGGGTAAGTTTGATTAAATAACGGGGCCGCACGCACTCCCCACGGCTTATCCTCGCAAAACGGGATGAAAGGCCGTATTGAGATAACGGCGTTAATGCTCGTAGCGGGAGGGATCTCATTATTTAGTTTCTCGTTTGGATTAGGACTCTGTTTCGTGAGAGGATTTTGTCAATCGATAAAACAGGGGAAGTCCTGAGGTCGAATTCGTAGACGAAGAGTCCGGACGATCGGATGTCTGATGAAGATGCGATGATAATACCCATGAATATTGAGCTTGACCTGCAGATTGAATATCCATGGTAATCAACATGAAGATGGCCTGCTTGCCGATCACTTTGTCAGGTAAATTCGTCGCTTGAGATTTTGTATTCAAAACCCTTGCTTTGGTTTCCACTATCTGTGAGTTTTGGAGATTCGATGAAATTATACAGTCTGTGTTTATATGAAGAAGAGGGACAAAGAAATTTCGTCTCCCTGACGAATTTGATTTGCCCGAGGGCTTGTATCAAACTTCTTCAGGAGATTCTTCGCAATTAATTTAAAATTTTAGACAAATTTCCCATTTTTTTTATAGAATAGCAGAAATTTCCAAGAAAACTACCGACTTTGAGACGAATGGAACAATAGTTTTTAAATATGCAGCGAAAGTGGTCAAAACCCTTCCATCGACAATCTGCGACCCGCCGAGCTTTTCACCAAATTTATCGAAGAGATTCCAGAGGAACTCCTGATAAATATTCTGGTCCCTTGGCGCTTTGTTTAGGTAGGTTGAATTGGAGAAAATTGCGGCCGGCTATGTGTCGGAGGGTTTGCGGAAGCATTAATTTGTTGAGAGGTCATTCGTAATGATCTTCGTCAGTGCTTCCATAAATCTAATCCTGACTCTTCCGGCAGAAACCCTCGTGCTATGTCTAACCTTAAAATCATATATTATATTGTCAGTATTAGGAAAAAAGCCTACAATTCACGGTTGATTTAAATAGTCGAATAAAGAAATGTACTGTTTTGCTTTAAATTCGCAATATCAATTCTTACAGGAGCGGCACGAACGCCGCACGTATTTTAATGCTGCAGGACAATCTTTAAATTTAATTGCTCTGTTTATGATTTTTAATTAAGGAGAATTCCGTGTTGAATTTTTGCACAGGTTCTAACGGCTTCTCCCTTCAAATTTGAGTCTTTGCGCGGTTGCTAATCACGGAAAGGCAGCTCCAAACCAGCCCCGAGGGATCGCGATGGCTTTATATGCAAGCATTTCATGTGTAATATGGAAGCTTTGCAAGGCATGGATAAGGCGATGCAAAAGATTTATTGGGGAGCCGTTATTTGTGTATACGATATTCTGGACAACGTTTCTGACGGCGGTGGTGACGGTGGCATCTGTGAGTCCTGAATTGGCCTTCACTTTCACGTTGTCTTCGTTTACGGACCACCCCATGGCGTGCAAAGGGGTTCGAAAGAATATTTTGAGGGTTCCCTTGGATAAGCCTGGAGACGTTATATGTCTGCCTGCTCACTTGTTCAAGAAATCCAGCGTTGATTTCATAATTCCGCCGATCTTTGCTGCCATGGTGGTCGCGGCCTCTGCTATATTTGTATATGCCATTGGGCTGTGGGAAATATAATATAATTCAAAATCTCCTTTTGAGTGGCATTCCGAAGGGGGCTACGTTCTTCTGTTTTTAAATATTTCGGTTATTACAAGTCTGTAATGGCGTTGTGTATGCTTTTAGGGCGTTAACAGGCTAAACGTATGATGGAGATATTTTCTTCGTTGACATTGGCTTATAAGCCAAACGAATTGGCCGTAGAGAATTTTGTATATAATGAAATGTGTTAAAAACGTTTTGCTGGAAAAGTTACTGAAAAGTTACCGATTCCCTATCTAATTTAAACTAGATCTGACCGAGGAATGACGCCTTTTGAAAGAGGCACATATTATCTAATGTTAAAGTTATACGGTATTTTTTATATTTAAAAAAGTTAAACTCTAAAAATATAGCAAAAACCATTTTTTAAAATTGAAGTCTTCCAAACTATATATAATATTAATAAGAGTAATACATAAAATAGCATCAAATAACTTTAAGATTAAAGAGGCAAAGCGCGCAAAACCTTCTCATAGGCATAAAAAAATTGAAAGGCAGTTTTTATAACGCCGTTCCATGGGCTTCTTTTTTATTATTTTATAAAAATATTTTAATATATATTGCATGTTTAAATTTGTCCTCATTTTTTTTCCCTTAAGCATAACTAATGAAACTTAGTGAAACTTTGCCACAAGTTTTAACATGGAACTAACACATCAAACAATTAAAATAATCCTTTTAAGAATGTGTTTGGTCATTTTTTAAGAAAGCTTCTTGCATGTAACTTTTCAACCTTTAAAATATTTTTTTATTTAAAGTAGTTTTCTTTAATATAGATATAATATTTTTTTTTAATATTAGTTACATATTCTAATTTGTATTTTATCTTTTTAATATGAAAAATATACATAATCTTTGGAGCCACTTTTCAACCTTTAAAATATATTTTTATTTAAAGTAGTTTTCTTTAATATAAATATAATTTTTTTTTTTTAATATTAGTTACATATTTTAATTTGTATATTATCTTTTTAATATGAAAAATATAGATAATCTTTGGAGGGCTTGGCAAGGGATTTCCTATGGGAAGTCCTTCACTTCCTTGCAGCCCTTCCTTGGTCTTGTCTTAGGTCCTTGATCTTGTCTCAATTTTCTTGGCACTTCCTTAACCCTTCCTCCTTGGATGAATGGTGTTGCAGACGATCTCCTTGGGGTGGGAGGTCATTTCTTCATTTGTTTGCCCCTTTCCTTGCCCTTTGGTAGGTTTTTTTTTTTTTATGCCTAGTTTCTGGGATGTCTTTGGTTTCTTCCATGGGACCTTTTCTGGGTTTTTAGGCTGCTTTAGGGATTATTTTCCTTGGAGTTCTCAGTTTTTTTCCAGGTTTTTTACATGTTTCTACTTGGTGCTAGATTTTAGTGGTTCTTTAGGTGTGGGTTGTTATGGCTGTGGGAGAGTGGCTTCATGAGCAGTTTTGCACATCTTTTTGGTTTGATGGACCATGTGCTTTCTACTGTGACTCTGCTCTTTGGGATCATTGATGTGGGCTCTCAACATTTTTTGTGGCCTTGCGTGAGGCTCTCAACATTTTTTGTGGCCTTGCGTGAGGTCCTTTGTTTTTTTGTTGTTGTGTTCCTGTTAGACTTCCTCATCTGTTTCCTTGAAGCTGTTCATTGGTGGTGCTTAAGGTTTTCTGAGGTTTTTGGCTGCATCTTCTTGGTCTGGGAAGACTTGTGCTTAACACTTGCAGCTATTTTTCCCTGTGGTTCCTTCCTTTTGGGTTCCTTGAGAATTTTCCTATCTCTTTCTCGTGGCTAGCTATTTTGCGTTTGTAGCCTCTGCTTCGGTTGCCATCTTCGTAGTTTCCTCTTATCTCTGCAAGAGAATTTCGTGGTCTGTGGAGATCCTCAGTTTTCTATTTCACTTTCCAAGCTTGAGTGCGATGCAGTTTCATCACAGTTTGTTTGTTTTCTGGCATCCTTGCTTATTTCATCCTGATTTTGGTATTCCCCTACGTGGGATGTTGCTATTTCCCAGTTTCTAGTTTGGCCTGCATGGGTTGTTGCATTTTCCTGCCTATTGGGCTGTTTAAAATTTTAACTAGGCGAGATTGTTCTTTCGTTGAATTTTTTCGTCTTTTCTCTTTCTCGCTAGTGGGATTTTCAAATTTTTGGCTTTTTCACTTTTTTCCCACTCCGGGCTTGATGTCTTCGCGTCCTTCCTAAAGGTGTTTCTTAAGCCTATCCTGACGGCTTTCCTTCAGCTTGTTGTAAAGGCTTTCCTAAAATCCATCCTTGAGCTTTCCTGCAGCCTTTCCTATGGATTTTTTAAAAAGTCTGGTGACTTGTTGTAATCAGGTTTTGGGTCCCTTGATAAAAACCCACTTTAATTTAAATTTAACCAATAAAAAAAAATATAGATAATCATTTTTCTTTTAAACTTTAATCAATATTTTAATTAATTTTATTTTTATTGTCAATTATCAATTTTATTAGTATTAAAGATAATTTAACATAATTTTAATCAAGATGTGTTATATTTTAAATTTATATTAATAATTTTTAAAATTTAATGAAATATAATAATTTATTAATTAAATATGTATACAACTAAAGTTTTATAATTTAAAGAATTTTTTGTTTTTTCTTTGAAATTTTCTAAGCAAATATATGAGCTTATAAACATCATAACAATGGTTTTAAATTGAATTTAAAGTCAAACACATTGCATTAAAGCTAAAATCACAATTATATTTTGGCTCAAAAAAAGTAATTGAAGAAAACATGCAAAACTTCTATTTCAAAACAAGCAATAAATAAAATAAAAAACCTTTTTAAATCAATCTAAAATTATTTTAAGCCTAAACAACCAAATGGCATGCCAATAAGTTACCAAGTGACAATCACCTCAACATATATTAGAGAACAATGGAAAATCTCAAATTCCTACTCAACCAAACCTAAATAGTTTGCGCTCTCTTAGGTCACCCCTTGATTCATTGCAAAAAAACTAAAATTGATAGAGTTGAAAACCACAAACAAAAAAGTGGGTTACGTAATGACGAGTATATTTCATTAATTTTGAGCGAAATTACACAAAAGGCAATCTCTGAGAAGAGATATCTACCAACAAAAATAATCTATGAGAAAGTTACATATAAGGCAATCTCTAAAGAAGAGATGTATACCAAATAAAAACATATTGTGTGAAAAGATTGTTACCCACTACAATTATGTAAGACTACCATGCAACCACGTCGTTGTCTCCAACCTCAATGCCATTGCCTTATTAAATTAATTATATGACCGTTATGATAGTTTAATCTTCAAGATAATGGTTATGATTGTTATGAGAGTTCAACTTTTGAGATAATGGTTATGACCATTATGATGGTTCAACTTTTGAGATAACAATTATGACTGTTATGATGGTTCAAATTTTGAGATAATGGTTATGACTATTTTTTTTGTTACATAGAAAAGTTGGTCACAACCACACTATTTTTTGTAACTGACAAACATAGGGTTCAAACCATAGGGGTTGCTCCCACTAAACCTATTCCACCTCATTATTGTTGATCCAACATGAAGGGGACCATCAATCGTTAAATATTTGTACCATCAACATTGGTTTGGCACTCACTCAGAGGATTCAGAGTAGACTACTATCTTTGCAAACAAGATATTCTTGATGTTTGAACCTGGTGTCTTCTTGGTAAATTCTTGGTCAAACAAGCACTTACCAATCGACCTAGCATTGGGGGCATAATGGTTATGACTATTATGGTGGTTCGACTTTCAAAATAATAGTTATGATTGTTATAAAAATTCAAATTTTGAGATAACAGTTATTATGGTTCTCTATAATCTACACTTTATGGTCTACGCCCATTTCACAATCCACACTCTATGGTATGTATGTGGTTTATCTCTTAAAGTTCACATCTTGTGGTCTGCATTTGTTCTACAATCCACACTCCACAGTCCATGTGTGGTCTATCTGTTGAAGTTTACACTTTGTGGTCTACACCATCAGAGTTCAAGTTTGAGTTTGTCAATCAAAAATACATAGTCTATCTATTGAAGACCCATAATTCGTTTGTCAAAATCGGGTAATCTACTTGGATAAAAAATACTTTTGCATTAATAAGAATCTAATATATTACAATTTTATAGGCTAAAAATTCCTACAAGAAAAGCATAGACTCAATATGAATTTAGTTTTCTATTATGTTAATGGTAAACTTCAATAGAAAATTGTGGGAATCAAACACATTCATTGTAGTTAGCCTAACAATATTTCTATAATCATGGATACAACCCCCTTTTTACTTTACATTCATTAAATTTGAAAAAATATTTATATAGGAAATAAATGTACCTTTTAAGCTTCCACTTGGCTAAAGCATAACTTCTAATTTCTCGTAACTTTTTAGAGTATTGAACCATTAAATTGGATTCAATCATGGTGTTTCCCATAGTAATGTTAGAGTCTCTTTTTATCTAGAGATGTAGCTAGACTATTTAATGGTCATATGTAGAAATGGATTGAGTGTAGTAAGTGAGGTGCAATTCATTTATTCAATTTTTATTTGAAGTGTAATACAAGCAACTTCAAGTACTCCTAATTTTAAATTGATGAATAAGTTTTAAATTTTCTATTAAACACTATATTATTAATGACAAGAGGTTAGATCACATTAACAATATTCTCATTCTTTGAAAATGGATATTATTACCCATGGGTAATGGGAATGTCACAAAATTTAATCTTACCATTGACAATATTACCTTGGTTTTTTGTTTTCATAAGTTATATGTGGCTTTTATTGGGGTACTCCCATAAAAATACCAAATATTACATTTTCTATTATGTCAATTAAACCATATCTAGCATACATTTTCATCAAAAATAATTATTTCTTGTTATATTAAATATATTCTTCAACTTCCTCAAAGTGCTATGTTTTTATAATCAACTCCTTGACATCATGTTGATTAAGAGATAAAATCTCACTTGGCCAGTTGCCTTCTAAAATTTGAATTTCACCAAGATGAAGACCAACACCGCAATTGGCTAATTTATATGCTCCCTGATTTTATTCCCTATAAATATGCTCACACTCCTAAAATATTACCTCTATTAATATGTGATGAACATCAATAGTAATATTATTTTTTATCTAGTCTCCACATCTATTTTTGTTAATAGCATTGATGATAATTTGTGAATCCCCCTCAATTGAAATATATTTCCATCCTTTTCCATTGTAATTTTAATCCCTATAAGAATTTCCCTAGCCTCTACATAGTTGTTAGTTGAAGTTCCATATGATTTTGAGTGAGGAGAATTTTGTCTTCATTATTTTAAAAACACCACCTCCACCAACTTTTCTCAAATTTCCTTTAGAAGCACCATCAAAATTAATTTTGATAAACCCAATTTATGGACATTTCTATTTTATCCTAGATCAAATTAGATCCTTTATTTTAATTCCATTATTGTATATGACTTGTTTGTATGTTCAAATCATATAGCCAAGTTATTAGAACATTTTTCTACACTTGAGACTTCTCATTATGAGCACCATATTTGTAGACATTCTGCAAGAGACGCGATATCAAGGTTCCAAACTTGGCCATGATTTTGAGTTTTATTTTTAAAAATTCTATTATTCCTTTCAAGCTATAAATTCAAACAATGATAGCCCCAATCTTCCATAGAATACATAATGTTTTGGCTTTGAAATAATTAATCCTACACTTCATCAACTCTTCAATTTTTATGGAGCCACACAATATATTTTTATATTTAAAAAAAAGTAAACCCAAATAGTGTGATCAAAGGGACAATTAAAAAGTAAATGGCCTAATGCTTCTAAATCCTTCTCACACAAGGCACATCTAAAATATCCATAATATCCCCTTCATTGTAGACTCTCTCCTATAAGAATCTTACTTTGAAATACTAAAAAAGGGTATGTTGAGGCCTTAGGGAGAGCCTCTAATGACCAAATATTCTAAGAAAAAATATTTGGGAGAAGGAAATTTTGATTGCTCTAAATCCTCATATCCCAAATTGATCGACTATCCACCATCCTTTGATAAATTCTAAACCAACTCATCCTTTCATGTAAATATCAACATATAGAACTCTTCAAGCATCTTTTGAAGTTCATCTAAAATATGTTTGAGTTCCTCTTCTTCAACCAGGTTACTAAAAGAAAT
Organism: Wollemia nobilis; assembly: GCA_028583015.1. Lineage (NCBI taxonomy): Eukaryota > Viridiplantae > Streptophyta > Pinopsida > Araucariales > Araucariaceae > Wollemia > Wollemia nobilis. The sequence continues at coordinate 1,342,826 of JAQPPZ010001484.1, forward strand.
CCATATCTCAAGTTGTTGCTCATATTAATATAGTCTTTGACCTTTGGACCTTTACATGCTAGGCATGCTTGAACCAATGGTTACCATTTTGAGTTAGAGATAAGAGGATAAGGCTTCAAGCAAGCATGAGATTAAAAATTTACTCAACTCCCCTTAATGGCTAACCATCTAATATGTTTCTTTATCATTTTAAAACTATCTAATATGAAATTCTATGTTGACGATCCTTTGGATATGGTTCTTTTCCTAAATGGTTTTATTGCATCAAAAGAATCTATATATTTTTGAAGTAATATTTTTGTCCAGTTCTTTCTTTGATATCTGAAAAATCTCCTCCTAAGATTTGCTTCTAATTCCAAATTCACAAGTCTGCAATTTTGCAAGCCTACTCCTCAAAATATTCTTTCCTTTGCAAACCTACTCCTCCAATATTCTTTCCTTTGCAAATCCTAAAAGAGGAAACCTAAAATTTTCTCCATAACCTTTCCATAAAGTTTTCTTTGAATTTTATCAAATTTTGACTCTATACCTGCTAGCAATCTTGAAAGTGACATCATATAAAGAGGGATGGATTGCAATATAGACTTTATGAGTTGCTTCCTACTATTGTTAGGAACTTACATTTCGAACTTGCCAAACAAACTTTATTTCTATAAAAAAAATCCAAAACTCCTTTTTATTTCCTTTATGAAACTAAGAAATATTAAATAAATTGATTTAAAAAATAAATTTAAAACCTAAAATATTCACAATGATTAACGGGTATATCATAATTTTTTTGAGGTTACATGGGATATTTGGTCACAACCACACTATTTTTAGTAACTGACAAGTACAGGGTTTGAACCATAGGGGTTGCTCCCAACAAACCTATTCCACCTTGTTATTGTTGACCCGGCATGAAGGGGACCACCAGTATTTTGGGGTTACATAGGAGAGTTGGTCACAACCACAATATTTTAATAATTGACAAGCATAGGGTTCAAACCATAGGGGTTGGTCCCACCAAACCTCTTCCACCTTGTTATTGTTGACCTGATGTGAAGGGGACCACCGGTCACTCGAGATTCATACCATCAATGTTGGTTTGACTTATTATTGACATGATGTGAAGGGAACCACTGGTCACTCGAGATTTGTACCATCATTGTCGGTTTGACACACACTCAAATATTCAAATTAGACTACTACTACCTTTGCAAATAGGTTCCACCTTGTTATTGTTGACCTAGTGTTAAAGGGACCACCGGTCACTCAGAAAGGGGACCATCAGTCTTTTGGGGTTACATGGAGAGTTGGTCACAACCACACTATTTTTAGTAAGTGACAAGCGTAGGGTTCAAACCACAGGAGTTGCTCCCATCAAACCTATTCCACCTTGTTATTATTGACTCGACGTGAAGGGGACCACCGGTCACTTGGAATTCGTACTGTTCCCATCAAATCTATTCCACATTGTTATTATTGACCCAACGTGAAGAGGGCCACTGATCACTTGGGATTCATATCGTCATTATTGGTTTGATGCACACTCAGATTCAAATCAAACTACTACTACCTTTGCAAATAGGTTCTACCTTGTTATTGTTGACCCAAGGACGATCGGTCACTTGGGATTCGTACCACTCCCATCAAACCTATTCCACCTTGTTATTGTTGACCCGACGTGAAGGGGACCACCAATCACTTGGGATTGCTAGTTTGATGCGCACTCAAAGATTCAAATCAGACTACTACTACCTTTGCAAATATATTCTACCTTGTTATTGTTGACCCAGTGTGAAGGGGACCACAGATTCAAATCAAACTACTACAAACTTTGCAAATATATTCTACCTTATTATTGTTGACCCAGTGTGAAGGGGACCACAGATTCAAATCAAACTACTACTACCTTTGCAAATAGGTTCCACCTTGTTATTGTTGAATCGGTGTCCAAGGGACCACTAGGCACTTAAGATTCTTACCATCATTGTCGGTTTGATACGCACTCAAAGATTCAAATTAAATTAGTACCTTTGGAAATAGGTTACCCCTAAAATTTGAACCTAAATATCTTTTTAATAAGTGCCTTACCAAATAAACAATTACCAATCCACTAGGATCACGAACTTTAATTTTATTTTTACAATGAGATTATAAAGGACGGGCATCTCATTATCACGCAGTTTGATTAAATAACGATGTTTCTGCTGTCGCGGGGCCGCACGCACTTCCCACGGCATTATCCTCGCTGAAGGGGATGAAAAGTCGTATTGAGATAACGGCGTTAATGCTCGTAAGGGATGGATCTTATTGTTTTGTCTCTCGTTTAGATTAGGACTCTGTTTCGTTTTCGTGGGACGATTTTGTCACTCGGTAAAACAGGGGAACTCCCTTGATCGAATTTGTAGACGAAAAGTCTGACGATCGGAAGTCTGAGGAGATGCGATGACACCCCCCATGAAGATTGAGCTTGACCTCCAGAATGAATATCCATGGCGATCATCATGGAGATGGCCAGCTTGCCTATCACTTTGGAGGTAAATTCGTCGCTTGAGATTATGTATTCAAAACCCTTGCTTTGATTTCCACTATCTTTGCGCTTTGGAGATTCTATGAAATAATGCAGTCGGTCTTTATTTGAAGAAGAGGGACAAAGAAATTCTCTCTCTGACGAATTTGATTTTCCTGAGGGCTTGTATCAAACTTCTTTTGGAAATTATTCGCAATCAATTTAAATATTTAGACAAATTTCCATTTTTCTATAGAATAGCAGAAATTTCCAAGAAAACTACCGACTTTGAGTCAAATGGAACAATATTTTAAAAATATGTTGTCCTCCGAGCTTTTAACCAAATTATTCGCAGAGATTCCAGAGGAACTCCTGGTAAATATTCTGGTCCCTTGGCGCTTTGTTTACGAAGGTAGAATTGGATAAAAGTTCGGCCGGCTATGTGTCGGAGGCTTTGCGGAAGCTTTAATTTGTTGACAGGTCATTCGTAATGATCTTTGTCATGGTCTAATCCTGATTCTTCCGGCAGAAACCCTCTTACTATGTATAACCTTAAAATCATCTATTATATTATCAGTATTCGGAAAAAAGCCTAGAATCCACGGTAGAATTAAATAGTCGAATAAAGAAACGTACTGTTGTGCTTTAAATTCGCAAAATCATGTTAATTCTTACAGGAGCGGCAGAACGCCGCATGTTTTTGAATGCTGCAGGACAATATTTAAATTTACCTGCTCTGTTTATGCTTTTTTATTAAGGAGAATTCCGTGTTGAATTTTTGAACAGGTTCTAACGGCTTTTCCCTTAAAACTTGAGTTTTTGCGCGGTTGCTAATCACGGAATGACAGCTCCAGACCAGTCCCGAGGGATCGCCATGGCTTTATATGCAAGCATTTCATGTGTATTATGGAAGCTTTGCAAGGCATTGATAAGACGATGCAAAAGATTTATAGGGGAGCCGTTATTTGTGTATACGATATTCTGGACGACGTTTCTGGCGGCGGTGGTGACGGTGGCATCTGTGAGTCCTGAATTGGCCTTCACTTCCATGTTGTCTTCGCTTACGGACTACTCCATGGCGTGCGAGGGGGTTCAAAAGAATAGTTTGAGGGTTCCCTTGGATAAGCCCCGAGACGTGATATGTCTGTCTCCTCACTTGTTTAAAAAATCCAGCGTTGATTTCATAATTCCACCGATCTTTGCTGCCGTGGTGGTCGCGGCCTCTGCTATCTTTGTACACGCCATTGGACTGTGGGAAATATAATATAATTCAAAATCTCCTTTTGAGTGGCCTCCGAAGGGGGCTACGTGCTTCTGTTTTTTAATATTCTGGTTATTACGAGTCTTGTACTAGGGACCTCTCCAAAACTACGGATGGTCTGTAATGGCGTTGTTTGTATGCTTTCATAGCGTTAACAGGCGAAGGGTAGGGTGGGAGATATTTTCTTCGTTTACATTGGCGTATAAGCCAAGCGCGCGTGGAAATTGGCCGTAGAGAAATTTTTATATGATAATATGACATGTTAAACGCTTCTGTTGCGTATGTTTTAACTTTGACTATTTTAACGCAACAGTCTTTCCTGATCTCGAACTCTGACCGAGGAAAGACGCCTTTTTAAGGGGGTGCGTAATTACATTAAGGCTAAAATGACAATGATATTTTACCTAATAAAACTGTTAAACAATGTTAATAGTATTTTGAGTACTGGATTGTTCTCGGTATCTTGTTAATTTGCTTGCTGTGGATATGCCAAGTTGAGGTTGTTATTTGTTGCATATCTTTTGGTTGGGTGCTCGGTGGTACTAGGGTTTCTTTCTTTTGTTCCTTGTAAGGGTTATTGTTATGGGATTCTCTTATTCTTGTAAAGGTTATTGATTCAATAAATTTTTATAATTTAAAAAAAAAAAATGGTTAAATGGTATGCAAACAAATTCTTAAGTGGTAATTATCTCAATATATATGAGAGAATCATACAAAAATTTTGACTTATCAGTCAATCAAACCCAAATCTTTTAAGTTATTTTTTAGATCATTTACTACAAAATATTAAAATGTTTGGTATGTTGCAATTTTATATGTTAAACTTGCCTTAGGGTTATGCATAAGGGGTTGGACTCAAAATGTACTTGTAAAAAAATGGCGAATCCTAGTTGAAATCAAGGTGAACCATGGCAAATCCTAAGCAAATCAAATCAATCATCTTCAAACCAAAATTTGGGATATATGAAGCCCTAAAATGTAAGGTTATTTTTGGGGTAATTTTTGACCTATTATATCACCTTATAACTTCATAAAAACACCACCATTAGGTCTGGCTTGAAAAAATCTTTCCAACGAGTACAAATATGCCTATGTTTCGATATATATTGTGGCGAATTAACCCTAAGAAAACATTGGTCTTGAAAATTTTAGGCGAATTGACCGACGTCGAGGGTCCTCATATTCGCCAAATTCCAATTTTAGAAATCCTAATATTAGCCCAATTTGCGAATATTCGCCACTGTGCATAACCCTGACTTGCCTATAAAGAAAGCATATATTCAATATGAATTTAAATTTCCATTGTGTTTTTTTTTTTTTTTTAACATGGTGGAATCGGTAGTCGTCATGAATCTGAGCAAGTTGTCCAGCTTTTTTATGGCTGTCATAGTATTTTGCGTTGTCCACCCCGAAAGCTGCCACATAGATCTTCGTGTAGTCCACCCCTATAACCACCATGCCACAATCATTTTAAACCTTTTACGCTGCTGAAAGCACCAGGAAAGGGACAAGCGTTCAGTCCGACGAGGCCCGAGATTTAAACCTTGGACCTTTGCCCCCTTTATGGGGTTTGGATGAACCAATTGATCTACACCTCAGACCTAATTTCCATTGTGTTAATAGAAGACTTAAATAGAAAAAAATTGGACTCAAGAGTTTGATCAACACATTTAGAGTAGTCAACTTAACAATGTTTGTATAATCATAATTACAAGCCCTTTGTTTACTTTATTTTCAATAAATTTGCAAAAATAGTTATAGAAGAAATAAATTTAGTTTTTAAGCTTCTACTTGGTTAGAGCATCACTTTCAAATTCCCATAACCATTTAGAGTATTGAACCATTAAATTAGATTCAGTCATGATGTCGTTCATAATTATGCTAGAGTCTCTTTTTGTTTAGAGATATAACTAGACTATTTAATGGTCATATGTAGGGATACATTGAGTGTAATAAGTGAGGTATGGTTCATTTATTCAATTTTTGTCTGAAGTGTGATATAGGTAACTTCAAGTACTCTTAATTTTTAGTTGATGACTAGGATTTAAATTTTCTATTAAACACAATATATCAATGGTAGGAGGTCGATCACATCAAAATATTCTCAATATTTGAAAATGGATATCATCATCGATGGACAATGGAAATGTGATAAATTTTAATCTTAAAATTGACAAACTTTTATCTTACCCTTCAAAAGAAAAACAAAAATAATGTCTGACTACATTACTACAGGAAATTTTTTTAATGCCTTTTACATGACAAATAAAATTTAAATCTCCCTTCCTTTGTAGGATTCAAAATTTGATCCTTCTTCCTCATGCTAGAGGTCAACTAGTTATATGAAATTTACTATGAATTGCAAAGACAATAAGTTTTGTATATTTTAATCAATTTCATCATTTTAACAACTTTTCATAATAGCAAGAAAAATGCAAAAAAAAATTGTTTCAAGTTTAAAATATCCAAAGTTTCCATAAGAAAATAATTACAAATTCTTTAAAATAAAAATGATTATGTTCGTCATTCTCGAAGCCCCTTGAGGGACAACTTGGGCCTAAGCTTTGACAAGTGTCACCAAATGTCCTCGGGTGAGGGTAATTTCAGTGGAGGCGCTAATTCCTTCAGTTCTCTTTGGGGCCTAGGTGATTCCAAGGATGTCATGGATATTATGAATCCTGACAAGTCCTCATGTGAATTGTGCTGATGAAAAACTGACCAAATCCCAATGCTTGAAGCATAGAGTTTGTTCAAGTTTGACTATCAGAGGCAACAAAGGTTGCAGCTTATGTGCAACATGTATTCTAGCAAGCATTTACCTAAGAAAGGAGTTTTCCTAGAGGAAGAAGAGGATGCAACTTACGAGCAACATGTATTCTACCAAACATTCCAAGTTGAGTCAGCCAGGGTCCTTCTCAACAAACTCTGGTTGGTGGTATTGCAAATGAAGGATGGATTGCCCAGTCTCTTTGGATGGTGGATGGTAGTGTGTTAGCGAGGAAGATAAATTATGTTATGCTTATTGATCTTTGTTTACTAATTATGTCTTGGGATGTTTGTGTAATGATTGCTCGCGATTGCATGTAGTAATATTTTTTGGACTCTATTTTTATTGGGGAGGTGTGATTTCCTCCACCTAGTGGCTTTTATGGTTTGTGGGGTGTGCTAATTCCACCCGCTCTTTTTTGTATGATTAATATTAATTAATATAATGTTTTTTCATTCAAAAAAATGATTATGTAAAAAAATAGTCAAATTTAATGTGAAAGGTGAAGCAATTTTAAATTGAACCTTATTAAAATAAGGTAAATGCTACAAATATATTTTTAATTATATTCAATAAGTTATTTTATAAAATAAATAGCTTTTAGTCCAACCTAGACTATTAAGTAAATTAAATATTGTGTATCTTAAATTAATTGTTTTGTGAATAATCGTGGAAGAAGAAAGTTTGTACAAACCAACCAACAACCATTTTTAGTGGCAACAATTGGTTACTAAGGAAAACATTTATTCAATTTTTTAATCTTGGACCTTATTTATAACTACACTCACTCAGTATTTATTTTCCTTTTGTTATTGCTATAACCATGAAATATTAACATTTTTAGTTAAAAAATATTACATTAGCTTCTAAATATTTCCAAAGAAGATTGTATTGGATTTTGAAAAAATTTCCCCAAAAATTTCGTCATGGCAACCTGAATCACAAATAAATAAGAGATATTTGAATAACTTTTCTACTTAATGATACTATATGATTTAATTTAAAAATATTTCCAAGTGACTTGCTTCTATAGAGGAAAAGTGATATAGAATGCAAGTGAGAGCCTAAATTTATTATTTCAATAGTGATGACTTAGAAAAGTTTTATAGGGAATGAATACCAATAATTTTTTTCAAAAGTTAGCTATAATAAATTAATCTCTTCCTCAACATTTATGCATTTGTTCTAATGGTTTCCTTTGTCAATCAAGGCATTAATGGTTGAAAGACAACCATCTTGTGACAAATAATTCAATGGTCATATCCCTTTTACAAATATATTTTTTTAACTATATAGCTTGAAAGAACAAAATTAAAAAGTTAATAGCATTGAAGCAATCAATGCTTTGGATGACAAATTTGTAGTACAAGGAGAAAATAAATCAAGTTCATTATGATCATTGAAAGAGTTATTGAGGAAGATGTAACTGCCATCATAAGTATTGTTATTAAAATTTACAACTACATCAATATGTTTGTCATTGTTGAAGCTTAATTATCTCTAGTATCGTTGACATCATAGGACACCAAGCTACTTCAAAAGAAACTTTAGTTAAAGGTAATAAGGATCCAAAGAGTGATGCCCTTGTCATAATTGAGATAATATTTATTCAATCAATCTATTGGAAAATCACATTTGTTTTATTACTTAGGTGTTGCCAATCCATAATCTATAATTTTCCTAGGATTTGGTGGGAAAAAGTTTTATTTAGCTCAATATTGATGGAAATATTTATATTTTTTTCCATAGAGGTCCCATGTTCGATCTTGAGGTTTTTAGAGGGTTTTATCAACAAGTAACGAGGGTTTCATCTCACATTTGAAGTAGTTAAAGTAAATTGTAATGAAAAGGGTAGATCACTTAAGTGTCTATTAAATTTATTAAAATATCTATAACCTTGTATAGACATCCATGGTTCGTGTTGTCATTGTCATGCTTATTCTTTTTTTTGTTTGCATTAGGGAAATTAGTAACACCTTTTGCTCAACATGACTCTGGATTGAACTTGAATGATACCACTATAAACCCTAGCCCCATTGGGTAAAGATGAAGTTAACAAGACTTCCAACCATCTAGGGAATCGAATCGAGGCAACCCATCGAAAAGCACTCAACCACTACCAACTGACCTATCCATTTTAGGTAAAATTTTTAGGGTAAAGAATGGATTTTAAAAGGGTCTCAATCCCTTATGTGGTAAGAAATTGGATATCTTGGATGAAAATCCAAAGACATACCACTACAATATCTAAGTAAGGACAAACAATTTATGGTAAAGTGTGGGTTTTTTGAAAGATTCTCGGTCCCTTATGCAATGGTTTGAACCTAGGACTCCTGGATGAGAACCCAAAGCCATATCACTACAATGTCCCAACACAAACCAAAATTTAGGGTAAAACATAGATTTTTTAGAAAGTATCTTGGTCCCTTATGCAATTTGAACTTGGGTCTCTTGGATGAGAATAAAAAACCATACCACTATAATATCCAAATAGGTATTAAAAATTAACATGTTTGATGGAGAGGAGGAGTTGAACAGGGTTCCTATGAAGAGAAGGGAAGTGAGCATAGCAGTGAGTGATATTGTTCAATTTCCTTAATTTGGGGAGAGTGGAGAAGAGGTAAGTCCATTTGACTGTCTTGACATGGATGATTCGACTCTTCAATAGTTAATGGAAAGCTCTCTAGCCTCTTCAAAACCTGTGTTTTAGAAAGGCTTTCTAGGTTCGAAGTCCAGAAGTCACAAGAAAGCTCATATTGATGTAGGGATCACAAGGAAAGCGAGGAGACCTAGCAACATAGCACTCAATAAAAGGGAGATTGACTATGAAATTGCTAACGGAGTACAACCCCTTCTAATAGATAGTTTTGAGGCTCTGCATCCTGGGGAGAATGAGGTTGTTCCAATCATGGAGACTTGGAACAAATGTGTTCAAGAGTGTGGTCTGAAAAAATGATTTCTTTCTTTGGGGGTCAAAAAAAGGGTTGGTAGGCCTCCCAAGACCTCGTTGAGACTGGCTTCCAGTAAGTGATTTTTGGTTGTTTTTGTTTCAGTTGTTTGTTAGGCCAGATGTTGTTTTTGTACATCTGCTCCAATTTTAAATGAGATTCTTGGCTCTCTGATTCTTTGATCACCCTAGGTTCTAGTGGTGAGGTCTGGTTCCCAGATTTAAGGCCATAGTGGTGGGTGGGATCTTCAAATTTTGAACTTTGAATTTGAATGCAACTTTGGGCAAGATTTTCAAATTCTAATTTTAAATCTCGAATTGGAATGGTGTTTTGAGTGTGGGTTTCTCCTATGTTGGCCCATTTTTCTAGCTGGATAGTTGATCATGATAATCTCTTGTATTTACTTGATAAAAATCTGCAACTTATTTGCCAGGAGGTTGCTCCATTGGATTTTTGGTTTGGATTCGTGGAATCCAACTTAGTTTTTCTTTATATCTTATTATTAGATATAAGGTTTGGAGGTGCCTTTAAAAACCCTATTTGTAATAGGTTTGAGAACCCTTTAAAAACCCTTCTACTACCAATAAAAAAATATATATACCAACATTATTTTTTAACTAAAAAGTACGTAAATCTAACTACAATTACACTACTTAAAAATGATAGATCCCATATGAGAACTAATTATGAATAGTCAATTCATCCTTCTATTTTTATAATAAAGAAGAAAAAATCAAATAAATTAAAAAATCCAAGTTCAAACCACATGAAATACGTGAATAAATACAAAAAAACTCAAATGAAAAAAATTAATAATAAAATATTAACATTATATTTAATCTCTTATTTAATTATTCTAAAATATTTCAATCTTAATTCGACCTAAATGAAGTTACAAATTGGCAAGCCCTAGAAGGGCTTAACTACTTAAATCCAAAGATAGATGAATAAAAAGGAATGATAAATTTATTGTTTTTACTACCATTCTTACACTTCACCTTTCTAACTTAATTTGATAATAAAATCAAACATTCACCATATCGATAATAAAGGGTAATATCCTCTATGTTAAACATTACACTCAATCAGATTGTATTTGGTTATTATTTTTTAAAAAAATATAAGAGTTTTCTAAATTTTTATATATTCATTCTTTGTAAAAACCCAAAAAAATCCGAATGATTGTTTTAATATTTTTAAATATTATTTTTAATTAAAAGATATAAAACAATCATTTATATTTAAATTCATATGACTATATGTTTATTTTGGTTGATTTAATTTGCGTAAAATAGAAAAAACCCATGAAAGATCTCAGTTTAAAAGAAGACATACCTGCGGAAAATACCTTGAGATTCCTTTTGGCCTGAACATACTTTAATAGTTTGTCTAAATGTATTGTGGGTTTGTTATTTAATCCTTAATGAGTTTGTGGCCTTCTTCCTCAATGTAAAGAAGTACTTTTTAATGTCATGAGTTATAGAAGATAACTTTTAAAGATGTTATTTATTTAATATATGGTTATTCAACTATAATTTGATTATTGAAGTATGGTGTATAACCCTATTTTATAGGATTTGAATGTTGAACCTTTACTTAGAGTTTCAAAGCCTCCATTATTAAGTCACTCAAGCCTGATTTTATATAAAAATTATGTATGAATTTTATTGGGATTATTTTTGTTAAAATAAAAATATTATATTGTTCTCGTTACGTTGTTATCATGTTAATTAAATCATATTCAACTTTTTATTTTATTAAATATATTCTTTATTTGATTTTTTATCAACTATAGTCATCATTTTTTTCAAATTACTATATTTTTATAATTAACTTCTTAGTATTATTTTTTAATTTTATTAAAAGATAAAATTTCATTCCTCCAACCTTCTTCTAAAATTTAAATTTTGTTAAAATTAAAATCAACACCCTAGCTAAAATATTTGATATCTAGTTTTTCTATCTATAAATATGTTGTCTATAACAACCTATCAATTCCCTAATATATATTTTTTTAGGGTTTTGAATTCATATCCTGAATATTTCAAGATATCATTTTCATAATCATTTTTCATTTGTGGGTTTAGTCCCACTTCTTGTTAAAACTTGTGATATTTGCTTTTGTATTCCCATATCAAAATCCCTCTTAGTTTATTTCTCTTTGTTTTTGCTTCTTGAATCTTCCTCACACTGACCATGGTGAGATTTATTATATATAGGTTTTTCTTGCTATCAAGGATTCAAAGTTTAAGGAATAATCTCAAAAACATCTTTTTCTTTATGTTGCCCTAAAAACCCTAAAGTGCAAGGATGCTCCTTCATATAAAATACTTTCTTATGCTGCCCTAAACGCCTTAAATTGCTATGGAGTTCCTCCATCCTAATTTCTTTATTATGCTACTCTTTAAACCCTAAAGTGCAAGGGATAACCTCTACACTACTTTCATATCTATTTCTAGGAGAGGATTCCATACTACTTCACAAAGATCAAGATAATTTACTTGGAATAAGCTTGACATATTCTATCATATTTAATTTAAAATTTCCTCCCTATTTTCCTTTGCATATTAATTCCTTCTGATTTTGAATCTGAACTTGCACATTGTACTTTCTCAAGTAGTACACAACATGCTTCAACAACCGAAGTATGGTTGGAGAGTAGTCTAATGATGGAGACTTTGGAGCACTGAATAGAGGTCTAAAGTTTACCAAAGTGTGGTTAGATAACCATATATTGAGTAAAAAACATCCTCCATGAGGATTATATCATATGGCCTATGGCATTGTGGACGTTAAAAAAATACTTTATTCTTTTACACTTTCTAGCAGTTGATCCAAGTGAACTATGCTAGAATTTTTCATATGGTGTTGTAGATATGATTTTTTTACCACTATGTTTGGATTAAAATATCCTTGATCTAATCTATTTCTATTACTTAATGATTTTTTTGCTTCATATTGAAGTTTATCTCATCACCAATTTTTTTGTCTTTTTCTTCATAATTTTTACTTTGTAATCTCTTTCGATGTGTTTAGTCTCATAACACATGAGACGTCAGAATGCAATTCTTTCATAATCCATTTATTGATCCTAATATCTTTATTTATATTTAATATTAATGCATTGTGGCAAAGAATTTGAAATATCCATAACAACACATATCTCGATATATATAGCATACTTTCACTTCTTAGTAGTTGATCCATCCTTGATGAATTTACTTAGGGCATTTTTAGTATTCTTCAAAATACCCTTATTGAAGAGTTGATATGGAAGTCCAAAAAGCCTAACCTAGACTAGAAGCTTTTTAATAAGTTTTGTCTTGAAAAAAAATTCTCACCTCATGGTCTTAAATGAAGGGTACTTCTCCCCGTAAACCATGGGCCACCATCCATTATTTTATACCGAATTTTTAAGCTAAAAAATGTGATGAGGAATTAACCTTTAGGAAGAAATGGTAGCGTAATTTGAATTCAATCCCACTTCCACTTACCCAATTTGAATCTCCTAAAATCCTGATAAGTATTCATAGAACTTACATATTAATCCTCTACTTTAAAGAATCATTATATAATGCTCAATCATCTCATCCTTGATAATCACTTATGGTGTAACATCTACTGCTTAGATAAAACTTACCATATATTCACTCTTCCTCTTATCTCCAACTTGGGTATCCATACTTCCATCTAGGCATTATGACTTCCGATTAAGGCTTTCAAATATGGCTTTCCTTACATACTACTTAATGGGGCTAATTACTAGCTCACACTCGCTCAAATAAGATTTACATATTTTAAAATGCCTTGTTTATTTAGTTATTTAATCCACAACAAAGACCATGGTCTATTCTTGTTTTATTTTATTTTTTTCCCTAAATACACTCTTTATAATAAGGTATATGAATAATTTTAGTAAAGTTAATCCCAACAATGAGTTATGAATATTAATTAGAAATTGTAATCATACTAGTCAATATACTTTAGTTCATAGTTTTAGATTAAATTGTTAAATAAATAAAAAATCAAATGATAAATAATAAACTTTATAAGATGTCCATAAGGTTAGAACAAATGATCTACGGTTTTGTATCAAAATTGAATATTATGTGTTAACATTAACATTTAATCAAGTGATGAGCTTAATCATATTCCTCAATTATCAAGGAGAAAACATAAGTTCAAATCTTATCAAATAATACATGCATAATTATCAACCTGTTATAGTACCACTAAATGACCATAATGCAATACAAGTAAGAGTACAACCCATTTCAATCCAAAATAATCTTTTAAAAAATAAACAATAACCACTCTAAGATGAGATGAATTAAAACGGTTAAGAAATATAAAATTTCCTATTTATAAGCATAGTTCTCGGCTTTACGAGGGGTCATGGTTGGAAAGAGACTGCTCAACCCTTGTCGTAGAGATTTCTCACAATAATTAAAATAAAAAAATAAATATTTTTTATTAAAAAATAATTAATAGATAGAAATAAGTTTAACTTATTAAATGATATAATATAAGTTCAATCCATTTAATTTTTTTAAGAAGAAGACACAAGTTTTAATCTTACTAAGTTATATGAGGTTTGGTGTAATCCAATCCCATATAACTAGTTCAAAAATATGAGCTATTAAATAAAAATATTGTTTATGTGTTGGAGTTCAATTTATAATAATATTTTATAAATATTATAATAATAAAATTTATTAAATTTACCACGACAAGTATTTATTCAATTTTTTATATGAGGTTTGGTGTAATCCAATCCCATATAACTAGTTCAAAAATATGAGCTATTAAATAAAAATATTGTTTATGTGTTAGAGTTCAATTTATAATAATTTTTTATAAATATTATAATAATAAAATTTATTAAATTTACCACGACAACTATTTATTCAATTTTTTTATTTTACTAAATTTAAGTTATAAATAAAAATGATAAAAATATTATTTATGGATTGAAGTTCCATTGTTGAGAAAATTTGATTGTAAAGAATTCAAATATTCATATGTGATAACAAAATTTAAATAATAGACAGTAGATTAATGATATATATAAAATTTATAATTAAAAAAATTATATGGGAAAAAAATAAAAAACCGATAATGCCACCTCTTAAGCTAAAACCAATAAAGATAAGATTGACATTTAAGATTCAAACTTAATGCTTGAATTTTTAGAAATGTTTAAAAATCTATCCTTTTAAATTTCCTTAGTAGTCGATATAATCTTAGGTTTTTTTTTTTTTGTGTATATATATATATATTCTTTTTAAGATAAAACAAAATCAATCCTTTTAATATGCAAAAGAAGCAATATAAAAATATGGGATTTACAACTAAGAAAGGTGTGAAATAATGCCAGTAGAGATGGCTTTTTAAAGCACAATTCTTTAGTTGGACTCTTTTCACAAGGTAAAATTTAATAATCTTATTGAAGTGTGTTTTATAGGTGGGAGAAGCAAAATATCAACATTCCATGGTGTAGTCTAGATAGGCAAAGACGACAAGAGAGAAGTGTTTTCATGTACTTGTAACAATATAATAAGATTGTATTGGATTTGAAAAAATTCTTAAAAAATGATCATGGTGATTTGAATTATAAACAAATAAAAGATCTCCGAACATCTTTTCTGCTTAATGATATTATAAGATTTAATTTTCAAATATTTTCAAGTGAATTGCTTTCATAGTGGAAAAGTGATAAAGAATAGAAATGAGAACCTAAATTTATTATTTCAGTACTGATGAATTAGGAAAGTTTTATAGGCAATTAATATCAAATAGATTTTTTCAAAAGTTTTTATTTGAAGAGTTTGAAAAGCAGGGCACATCAGGGTTACCTTCCTTGTGAATCAAGCACATGTCTCCGTTAGGAGAGTCCAATACTTTTTACTATTGTGGTGTCCATTTTGGGATGTTTTTTTTCAAAAGTTAGCTATAATATATCTCTTCCTCAACATTTATACATTTTTCTAGTGGTAAACATTTTTAAACAAGGCATTGATGGTGTAAAGTCAATGTTCTTATGAAAGATAATTTGAATGATCATAGCCCTTTTATAGATAGAATTTTCTATATTGCTTGAAAGGTTAAAAATTATTGATAAAAGTTAATAGCATTGAAACAACCAATGCTTTGCATGACAACTTCTTAGGATAAGGAGCAATTAAATCAAGATCATTGAGTGACTTGTTGCATAAGACATAATTAGAATTGCCAAATTTGTCATTATAATTTACAACTACATCCAAGATGTTTCTCATTTATGAAGTTTAATTATTTGTAGTATCATTGTCATCATAGGGCATTAAGCTAATTCAAAAGAACCTTTAGATGAAGGTATTATGGATTGAAACAACAATTCCCTTGCTATTATGGTGAAATACCCCAATGTAGGACATAGAATTTATTCAATTAATGTATTGTAAAATCACCTTTGTTGTATTATTTGGGTGTTGTCAATCCAAAATCTATGAATTTCATAGGATTTGGTGGAGAATAAGCTTTGTTTAGTCCAGTGTTTATGGAAAACCCACATATTTTTCATCATAGAGGTCCCAAGTTTGATCTTGAGGTTTTTAGAGCATTTGATAAACAAGTAAAGTGGATTCCATCTCACTTTTTTTTGAAGGGATACCACTTTTCGGTAAGATCCAAGGAGGCAGAGGTATCTCTGCCTTCAAAATTACCTAGGGCTTACACCTGGCCTACTACCCTTGACATACTTAAGGAAAAAATATGAAACAACAAAAAACAAGAATATACAAATATAAACACACAGTAAGATTAAAAAAAATATGGTTTTTGACAACCAAACACACGCACAATAAGATAAAAAACACAAAAACAACATAACAAAATACAAGAATGAAAAAAATAATAGAACGCTACAAAGACGCAACAAAAAAAAACATGAAAAAAAAACAACCAACAATAGACAACAAACAAAAACAAAAACAAAAACAAAGAAAACACTCACACACCAAAACACAAAAATACCAATTAACACAAACATACAAAAACACAAGAACAACAAAAACACAAGAACAATAACAAAAAACACAAAAAAAATACAAAACAACAAAAATACAAGAACAAAAACACAAGAACAACAAAAAACAACACAAAAACAAAACAAAACAAAAAAGCACACACACACTTCAAAAAAATAAACGAAAAAAGAAAAAAATTGAACACAACAATGACCATTCTAGACCAAAAGACTTTTAAGGTAATAATCAATAGATGAAACAAAAGAAAGATTAGGTTGAGCTAGGGAACTAAGATACCCTGATTGAACCAAAGAGAAGCAAACTTAAAGCAAGAAGAAAATAGGTACCTCCAAAACTGAAGTCATCCAAAGAAATGATAGAAAAAAGAGCTTCCCTTATTTGCGAAGCCCACCATCTAAGAGGGTAAAAAAAAAAAAAATTAGAGTTAAAAAAAAAATTTAGAGTTAATTTTTTTTTTGAAAGCATCACTGGAAGCTTCTGAAAATAAACCAAACCATAGCGAGATTAATTTCATATCAAGTAACAAGAAAATTTCATTATAGAAAATGAAATATTACAAGTTTCTCATTCTTTGTTCAAAACCGGTTTCGTGGAAACTACCGCTCATCAGTTGAACTTGAGAAAGATGTTACAAAATGAAATTCTTTTCTAGAATATATAGGGATGAGAGGGTATGAATCTCAACGGTCACACCCTTTCAACCACCAATGGTCACACCCTTTCAACCGCTAATTATGACTTAATTAGCAGTTAATTTTTTTTTTAGCGGGTGTATTAATTTTTAACCGTTACATAACGTTTAAAAAATGGACCGTTACATAACGTCTAAAAAATGAACCGTTACATAGCGTCTAAAAATCAAGGAAATATGTTAGACTATGCCATCACAATATTTCGTTTCTTAATTTAGCATGCATGATTGTGTAAACATGATTCTATTTGTACAATGCATTGGAATCACAGTATGGTAAAATGTGCCATTATACAATTTTGTTACCAAGACTCAAGAGACATAAGCACCCATAAATAACATTTAAACAATCTTGTTCATAACATAAAATCACAATGTCAAAAGAATCCACTACTAGCATCTTTGCTAGATTTGGCCAAAAACATCCATCATAATCAATCAAACTCTCTAAGAGTAGACCAAACTATGTTTACCACATATTTTCAAAAAGGATTATTCCCTTTAATGTAAGTCACTCTAAGTTTCAACCTAGAAATAACTTCTTATATTGTGACATATACATATATATGTAGCATTGGATTTCATCAAACAGTTTTGTGTCATATTAATATTGTTCATGACTAGAGATATTCATAGACTCACGAACATTTCAAAACTTTATACCATAAATGGACAAGCTACCCATATAAATTTTCCTTGGGTAAACTTAAACTTCTTTTTTTTATTTAATAACAAATCCAAGTTTATTAAACTTCTAGTAATAGTTGTACATGTTTATTAAACATTAAAGTTATCCATTAAATTAAATTTGTACATGTTTATTAAACATTAAAGTTTTTATTAAACATTAAAGTTGTACATGTTTATTAAACATTAAAGTTATCCATTAAATTAAAGTTGTAATTTACCAAAAATCAATGTCATTTCAGGATTTTATAGGACAATGATTACATATGATCTGCATCACGTAAAATCTCTCTCTAAAACCCAACCCAAGTTAAATTGGAAGTCCCTTGCACTCATCGAACAGGACCAAGGTTTCAATGTTTATCTAGAGGATGCATTGCATCCCATACGAAACATCATTCAAGAAATTTCTAACGAAGGCATCGACCAAAGATCTACGCTTTTTTTTTATTATGACACACCCCCTCTAGATGACAAACAAATCTAAACATCACCAATGACCTTCATATCTACAAATAGAGTGATTCTTGTCCCTCATCCCACAACCAGATCGCTCGGTTTATGACATGGCTATCCAAAATGTACTACACAGGGCATGAGAGTCCTATAATGGGGCTTGAGCATTCTTACCGAAGGTAAACCTACGCTCAAGATCGTGGAATAGGGCTTCTTATATATAAAACTTGAGACCACTCTGTTTCTAACACATTCAAGAGTCACTCTTCTTTATTTTTTTTAGAATAAAACCTAGACTTAGCCCATGTGCCTACTATACGTAAGCTTCCACCTTACCCATACAAGCTCACATCAAGTCATATTCAATTTTGTAATTTTCTTTATAAAATGGTCCATTAAACTTGAAACCTCTAAATTTATTTAGAAGAACATTTTTACATAAAGCTAATGCAAACCATGTTTTCAGACAAGAATCCTCACAAATTGCAGAACAACAACAATCTTATACTCAAAGATTTTCTGTATACTCCATTAAACCCTTTATCCCTTACAACAATAAGGCTACTTCTATATTATCTAAGCTTTTCTTAATCAAGCATACTTATTATCTATAGGGTATCTAGAATTCATAATCCTGACCTGGATCTTTTGCTGACTTCCTTTGTCCCAAGCTCTGGCAAGACCCCCAGTTCTTTGTCCCACATGACTTATTTTTTTTCTTCAAACAAAGTAACGAGGTGAGGAAAGCTAAGGTAAATCATGAGGCCCTTCTAGTTTTTGATCCGAGTAAAACCTGGAGAGCATACTCCCTAGGAACCTCTAGATTTCCAAAACCAATTTATGAAAAATGTGAGACTTTTGGTTTCTGATCCAATTTCTATTGGAGAGCATACTCCCTGATCTCACTCCACAAATATCATTATGTCCATGCCTTCCCAAATGCCTCTATTTATAATGGAACTCACCCTCCCCCCATAACCATTATTTTATTATTAAAAATTGTTGAAGATGAGCCCATCATAAATGTTGTCTAGAAATTGGAGTTAGTTTGACTTTGAAAATGAGGTGGTCCAATCACAACCCAACACATACCAATTCTTCAACTAATATTTTCTTCATTGCTAAGTAACTAATTAATTAACTTAATTAATCACAATTAACTTGTAACTAATCTAGGGACAAAATAGCACTAGATTTAATGCTTCTTTAATGTTGTCCACTAATCAAGCTTAACACAAATTAAAGATCTTAATTAACCAAGTAAACCAATCTTAGCAATTAATTTCTCAACTAACTAAGGAGACAAAGAAACATTCAAGTAAATGCCTTAAATGCCACTAACAATTTATATTTAGCAACAAATTCTCCTAGTTTAGCCAAGCATACTTTATCTATTTTTATTTCATAATTACCTCTATGAAATCAAAACCTTAAGCTATATAATGCAAACACAAAGTAGGGTAAAAATTGGGATGTTACATACTCCCCCCATAGGCTAAACACAGTCCTCTATGTTTCGTTCCCAGGGTTAGTCAATTGCATTTCATTCATCACAAAGAACAAATCAAGCATTGAGCTAATATATCTTTTTGCAACCACATTCAAATCATGCAATATTTTATGCAAGCTAATCATGCAAACCCCATTTCCACACTATTATTTTTCCTATGGTTGGCATTTTTAAGATAGTCAACTATCACCATTCCACTAGGAGACTAGTCTAGGACATCACGGTCCAATAGTGTAGTCAGGGTGATGTGAGGGCAATTTTTTTTAATACCCTCTGGATTGTCTTTGTCATCCTTTCCCTTTTTCCAGTTCCCCATTCCTGGTGGTTGAGAAAATCCTTCTTTCAAATGAGAAGAACAACCTCTCCCACCTGACGAGTGTAGCTGGACCTGAAATGCAGTAAACAAACATCAGTAGTACCATGTTCTAAAAATATAAAGTACTTATACTGCATAATCATGTTTCAATTTTACATAATAATATCCATTATTTCATCAAGCATCATCAAAATTTAGTCAATCCATACATAGCATAATAAAATCCATCAGTCCACTTAGTTTGCATAAGTATCCATCATGCTATCACAAAGTCAGACATTGAAGCATCTATCAATGCATCACAAAAGAGCATCATCATAACAATACCATAAAATGTTTTCTTAAAGATAAGGTGAAATCATATTTCCATAATAATTTAGACATTGCAAGTCTAATTATCGATAGGTTTAGCAAAATCTCATACCAAGGAGTTTTCAACCTACCAATTTTACAATCCTTAACATATGTTAAGCTTATGGAAATTAGATTTCAGAAAGGACATAATCTTAATTTCACACATCCTACTTCAAGATACTCTTATATCCTGAATTTATCTTTGTGACGATTCTCAGTTTCTATTACCAATACATCATCTCGGATGTCACCTGGTATTCATTTTTAGCCAATCTATGGACTAATCTACTATTTTTACACCTTACAAGATTCAAATGTCAAGTACAAACCTCAAAAGAGCCCCAAGTCTATTGCTTAAGACTCATCATGCTTCGATTGTGCCCCTCTGATTCACTAGTGATACAATAGTGGGAGGATAAAATACTCGAGCATGTGAAATATTGAGTGTAATTTTCACCATATTAGCATTTGTTGTGACTTTCTTAGTCCAAATTTACTCTAAGTAAGACATCACACCAAGTGCATTATCATCCATTGATAATATTGGTGACCACAATTATGCCAACTAAAGTGTCATTTATGGCATTTGAACATGATCTTATCAACTTAATGAGAGGGTCCCATACTCCTCTCTAGAATAAATCCCTGATTTATTTTTTTCCTCAATACAAATTTTCTAGTCTCATCATCATTTTAGGTGTAATTCTAACATACTACCTAGTAGTTCACTCCAGATTATAGTTCTAGTAACTAGATTTTATCTTTGTGAACTAACCAAAGATGATCAGATTTGCACTTGTATCTCCTACGAGATACAAATTATATAGTTTCCAAAGAAAATATCTTACTCCATTTCTTATCTTATCGCAAGATAACATCCCATTCATATTTTTCCAAGGGAATCTCATTTCCCATATATTATCATACTTTTCAAGCAATAGCTTATTCATCTAATGTTTATGATCAAGGGGTAGTTCTTATAAATATGAGTTTCCAAGTAAGTTCAAGGCTGCAGCTCACAAGAGTCAACATGGCCAATGTCTATCTTGTGGATAGGAGTGGTACCACTTCTCCTATTAAGGCCAGTGGGTAATCGAATATACCTCACTTTTGGGAATTCTCCCATCTGTTTCAATAGGAATACCTTTTTCCCTTCTAGCCAACATCAAGCTAGATCCATGTTAGGTCTCTTTCAACCCGTACATTATGTTAGGTTTCTTTCAACCTAAACATTAGGTGTATGCCTTGAATATTAAATGTCCTACCTCATGGATATGACACCAATATTAACTGCAATGCTTAACCATCATCCCATATCACACAATGGGGGTTAAGGGGGTTATCACACAAACCCACATAGACACAAAAATTGTCTACCATTCTTACTTGCTCTCATGATATGAGAGTGGATTCATTTTATCCACACTTGATCAATTCAATATTTTAGTTATCAACTCATAAAAAGTTTTGGTCTAAGGTTATGTGTACTAAGTATGATTTCTCAGCAATCCTAGTTAACCACATAAAATCCCTTAGCCATAATAGCATAATGCTCATTATAGAAATTCAAACTATTTTCCAGAGATTAAATCAACATTGCATTTTCAATAATCTCTAGGGATCAAACATCAACTTATACAAAAACTCTATATGTTCCAAGATCACAGTATCCAAAATTACCTTTCAGTTTTTCCTTAGTTGCCTAAGTTTCCAAACTTATTAGACATGGAGGAAAAATATTTGCACATTACTAACCCTTAAACACTACTCTTTACCAGTCATCCATAGGCTAAGAGTTTATCCTATATGGTGCTCTATGTATAGGTTCTGTACCGGGTATTAGATCGATAGTAAAATCGAATTCTCGCTTAGGGGGCATTTTTGGTATTTCAGATGTAAAGACATCCTTGAATTCTTGAAGGATGGGAAATTTCTCAAATATTTCCTCCTTTTTATCATCCTTAACCTCCTTTACCTTGACCACATATACCATCCCATTTTTTCCTAATCACCTTCTTAAGTTGCATAGCAGAGATTAATATAGGTTCGAACGTCCCTTGCTCACTATACAACCTAATCCTCTTCTCGTTCTCATCAGTGAATTCGACCCATCTCTCCTAAAATTTGACCAAGGCCTTACGGTCCTTCAACCAATCAACCCCTAAAATTATGTCAAAGGCATGTAATGGAGCTACATAGAATTACCAAGTGATAGAATTTATGGGTAGGGAGATTTCTATCAAGGGGTAATATTGGTCTACGGAGTAGGTCTATCCAGAACCATACTCGACTTTCCACCCTTTTGCCAAAGACTTTGGATTCTCTAGCATGTCCTTGACAAAACTACTAGAGATAAAACTATCCGTAGCACCACTGTCTATCAAAACTCTAACATTTTTGTCAAAAACCTTACCCTGTAAGAGCATAGGGGTCACTTGTCCATCAAGATTCTGATTTCTAGTAGCAACATAAATCTGGTGTCCTTTATCGCTTACCTTCTGGTTAGTTCCTGTACGTCGTGGATAGTTTCTGGCATAATGAGGTCCCCCACACTCATAGCATCCAACCTTCAAATTCTGAGTCGAACCTTGAACTGATTTTTCCTTACCTTCAGTAGGAGCTGGTTCTACCTGATTCACGGGTTTGGCCTTTTTTGCATTGGTAAAGTTTCTATCCTTAGACTGAAACTTCTTCTTAAATATTTTTTTTGACCCATCGTTTCTTTTACCAAACTTAAACCCTTCTTTATTCCTTTGATTTGGCTCATTATTCCACTTTCTTTTCTATGGGTCTTGGTAGTTCTTCTTGAATCCTTGGATGGGATTGTTGTTCTTTTTGTGATTGTACTCTGCTTGACAAGCTAGATCATATGCAATTTCTAAATTGGTGGGTTTGAACATGTTGACAGAGATCCTAAGCTGATGATCTAATCCGGAAAGGAATTGATGCACCTTCATTTTATCATCATTTTCATAAGCCGAAATGTACTTAAGGAGTCTAGTGAAGTTCCTATAGTATACATCCACTGACTGCTCCCTTTGCTTTAGCTGAGTAAACTCATCTAGCTTCCTGGCGTAGTATTTCTTAGTAAGGAATCTCTTTCTAAATGCTTTTTTGAACATGTCCCACTCACAATGAATTATGTTTATCTTTTTATCCTTGTAGTAAGTTTCCCACCATTCCAACCCAACTTCTATCAAAAGTCCTATGACAAATATTGTCTTTGTGGTTGAGGAGTAATTTCTCATAGAGAAGTAAATTGCTAGTTCATTTAACCATGATTCGATAGAATCTCCACTTTCCTTTCCTAAAAATTTTCTAACCTTAACATGCTTCAGGTCTTTCTCTAATTTGGCATTAATACGAGTTCTAACTGCCTGATCAGGGTCATTTGGTTCTTCCATAACTGCTTCAATAGGTGCTTCGGGTGCCCTATTGTTATTTCTCTGAATTTCCTCCCTAAGAACTTCCAACAAATTATTCTATCATGTCAATTGCTCTCTATAGGTTGACATCTCACCTTGCATATTCTGAACCAGATTTGTGAGATTCTCCATCCCCTCAAGGTTTCCTGAACTCTCTCCCACATGACCCTCTCCAAAATTATCAAGACTAGCTAGCCGAGATCTTCGAGGAGGCATCTTTGCTCCACTACCAAGTTTTGGTGGCATAATCCCTAGTTAAAGAGATGCGTTAGTTCACAATATTATACCGAAGGCTTATACTAACTAAAGTTTTTTGTTAGCTCTAAAGTATTTCTCCTTTCTATATGATGACTTAAGTTGAATATCAACATCTTGACTAAGGAAGAATTTTGGTTTAGAGCTTCAAATGGCAAGTACGATCCCCAAAAGAGCATCAAGTACACCGCTTAAGACCCATGTTAGTGGAGGGTTCATCTAGCTCTTCCAATATGATTCACCAGGGGTTCAACATGGGGGGCAAGACTTGCTCATTTTCTACATCCACACCATTTCTCTATCCTTACTTTACATATCAAATTTAGAGACATCAAATTTAGAGTTTTGCGCCTATCTAACCTAGGCTCTGATACCAACTGTAATAACCCCAAATTACCCAACCAAAACTAACCATCATCATCATTTTTTTTACAAACTTACATACGTATGAGAGTCTTTTATATATATTTTTCCATTGAATAAGTAGTCACATGAGTTTCCAAGGCTATGCACCACACAGGAATCAACTTGATCAGAGTTTATCCATGTGTATGGGAGTGGCCAGTGTCCCATAATGATCAACGAGAATTTTCCAGTCTGTTTCAACCAGAACGCTCATTTCCATTTTTAAGTTTAACTCTAAGTTAAACTAGTTCCAACCATAGGTATCTTTCAACCTAGATTTAAGTACTTAACCAGCCAACCATACCCCATATGGTTTGTTAAGGGAATCATCCAACCGATTCTCGTAGACATATGTTGTCTACCACTTTATCTCATTGACTATTAACTGTTTAGATCTCTCATTTGTATAATCTTTGATATGTTTATGTTCATCCTGTGTTTCCACATTTATACTTACAGAATTATAAAGATCCAATTTAACCATTCATACTCAAAGCAACCACTTGAGAATTCAAGTAATATATATTAGATCAGGTAAACAATTTGTTTTCAGAACATAATACTTCAAAGAGGTTTACACTGATTATAGCCTATACAATCAGATATTCAGAAGTTACATTATGAAACCTTTTTCAATGAATCATAAATTCCTACAAGCTATTACATCATTTCTTTTGCAGAAAGCTCTTAATGTTACAACAATAGCCTCATTGAGTTGAATACAATAACAACTTCTTCTGGTCTTCAACTCTCTTTCAGGTTCATCAGGTTCTTCAGGAATAGTTGTCACAGTCCAACCAGTACTAGGTGATAGGTTACTTGGGATCAGGACAATCCAAATTATGAACATGCATATCTAACTACAAAATGCCATGCAATAGTAATCCATAGAATGCATACAATTTTTCAGCAACCAAGCATCCAACACAATTTAAGAGTAGGAAATCCCATACTTTCCTAAGAATGAACTTTTCCCATTCCTTTCATCCCATATTTCATCACACAGAAAATATGCTCTTAAATCTATACTAACTGCATTCATTGACATGGCTACGGAGAACCCCCATATGTTCCCGAGAAATGCAACCCAGTTACCCTTTCTCCCATATTAGACTATGCCATCACAATATTCCGTTTCTTAATTTAGCATGCATGATTGTGTAAACATGATTCTATTTGTACAATGCATTGGAATCACAATATGGTAAAATGTGCCATTATACAATTTTGTTACCAAGACTCAAGAGACATAAGCACCCAAAAATAACATTTAAACAATCTTGTTCATAACATAAAATCACAATGTCAAAAGAATCCACTACTAGCATCTTTGCTAGATTTGGCCAAAAACATCCATCATAATCAATCAAACTCTCTAAGAGTAGACCAAACTATGTTTACCACATATTTTCAAAAAGGATTATTCCCTTTAATGTAAGTCACTCTAAGTTTCAACCTAGAAATAACTTCTTATATTGTGACATATACATATATATGTAGCATTGGATTTCATCAAACAGTTTTGTGTCATATTAATATTGTTCATGACTAGAGATATTCATAGACTCACGAACATTTCAAAACTTTATACCATAAATGGACAAGCTACCCATATAAATTTTCCTTGGGTAAACTTAAACTTTTTTTTATTTAATAACAAATCCAAGTTTATTAAACTTCTAGTAATAGTTGTACATGTTTATTAAACATTAAATTTGTCCATTAAATTAAAATTAAAATTGTACATGTTTATTAAACATTAAAGTTGTACATATTTATTAAACATTAAATCTATATAGGTTTATTAAACATTAAAGTTATCCATTAAATTAAAGTTATAATTTACCAAAAATCAATCTTTTTTTTTTCATATAAACTCTCTCTCTAAAACCCAACCCAAGTTAAATTGGAAGTCCCTTGCACTCACCAAACAGGACCAGGTTTTCAACGTTTATCCAGAGGATGCATTGCGTCCCATCCGGAAGACGTCATTCAAGAAATTTCTAACGAAGGCATCGACCAAAGCGTCTACATTTTTTTTATTATGACACACCCCCTCTAGATGGCAAACAAATCTAAACATCACCAATGACCTTCATATCTACAAATAGAGTGATTCTTGTCCCTCATCCCACAACCAAATCACTCGATTTATGACATGGTTATCCAAAACGTACTACACAGGGCATGAGAGTCCTATAATGGGGCTTGAGCGTTCTTACCGAAGGTAAACCTACGCTCAAGATCATGGAACATGGCTTCTTATATATAAAACTTGAGACCACTCTGTTTCTAACACATTCAAGAGTCACTCTTCTTTTTTTTTTTAGAATAAAACCTAGACTTAGCCCATGTGCCTACTATACGTAAGCTTCCACCTTACCCATACAAGCTCACATCAAGTCATATTCAATTTCATAAGTTTCTTTATAAAATGGTCCATTAAACTTGAAACCTCTAAATTTATTTAGAAGAACATTTTTACATAAAGCTAATGCAAACCATATTTTTAGACAAGAATCCTCACAAATTGCAGAACAACAACAATCTTATACTCAAAGCTTTTCTGTATACTCCATTAAACCCTTTATCCCTTACAACAGTAAGGCTACTTCTATATTATCTCTTCATTCCTTAATCAAGCATACTTATTATCTATAGGGTATCTGGAATTCATAATCCTGACCTGGATCTTTTGTTGACTTCCTTTGTCCCAAGCTCTAGCAAGACCCCCAGTTCTTTGTCCCACATCGCTTATTTTTTTCTTCAAACAAAGTAACGAGGTGAGGAAAGCTAAGGTAAATCATGAGGCCCTTCTAGTTTCTGATTCGAGTAAAACCCGGAGAGCATACTCCCTAGGAACCTCTAGATTTCCAAAACCAATTTGCAAAAAATGTGAGACTTTTGGTTTCTGATCCAATTTCTATTGGAGAGCATACTCCCTGATCTCACTCCACAAATATCGTTATGTCCATGCCTTCCCAAATGCCTCTATTTATAATGGAACTCACCCTCCCCCCATAACCATTATTTTATTATTAAAAATTGTTGAAGATGAGCCCATCATAAATGTTGTCTAGAAATTGGAGTTAGTTTGACTTTGAAAACGAGGTGGTCCAATCACAACCCAACACATACCAATTCTTCAACTAATATTTTCTTCATTGCTAAGTAACTAATTAATTAACTTAATTAATCACAATTAACTTGTAACTAATCTAGGGACAAAATAGCACTAGATTTAATGCTTCTTTAATGTTGTCCACTAATCAAGCTTAACACAAATTAAAGATCTTAATTAACCAAGTAAACCAATCTTAGCAATTAATTTCTCAACTAACTAAGGAGACAAAGAAACATTCAAGTAAATGCCTTAAATGCCACTAACAATTTATATTTAGCAACAAATTCTCCTAGTTTAGCCAAGCATACTTTATCTATTTTTATTTCATAATTACCTCTATGAAATCAAAACCTTAAGCTATATAATGCAAACACAAAGTAGGGTAAAAATTGGGATGTTATAGATATGATCAACCTCTTGAGCTTTAAGAACAAGAGTAATATAAGTTGCATTGATAACCTTAAAAATTTATTTGGCTTTCCTGGCTTCTTCCACCACCTCTAATAAATCAACATGAAGGATATCCCAAGTCTCTTCGTAGAACCCAATGGGAAAACCATCAGGACCTGGGGTTTTCTCTTTTTACATTTTAAAAACTACCTGTTGAAGCTCATTGATAGTAACAAGAGCAGTCAAAATAGAGCTATCCTCATAAGTGATAAGAGAAGGGATTGCTTGAAGAAAATTTTTTTGAGAAGCTAAGTCAAGAGGAGTAGCAACAAAAATATTTGAAAAGTAATTGATAACAATAGAGTTCATGACATCCCAAGTGTAGACAACATCTCCAAAATCTGATTTTAGGGAAGAAATAAAGTTGTGAGATATTTGAACTAGAAGAGATTTGTGGAAGAAATTTGTGTTTTGATCTCCTTCTTTGAGCCATTGAATTCTAGATTTTTGCTTCCATAAGAGTTCTTATCTCCTTTCCATTTCTCTAAATGAGCTATGATATTGATTTTTTCTGCACTTCTACTCTCAATGAGTCCATCTAAACATATTTCCTTATTCAAATTTTAAGCTGAGAAATAATTTTTTTTTTATGAACATCCCCAAACTCCTTCCAGTTCCAAGTCTTGATTTTGGATTTAATATATTGTAATATTTTTGCAAAACAAAACATCTTAGTCCCATACCTAGGTTTATCTTCCTTTTGCACTCAAGATCTATAGGAACTATCTCTAAGCCACATTATCTGAAATAAAAAGGAGAGAAAATCACATTGTTCTCCACATTTCCACCATGACTAGCCAGTGATATGAACCAAAATTATTAAGAGTCTTCACTTTAGAAATATGACCATGGATTAAGAAATTGTCAAAGAGCAAGAACCTATACAATCTCTCCATTACACAAGCTAAGCCTTGCCTTATGTTAGACTAAGTCATAAGGCCATTATCTAAATGGATGTCTACAATATGGAGGTTTTTTTAATATATTCGCTCATGGGGTCAATGCTCCTATCCAAATTTCTATTTCCCCCTATTTTCTCATCCAGAGAGAGGATGGTATTGAAATCTCCTCCGATCAAGATCCAAGCTTTAGGAAAATAAGAGATAATATAAGTTATATCCTTCCACTGTCTTCTTTTTCCTCCAAAGTAGTCGGAGCATAAACATTAATGCAGAGCATAATCTGGTTGGAATGTCTACTTTGAATAGCTATAACCAAAAGATCCCAACTGCCAACCATATGGGTCCCAAAGGCAAGTAGTGCCACCATAATTCCCTTAAGAACTGGGGGAAACCACTTTTCCAGCTAGCCAAATTTTACTATCAATTGATTCCATTTCCTTTATTCACATCTTCGTTACTTGAAGGAAAACAAGATGTGGATTATTTATCTGAATCGTTCTTCTAATTTCATTTTGTTTTGAAAGAGTCTCTTTGAGTCCTCTAATATTCCAAGTGATGATCTTAATTAATACTAGGGGCTAAAAAAGTTGGGAATGGTATTAATATTACCTTTCTCTATAAGCTTTTCACCTTCTTTTGCCCTATGATGTTGATTGGTCTTGCGACCTACCTTTTGATTAGAATCCATATTCAGTTTTTTTTCCCTGTTTCTTGACTTACTCCAATTAAATCTAAGATGGCTTCTAACCTTGAAGAATGAATGTACACAACCAAAGTGTTACCTAGAGGTTCAACAAAGTCTATATTGAAACCTGTATAATTTGAAGTTTTAACATTTAAAATATTATTTTTCTTATGTATATTTTCTCCCTTTTTTGTTGAAAACCTTTGATTTGTTGGTTTATTTCTAAGTTCTCTTCATATTTAAATTGTGTTTCTAAGATTTATGTTTCCATTATTTTCTCTTCCTCACTTGGGACATCATTTATGTAAAAAATTTCAAACATATTAGCCTATAACTTAGATTGATCCTTCATAAATGGTTTTTTTAGTGTTCTTCTTCTTAGGTATTTGGAAACCTACCGAGTTTATATATTCTTTCTTTTGATCTGGAATTTTATTTGGTAAAACACTAGCCAAATGACCATATTCATGGTAAATTCTACAATGAAAAGGAATGTTCTCATAGTCCACTACTTGCTCCCAAGTGTCCTCCCAAAATTGTAATGTGATATTTTTAAATAGGATTTTTATCAAAATCCATTAAAACACAAATCCGAGCATAAATAATAGGTTCAATTTTTTAATACAATCAGTAGTCATCATAAAAGTTCCTAAAGAGTTTCCAATTGAAGAAAAATATCCAGATTCCATAACTCAATTGGGATGCCAAAGAGTCTAACCCACACGGGACCTGTAGAAGGAATATCTTCTTCGAATTTAAATTTAGTATGCCAGGGCTTCATGAAAATCCCTGCCCTTTGAAAGAACCAGGGACCCCCTTGAAATGTTTTCTCTCTATCTTCATTATTAGCAAATAAAACAAGAAAATAACCATTTGGATAAATAGATATTTGTAACTCATCTTTAGTTTTCCATATTTTTGTAGCCCAGACTTTGAAAGTATATAGACTTGGACGAAAACCCAAGAAACGACAAATTAGTCCTCTTTTTTCCAGATCTTCAATGCTAGTATGAATGTTACCCATATCAAGCTTAAAAATAAGAGTTCCATCAGTTGCTTTAAGATATCTTGACTTCGTTTTCCTAGGATCCATATTAGGTATTCTTAGAGGTTTACGAGAATCCCTAAGATTAATACTAGCATTAGGTTGAGGCTGTCCACCATGAAGGGCATCCCTAAAATTCATTTTTGGGGCTGAGTATTGGAAATTATTACCCTTTACAAGGGTTTCCATAGTGGATTTATTTTGTGGGTGCACCTTAGCACTAGATTCACTTGATATCTGAGCCATATTTTGATAAGCTTCTTGAAAATTGTTTTGTGATCTCTTTAATACATGCCCTAGACGCCATGGAAAGGTATGATTTTCACTTTTTTTTTGTACAAAAAATTAGAAGTCATTGTCAATCAAGTTTACATCATGAATATCTATTGAAAGATATAATTCTAATCCATATTGGATATCCTGCAACATATCCTACAAAAATCTTGAGTAGAAACCATAAAAATATTAGTCGTAAGGACCCAAAGGCCCCAAAAACCAACCTCTAGAGCTTCTTGCACTCAACCCAGATGAAACCCTTGTACAGTTGCTTGCCAAAAATTGTGTTCACACATAAGGATGCACTAGGATATGTGTTGCTCCAAATGATCTAAAAATTGGTAGAGATGTTCTAGGGTTTTTCAAACATCTACCCTCAAAATTTCAGCTCAATCCAAGTTCGTATGAGTAAAATATGGCCAAAAAAGGTTTGGTCATTTGCGCAATCCTACGAAAAATGTCCTCTCTGGATTCCATCTCACATTTGAAGCAATTGAAGTAAATTTTAATGAAAGGGGTAGGTTTTCCAAAGGTATATTAAATTTATTCAAATATCTACAACCTTGTATGGACATATATGGTTCTTGTTGTCACTACCATGGTTAATCAATTATGAATGGTATGCATGGAGTATGTGCTATGTTTATGTTAAAAAAATAGAAGTCAAATAAATTGTAATATAGTTAACTTTTATTTTATATTTTCATATTTTGCTCATATATTTTAAATCCTAAGGAAGCATCTACAATTACTAGTAAATCACAAATACAAAAATATTGTCAATAAATGTTGTTGAAAGATATCATAAGTGTGGGTTTGAAAACCGCTTTATCTATGGGTTACCCCTATTGATTCCCCTAGTTGGGCTTAATTGGCACTCAAGTTCTTGGGGTTTAGGCTACCATAAGTCAAAATATATTTGACCTCTCCATTCAACACTAAGATTTAAACCTTAGGTCTTCTTTTATGCATGCAAACATGCTTACCAACACACCTACATGCACATTTAGAACAATTAACAACTTTTGATCATTTTTGTAAGTTTGAAAAATATATACTAATTTTATTTATAAACTAAAAATATAAAATTCTGATTATAATTGCACAATTACCTCTAAATTATAAGGCCCACATGACCGTAAGTGTTAGAAATAGATAGTCAATTCCTCCCAATTTTTTTTAAAGTAAAGAAAGAAAAACACAAATAAAAATAAATTAAATAAAGAGGTATTGACATTACATTTGATCTCCTATTTAATCATTTTCAAATATTCCTATTCTTAACTTGACCTAATTGAAATTACATGTTAGCATGCCCTAGAAGACCTTAACTACGTGAGTCCAAAGGTAGATGGATTCATTCCCTGAATATTCCAATATCTCTTTTTTAGGGTTTTAATTCATACCCTGAATATTCCAAGATATCATTTGCATAATCATGTTTTATTTGTGGGTTTAGCCCCATTTCTTGTTAAAACTTGTGATATTTTATTTTGTATTCCCATATCAAAATCCCTTTGAGTTTATTTCTCTTTGTTTTTGCTTCTTGAGTCTTCCTCACACTGACCATGGTGAGACTTATTATCTATAGTTTTTTCTTGCTCTCAAGGATTCAAATATTAAGGAATAATCTCAAAAGGATATTCTTCTTTATGTTGCCCTAAAAACCCTAAAGTGCAAGGATGCTCCTCCATAGAAAATACTTTCTTATGTTGCCCTAAAAGCCCTAAATTTCTATGGAGTTCCTCCATCCTCATTTCTTTATTATGCTACTCTTTAAACCCTAAAGTGCAAGGGATAACCTATACGCTACTTTCATATCTATTTCTAGGAGAGGATTCCATCCTACTTCACAAAGATGAAGATAATTTACTTGGAATAAGCTTGACCTCTTCTCTCATATTTAATTTAAAATTTCCTCCACATTTTTCTTTGCATATTTAATTGCTTCTGACATTGAATTTGAACTTGCACATTGTACTTTCTAGTAGTACACAACATGTTTCAATAACCAAAGTACGGTTGGAGAGTGGCCTAATGATGGAGACTTTGGATCACTGAATAGAGGTCTAAAGTTTACCAAAGTGTGGTTGGATAACCATATATTGGGTAAAAAACATCCTCCATGAGGATTATCTCATATGGCCTATGGCCTCATGGACGTTAAAAAATACTTCATTCTTTTACCCTTTCTAGCAGTTGATCCAATTGAACTATGCTACCTTTTTCATATGGTGTTGTAGATATGATTTTTTTACCACTATGTTTGGATTAAAATATCCTTGATCTAGTTTATTTCTATTACAATATGATTTTCTTGCTTCATATTGAAGTTTATCTCATCACTAATTTTTTTATCTTTTTCTTCATAATTTTCACTTTGTAATATCTTTTGATGTGTTTAGTCTCATAATAAATGAGACATCAAAATGCAATGCTTTCATAACCCACTTCTTGATCCAATATCTTGATTTAGATTTAATCTTAATGCATTGTGACATAGAGTTTGAAATATCCATAACAACAGATATCTTGATATATATACCATACTTTCAATTCTTAGTAGAGTATCCATCCTTGATGAATTTACCTAGAGTACTTTTAGTATTCTTCAAAACATCATTTTTGATGAGTTGATATGGAAGTCCAAAAATTCTAACTTTGACTAGAATCTTTAAATTCTCACCTCATGGTCTTAAATGAATGGCATCTCTCCTCGTAAACCATGGGCCACCATCTATTATTTTATACCGAATTTTTAAGCTAACAAATATGATGAGAGAAAAACCTTTAGGAAGAAATAATAGTGTAATTTGAATTCAATCCCACTTCCACTTACCCAATTTGAATCTCCTAAAATCCTGGTAAGTATCCATAAAACTTACATATTAATCCTCTACTTTTAAGAATCATTTTATCATGCTCAATCATCTCATCCTTAATAATCACTTATGGTGTAACATTTACTGCTTAAATAAAACTTACCATATATTCACTCTTCCTCTTATCTCCAACTTGGGTATCCATACTCCCATATAGGCATTCTGAATTCCCATTAAGGCTTTCAAATATGACTTTCCTTGCATGCTACTTAATGAGACTAACTACTAGCTCACACTGGCTCAAATAAGATTTACATATTTTAAAATGCCTTGTTTATTTAGTTATTTAATCCACAACAAAGACCATGGTCTATTCTTGTTTCATTTTATTTTTTTCCCTAAAGACACTCTTTATAATAAGGTTTATGAATAATTTTAGTAAAGTTAATCCCAACAATGAGTTATGAATATTAATTAGAAATTGTAATCATACCAGTCAATATACTTTAGTTCATAGTTTTAGATTAAATTATTAAATAAATAAAAAATCAAAGGATAAGTAAAATTTATAAGATGTCCATAGGGTTAGAACAAATGGTCTAGGGTTTTGTACCAAAATGGAATCTTATGTGTTAACATTAACATTTAATCAAGTGATGAGCTCAATTGATTATATTCCTCAATTCTCAAGGAGAAAACACAAGTTCAAATCTTGTCGAATAATACATGCATAATTATAATAATACATGCATAATTATCAACATGTAGTATTACCACTAAATGACCATAATGCGATACAATACAAGCAAGAGTAGAGCTCATTTCAATCCCAAATAATCTATTAAAAAAATAAACAATAATCACTCTAAGATGAGATGATTTAAAATGGTTAAGAAATATAAAATTCCTTGTTGATAAGCATAGCTCTGGGTTTTACGAGGGGTTATGGTTGGGAGGCGTATGCTCAACCTTTGTCGTAGGGATTTCTCACATCAACCAAATAAAAAAATAATATTTTTATTAAAAACAATTAATAAATAGAAAAAAATTTAAAATATTAAATGATATAATATAAGTTCAATTCATTTAAATTTTTAAGAAGAAGACATGCGTTTTAATCTTACTAAGTTATTGGTGGTTTGGTGTAATATGAGGAAACCTCATCCAGTTCCATATAACTAATTCAAAATTGTGAGATATATCGGCCCATGTGGGGCAGTTGGAGAGAAGTGGGTAGTTGAAACTCTCATGTTGGAGAATATCTCCCTCTCATATGTTGCTGATATGCTATGTAATAGTTATTAAGGACCCTACTGGAGATGTAATGACAAACATTTAAAAAAATAAATTGTGAGATATTAAATAAAAATATTGTTTATGTGTTGGAGTTCAACAGGTAAGAAAATGTTATTGTTGGTCACGAATCTGCCATAGGAAAGGATTTTCTAAAACTATGCACCCTAGACCTGGCCAACATTGAAAGGCTGGGAGAAAGAAATGTCTCCCAGACCAATCTCTAGAGTGGGTTGGTTCCCTTACTATTCTAAGCTTGTTTTTAGATCAAAGTTAAAGAAAAGGAATTGAAAAGATGCAAAAAGAAACGAGAAATATGGCCGTAGGCCAAATTTATCTGATCGGGAAAGAACAACTGCAGATAACTCTAAGTACACAAACAAAAAATAACAGAAGACAATGACGTGATCTACTCGCAACCTTGCACAGATGACCTCCAAGATAACATTCCAGAACTCACTCCCTTACTAGCAAATGTTAAAACTCAATACAGAATTAAAACTAAACAACAAATAAGAAATGCGAGCATAAATTAGGAATACAGAATACACAAGGGAAAATACACAGAAAATTGCTTGTGAAACCAGAGATCCGAATGTCTTATATTCATGCAAAGTACTTGAAAGATTTCAACAAAAGTATCTCTCAAACTCTCGATACTTGTTTTTGAGATTTACATTGATTTATATAGAGGCCTTGCATCTTGGCAGCATTAAAAATTTGAAATGGACCTCCTCGAGATCCACAAATTATGCAACGAAAACAAGGAGATGATATCCTTAAACAACCTCGAAACAATCAGAAATTAAATGCCATATGGAAGAGTTGGTCGCCTTCATTAAATGGTTGTTCTTGAAAATGTGCATGCAACCATTAGAAAAATCGTGAACAGCAGCTTCAAATAATGGAAATATTCAATTCTGGTAGCTTGGATGCGTTCTTCTACCTTGAATGCATCGAAAAGCAGCAATACATTTCATTTTGGAGCGCTTTGAATCATCGAAAATCACAAAACTGCATCGGACCGTTTAAATCGCTTTCTGGCGTGGAACTGTAACAGGTCACGAAAACGTGACAAGTCACGAAATCGCGATGTCTTCCTGCTCCGTATGCTTCTGTGGCTTTCGAATCGTGAAAAACAAACATGTCATGAAATCGCTACACATTCGACTTATTTATCTCCTTCGCAACCTTGCACCGTGAAAACACGACGCTGCGTGATTTCGCGACATTTGTACAATTATGCTCCTTCTCTGCTTCGTCTCTGCAAAAATGCGACAATGCACGATTTCGCTACACTATCTTCCCACTGCTCAGTCTTGGCCTTTACATCTCAAAAATCCGACATGTCACAATTTTGCAATGGTTTTGACGCATGCTGTATGGTCATACTTCGAAGCCGCAAAAACGCGACACTCTTGCCTCTATATCTCTTCAAATTCCACCATGTCGTGATTTCGCTACAACTTCTGTTTCCTTGGACTTTGCTGTTCGCCAACTGCGAAAATGGAACACTACGCGATTTTGCTACATTTCTCCGCACTTAGTCTTTCTTCAACAATGTGTCGCGAAATCGCTACCATTTCTTGCCTTCTTCACTGTTCTCACTTTTTGTCGTGATTTCGCGACGTCTTCGTCTTGCTTGAACGTTTTCTCAAAAGTGTCACGATATCGCTACGGTTTTTTGCCTTAGACTCTTTTCATTCACTTGGACCGCGACCATGGAACATGTAGCTATTTCACTATAATTCTTTGCTTAGCTGAGCTTCATCATACAACTGGCGCAAAATCATGACCATTTCTTAACTTGAGCCTTTCTATCTGACACGTCGTGAAAACGCGACGCGTCGCGATTTCACGACGTGTTTTGCCTTATGTGCCTTGTGCCATTTTTTGTCACGATTTCGCAACAACATTGAGTCTCATCGCCCTTGGCTTGGTTTTGTCACGATTTCATGACGATTTCAAACCTTATGCCCCTGGTCGTCGCATGTCACGAAAATGAGACATTGCGCGATTTCACGACAACTTTGTTGCTCTACCCTCTGTTGACTATTTTGACCGCGAAAATCAAACACGTCGCGATATCGCGACGGTTTTGCCCCCTGCAGCCGTTGACTGCGTTGACTGCGATTTTTTGAAACATCACGAAATCGTGACGGTTTTGCGTTTATTTTCTCTCTCCTCATCTGACCCGTGATTTTGCGACATGTCGCGATATCGCGACGGTTTTCAACTTTGGCTCTCCATGCTATTTTTTGTCGTGATTTTGTGACAACCTTCGGACTTAGGAATTTTTTGCATCAAAACCTGTAGAGGAGTTAGAATTTCAATAGCTAATGCATGAATAATCAATGATAAAATAAATGTGGCAAAAATGCCAACATTCTTGGCGGCTCGCGGGGTATACAGTTCTGCTGTATGCAAGAATCCCAGGCCTGAATCCATTGGGCAACAGAGTTATGAAAACTTAGAACAGAAATCTGGCCACTAGAGTTCATCTCAATGGATTGTTGCAACATCTTTTGCTGAAAAACTGAAACTGAAAGAATCTACTTTTGGCTTAACTGATCAGGTGCTATAAAATAATCTCCATGAAAGCACTAGGGATACAAAAACGAAAATGAATGGAATGAGATCCTACGGATGCGTAGGCGGTGAAATGCAAATGGAATAGTGATATGAGGGAATGGTGTAGTGATGAAGTAATGCAGTAGATACAGTAACAGAATGCTTATGTGCTACCAGCTGTGATGGAAGGGGAATGGAAGTAAATGAACTAATGGAATGGAAGTGGAATAAATGATGAAAAAAAAGTGTGAACCGTGGATAAACTAATGCTAAATGACAAAGAACTTAGAAGAAAGGGATAGAAGAAGCGGGAATAACAGGAAAGGGGAAAAGAAACAACAGCAGTGGCTTTTTGTACTTTAGAAGAAAAAGGAGTAGGAGGAGGAAAATGAAGAAGGGAAGGGAAGAAAAAGGAAGGAGAATGAAGAAATTGCTAGAAAGCCACTAACTGCTGGGAAGGGAGAAAAAAAACAGGCACCTACGGCTCGCATGCAAAAAGAGCCGAAGTGAACAAATAAAAACAATATATATATATATATATATATATATATATATATATATATATATATATTTTGCTATATACAACAATTTACGACATGATTGGCATGTCGCCACCACAAACCCAGTCTTAGAGGGTTATCCAATAAATCGACAATGTCCTGACCAGATCCAATCATACTTGAGTCGATCCTTAAAATTAGGATGACCCCTTCCTAAAGTTCTCCAAGTTGTAGACCTGGGCAAATTATCCTGCATGCCAGTACCCACACAGTTGAAAAATAATGGAGCAAAGAAATTTACCACATGACGGGCTCCTGTAGGTACCAGTTGTAGTAATGACTGAAGCCAATGCCACCATCTTGAAGGGTTCCCTGGTTGTGAACTGAGAACAGGTTCTTCCAACTCCTGGATTTGATCATAGAAATTGTCCAACAACAGTACTTTCTCCAAGATCTCTTCAGACTCTTCCTCTTGATGAGGCATACTCAACAAGTTTCGACTAAATGCTTGCATGTTGTGCAAAGTTATGTCCTCCTGGTGCTTAGGTTGTTCTTCTTCTTCTTCGCTCATCTGCTCTTGCTCTCTCTTCTGAAATAAATTGCAAGCAACCATATCATCTATGGCTGGGACAATGTTTGCATATTCCCATCGTTGAGCTCCACACAACTGCATCTCAGGTTTTTGCACAGTATAAGGGATCTGGCATGATGAATACTGCATAGGGTAGACAGGGGTGGTGACTATCAGATAAGGTAATGGTGCTTCTCGTCACGGTAATTTCTTGGATAAGAGCAAAAGTTGCTCTGCTTGCAATGCTTCCTCAAAGATTTGAGGAAATCTACGTTCGCCTGATTGCAACAAGAGGAGGCTTATGTCTGGATGAAAAGCTCGAACTTAGAAGAAGTGGGCTTGGACGGGTGTGGGTCGGATCATCTCTGGAATTCTCCTTCAACTTTTGCTGAATCGAATATTGAAGTCAGTGATACCCTCTAGGGGTGCTCTCATGATATACATGAAAAACTGAAAGGGATCCTGAGAGCTGTAAAAGAGATCCTCATCGAATCTTTTGATTAGCGCTCCCGCTAGGTCATCCCATGAGCTGATGCTTTGACACCTAAGCAGTCTGTACCACTGCAATGCCCTTCCTTACAAAGACAAAACCAGAATTCTAAGCATAACATCTTCATGAACTATATCATGTATGGTTGACAAAGCAGTAATATCTTCAACATGCTCTCGGGCCATTCCTTGGGTGCCATTATATTTTACTAGGGCTTTCAGGGCACCTTTGGGAATCTCATGTTGAATTTGAAGATTCAGAGGGCCAGGATCATCCCATCTAGGATAGCTTACCCTCGCCATGATGTATCTTCTTTTAGCTTGAAAAAAGCAGGCATCTACGATCAAGAAATTCATATCTTCAACTCAGCAAAGTCGCCAGATGAACTTGCAAATCTCCGTTATGAGGTCAAGACAGCTCATCGAAATCTTGAGACCTCCGGGTATGAAAAAATAAAACAATCAATTTCACTGATTATGGATCTTTTGAGACAAAAAAAGTCTGTCCCACCGGGCGTGCAAAAAACTGTTGGTCACGAATCTGCCACAGGAAAGGATTTTCTAAAACTACGCACCCTAGACCCGGCCAACATTGAAATGCTGGGAGAAAGAAATGTCTCCCAGACCAATCTCCAGAGTGGGCTGGTTCCCTTACTATTCTAAGCTTTTTTTTAGATCAAAGTTACAGAAAAGGAATTGAAAAGATGCAGAAAGAAACGAGAAATATGGTCGTAGGCCGAATTTATCTGATCGAGAAAGAACAACAACAGATAACTCTAAGTACGCAAACAAAAAATAACAGAAGACAATGACGTGATCCACTCGCAACCTTGCGTAGATGACCTCCAAGATAACATTCCAGATATCACTCCCTTACTAGCAAATGTTAAAACTCAATACAAAATTAAAACTAAACAGCAAATAAGAAATGCGAACATAAATTAGGAATGCAAAATAAAGAAGGGAAAATACACAAAAAATTACTTGTGAAACCAGAGAGCCGAATGTCTTATATTCATGCAAAGTACTTGAAAGCTTTCAGCAAAAGTATCTCTCAAACTCCCGATACTTGTTTTTGAGATTTACATTGATTTATATAGAGGCCTTGCATCTTGGCAGCATTAAAAATTTGAAATGGACCTCCTCGAGATCTACAAATTATGCAACGAAAACAAGGAGATGATATCCTTAAACAGCCTCGGAACAATCAGAAATTAAATGCCATATGAAAGAGTTGGTCGCCTTCATTAAATGGTTGTTCTTGAAAATGTGCATAAAACCATTAGAAAAATCGTGAACAGCAGCTTCAAATAATGGAAATCTTCAATTCTGGTAGCTTGGATGCATTCTTCTACCTTGAATGCATTGGAAAGCAGCAACACATTTCATTTTGGAGCGCTTTGAATCATCGAAAATCATAAAACTGCATCAGACCGTTTAAACCGCTTTCTGGCACGAAACTGTAATAGGTCGCGAAAACGCTACAAGTCGCAAAATCGCGACGTCTTCCTGTTCCGTACGCTTCTGTCACTTTTGAATCGCGAAAAACAAACATGTCATGAAATCGCTACACATTCGACTTCTTTATCTCCTTCGCAACCTTGCACCGTGAAAACACGACGCTGCATGATTTCGCGACGTCTGTACAATTATGCTCCTTCTCTGCTTCGTCTCTACAAAAATGCGACAATGCACGATTTCGCTACACTAGCTTCCCACTGCTCAGTCTTGGCCTTTACATCGCAAAAATCTGACATGTCACGATTTCGCAACGGTTTTGATGCATGTTGTACGGTCATACTTCGAAGCCGCGAAAACGTGACACTCTTGCCTCTGTATCTCTTCAACTTCCACCATGTCACGATTTCGCTACAACTTCTGTTTCCTTGGACTTTGTTGTTCGCCAACCGCAAAAATGGAACACTGCGTGATTTCACTACATTTCTCCGCACTTAGTCTTTCTTCAACAATGTGTCGCGAAATCACTACCATTTCTTGCCTTCTTCACTGTTCTCACTTTCTGTCGCGATTTCATGATGTCTTCGTATTGCTTGAATGTTTTCTCAAAAGTGTCGCGATATCGCTACGGTTTTCTGCCTTAGACCTTTTTCATTCACTTGGACCGTGACCATGGAACATGTAGCGATTTCGCTACAATTCTTTGCTTAGCTGAGCTTCATCATACAACTGGTGCAAAATCGCGACCATTTCTTAACTTGAGCCTTTCTATCCGACACACCGCGAAAATGCTACGCATCGCGATTTCGCGACATGTTTTGCCTTATGTGCCTTGTGCCATTTTTTGTCGCGATTTTGACAACATTGAGTCTCATCGCCCTTGGCTTGGTTTTGTCGCGATTTCGCGATGATTTCAAACCTTATGCCCTCCGGCCGTTGCAAGTCGCGAAAATGATATGTTGCACGATTTCGCGACAACTTTGTCGCTCTGCCCTCCGTTGACTATTTTGACCGTGAAAATCAAACACGTCGCGATATCGCGACGGTTTTGCCCCCTGCTGCCGTTGACTGCATTGATCGCGATTTTCGACACGTCGCGAAATCACGACAATTTTGCATTTGTTTTCTCTCTCCTCATCCGACCCGCGATTTTGCGACATGTCGCGATATCGCGACGGTTTTCAACTCTGGCTCTCCATGTTGTTTTTTGTCGCGATTTCGCGACAACCTTCGGACTTAGGCGTTTTTTGCATCAAAACCTATAGAGGAGTTAGAATGTCAACAGCTAATGCATGAATAATCAATGATCAAATAAATGTGGCAAAAATGCCAACAGTTATTTATAAAAAAAAAAAAAATTATAAATATTATCATAATAAAATTTATTAAATTTAAGTTATAAATAAAAATGATAAATATATTATTTATGATTGAAGT
The DNA here is from genome assembly GCA_028583015.1 of Wollemia nobilis. Classification (NCBI taxonomy): domain Eukaryota; kingdom Viridiplantae; phylum Streptophyta; class Pinopsida; order Araucariales; family Araucariaceae; genus Wollemia; species Wollemia nobilis. The sequence continues at coordinate 1,385,046 of JAQPPZ010001484.1, forward strand.
TCAATTGGTGAGAAAAGTTGATTGTAAAGAATTTAAATATTCATACATGATAACAAAATTTATCATAATAAAATATTTTAATTAATCAATAGACAATAGATAAATTATATATATTTTTATAAAATTAATAATAATAATTTTTTTTTTTGTTACATAGATGAATTGGTTATAATCACATTTTTTAGTAACTGTCAGCCCAGCTAGCAGGGTTCAAACTATCAGCCAAGGTTTCCAACACATCCACCAGGGTTCAAACTATCAGTGAAGATTTCTAACACATCCACAGTCTCGTTAATGGTAACCCGGTGTAAGATGGGGACCGCTGGAAGCACAAGGTTTTCACCATCTTCTTCAGTTTGGTTCAACACATGGCATGAAATAAAAAATAATAATAAAAAAGGTAATGCAACCTCTTAAAGCCAAATCCAATAAAGATAAAATTGATATTTAAGATTCAAACTTAATGTTTAAAATTTTAGAGATGTTTAAAAATCTATATTTTTAAATTTCCTTAGTCGTGAATAATATCCCTCATAAACTTAGGTGTTTTTCTGTATATATATCATCTTTTTAAATAAAGAAATGAGATAAAACAAAATAAATCCTTTTCATACGCAAAAGAAGCAATATGGGATTTAAAGCTAAAGAAAGTTGTGAAATAATGGTAGTAGAGATGGCTTTTTAAAGCACATTTCTTTAGTTGGACTCTTTTCACAAGGTTAAATTTAATAATCTTACAAAAAGAAGTTATTGAAGTGTGTTTTATAGGTGTGAGAAGTAAAATATCAACATTTCATGGCCCAGTCTAGATTGGGCAAATATGACAAGAGAGAAGTGTTGTCATGTATGTACTTGTAACAATATAATAAGATTGTATTGGATTTGAATTTCTTTTTAAAAAATGATCATGGTGAATTTTTTAAACAAATAAGAGATCTCGGAACAGGTCTCGGAACATCTTTTTTGCTTAAGGATATTATAAAATTTAATTTTCAAATATTTTCAAGTGGCTTGCTTTCATAGTGGAAAAGTGATAAAAAATACAACTGAGAACCTAAATTTATTATTTCACTAGTGAAATCTTTATAGGCAATGAACATCAAATAGATTTAAAAAAAAAAAAATTATTCCAAGAGGTTGAAAAGTAGGGGTATATCAGGGGCCATTTTCGTGAATCAAACACATGTTTTTGCTAGGAGAGCCCAATACCTTTTACAATGTTAGTATTTGTTCAATTAATCTATTGGAAAATCACCTTTATTGTATTATTTGGGTGTTGTCAAAATCTATGAATTTCATAGGATTTGGTGGGGAATATGCTTTGTTTAGCCGAATGTTTATGGAAAACTCGTATATTTTTCATCATAGAGTTTCAAGTTTGATCTTGAGGCTTTTAGAGCATTTGATAAACTAGTAAAGTGGATTCCATCTCGCAATTGAAGTAAATTGTAATGAAATGAGTAGGTTGTCGAAAGGTCTATTAAATTTATTCAAACATTTGCAACCTTGTATGGACATATATGGTTCTTGTTGTCACTACCATGGTTATTCAATTATAATGATATGCATGGGAGTGTGTGCTATGTTTATGTTAACAAAATAGAAGTCAAATAAATTGTAATATAGTTAAATTTTATTTTAGATTTTCAAATTTTGCTCATATATTTTAAATCCTAAGGAAACATCTACAATTAATTACTAGGACATCACAAATACAGAAAATTTGTCACTAAATGTTGTTAAAATATATCATAAGTGTGTGTTCGAAAACCGCGTAGGTTACCCTTGTTAATTCCCCTAGTTGAGCTTAATTGGCACTCAAGTTCTTAGGATTTGGGTTACCATAAGTGAAAATATAGTTGACCTCTCCATTCAACACTAATATTTAAACCTTAGGTCTTCTTTTATGCATGCAAAAATGCTTACCAACACACCTACATGCACATTTAGAAAAATTAACAACTTTTGATATTTTTAAGTTTGAAAAATATATACTAATTCTATTTATAAACTAAAAATACACAATTCTAATTATAATTGCACAATTACCTTAAAATGATAAGGCCCACGTGACCGTAAATGTTAGAAATGGATAGTCAATTCCTCCCAACTTTTTTTAAAGTAAAAAAGAAAAACACAATTAAAAAGAAATTAAATAAAAAGGTATTGACATTACATTTGATCTCTTATTTAATCATTGTCAAATATTCCTATTCTTAACTTGACCTAATTGAAATTAGATGTTAGCATGCCCTAGAAGACCTTAACTACGTGAGTCCAAAGGTAGATGAATAAAAGGACCTCTTTTAGATTGATAAGAACATTACACATTCGTCATATTAGATAGTAAATGTTAATGTTTGCTTATCTCAGTTAATCATTATACTTAATTGCATTATATTTAGTAATACAAGCTTTTATTAAACTTTTATTCATTTATGTAAATTTAATAAAAAACCTTTAAAAATCAAATAATTATTTTAGTACTTTTAAATATAATTATTTTCATAGAAAATAACAGTTGTTTACATTTATATTCATATGATTATATATATTTTTAAAAGTTGATTTAATTTGTGTACACTTTATTCGAAAAACTTATGAGAGATCTCATTTTAAGACATTTACTTATGAAAAATACCATGCGATTATTTTCACTTAAATATATTTATTTATTTATTTTTTAACAAATTTATTATATAGCTATTTAGTTGAGATTTGAATTGAAACGAGCATTATAATTTTTTATTGATTTTTTTATTAGGTAAAGAAAGGGTTTTAAGGATCCCCGAACCCGAGGGTTTTGAGAGGGACCCACAGTTCGAGATGAAGGTTTTGAGAGGATCCCACAACCATTACAACAAGCTCCAAAAGGGTTACCCAACAACAAGCTCCAAAAGGAGAAATACAATTTACACCCAAAAGGGTAACCCACCAATGAGGAGCAAAGGCCGAAAAAACCAGCCACCAACCCTCCTACATAAAGTACAACAATAAATTCCTAGAGGATATGAACTAAACACCCCAAATGGAGAACAACACCACACCCGTCTAATGGGAGTAAACTAAAACATCCCGCTCAAAATTAAAATTGAAAATTAAGAACCCAAGTGAGCGAGAGGAACATTCGATGAACAGTAAACCAAATATGAGGCTTACACTTGCAACGATTCTAAAGAGAAAGTAAACAACTATGAGTTGCCTAAAGTGAAGCAAGAACCGTCAAACAAGAACAATCGCTCTTAGGTACAAGAAAAAGGAGATAGAAACATTTTGCTCTGCATCTACGAGGGAGAAGGGTAAGATCCTAAAAAATAAGCCTTAGAACCCTGGGATCAAACACACCACCATTGCTTGGACTGGAGAAAGAGATATTTGTAGACCGTCGAAGCTAGGAAACCCACCAGAGACATGGGGCCAAAAGTCAAAAACCACCACAACATAACAACCCACTTTCACCCCAACTATTTTGGGTCGATATTTGACCCTGTCTCCCTAGAATAGCCAAATACAGTAAGAAATTACCGAACCTAGAAGAAAGCGACACAAATAAGCTACGGATCCACTATTGGTAGAGAACCCTAGCAATAGAGCCATCCAAGAACCATCCAACCAGAGCAACCAAGCCATCAAAGTCGAAGCCATCCAAGGGAACACCATCATATTTCCACAACCAAACACCATACCAAGCTCACCCCAATGGGTTTGGGTCGGTAGATGATGATTTCCTCTCTTTGGAAAACCAAAAAACATGAAACTACCAAACCCAGAAAAAATGTTGCACAATCCAACCAAGTCCCTAAAGCTAGAAAACAACCCAAGAAACGTAGCCACCCAACGCACCCACCAACCAGAGCGAGAGCCATCCAAGGGGTCAACAGCCCGAATTTTCCACTGCATTATAATGGCCTATGATCACCCCTACAGGTTTGGGTCATCATTCAATCCTCTACCCCAGATAAAAGTGATAATACCAAAACCATAAGAGAGCATAACATACCAGAAAGACCCCCAGCAAGCAAAACACCTTGGTCATGAACCACAATAGAGAAACTAAGCATGACTAGAAGCCAAATCCAAATGTAAGAAAGAAGGCTTCCTCAAAGGATTTCAGAGAGTGAAAGCCAGAGTGGAAATGAAACCCTTGTGGAGGAAGCCCTCATGGAAGAAACCCTCATGAACCCTCTTTGCCATGGTGAGGCTCAAACCCTCTCTACCATGGTGAGGACCCTGTCTACCACGGTGAGGCTTAAACCCTCTCTACCATGGTGAGGCTCAAGCCCTCTTTGCCATTATGAAGCTTAGGCCCTCGCAGAAACCCTTTGCTTATTGATTTACTTTTTAATCAACAACAAAGGTTATAGTTTTAGTAGTGTTTGAATTTTATTTTTTATTGATTTATTTACTAATAACAACAAAGGTTATATTTTTAGTACCGTTTGAATTTGAATTTTTTCTTATAATAAACTATTCTTGTAATAAACTATTGGATGAATTTTAGTAAAATAAATCAGTAATATGTTAAGAAAATTGATTAAAAAAATAATATAGTCATACCAATCAACATGTTATAGTTTATAATTTTAAATTAAACTATTAAACATATAAAAGATAAATAATAACATTGTAAAATAATATGAATTAAAATGGCTAGAAAATTTAACTTTTAAAGGTAAGCATAATTTTTTTAATGTTGTAAATAGGTGTTCTCTTCACTTAATGTTGGGAGGAGTCTCATCCCAACTTGTACATGATATTATTTTAATATAAGTTTTTCAAAAAGAAAAGTTAAATATAATATTTTATTTTATCTTTCTAATATATATGATTGTAAATATTTTTTTTTTTTTGAATTTACATGGTGGAATCGGTAGCCGCCACGAATCCGGGTAGGTTGTCCAACTTTTTATGGCCACAACAGTATTCTGCGCTGTCCACCCTAGACGCCGCCACACAGATCTTCGTGCAGTCCGCCTCTATAACCACCATGCCACAATCATTTTAAACCTTTTACGCCGCTGAAAGCACTAGGAAAGGGACAAGCGTTTAGTCCAACGAGGCCCGAGATTTGAACCTTAGACCTCCGCCCCCTTATGGGGTTTGGATGAACCAATTGGTCTACACCTAGGACCTTGTAAATATGAAATGTTAAAAAGTAAAGCTAATAATTTTTTATTGAAAAGTAATTAATAAATAAAATAAATGAGTTATTAAATAAAACGGTGTTTACGTGTTAGAGTTTACTTGGTTAGAAAAGTTTATTTATAAAGAGTTTAAAATGGGCGGGACCAATGCTATGGTAAGCGATAATGGTGCTAGGGTGGGTAAGATTGGGGCTTCGAGTGATGGAGGTGTTGTGAGTCGGAATGGTGGTGCGGACGATGGAAGTGATGAGGGCAGCAACAGTGCTACAATGGAAGGAAGTGCAGAAGGTGGGTTTGGTGCTACGAGGGGAAATGTGGTTGTGAGTAATGTTAGTGTTGGGGACCTTGTTGGCGATTTTGGTATGGCAGTGGTTGTTGCCTATGATTAGGGGGTGGGGTCTCATCTTGTACCAAGTGGTAAGGTCGATGGGACCCCATTGGGAAGGATTTTCACAAAACCTTTGAACATGGAATCGATGTATCCTTTGTAGCAGTGGTCTCATCTAGCTTAAGGAAATCTAGTTCAAAAGTGATTTTTGATATTTCCTCAAAGGAAGATACACTTAGGGTTCCAGAGGAGCTGATTAAAATTACTATGGAGGATGGTGCGCTTAACCTGGTTGGAAAATTCTTTGGGGTTCATCTTGATCTTGATGCGGTCCGTAGATGAAGTTTTTCCAAATGGAGGTCTCAAGGACATCTAGAAATTGTGGCTCTCCCTAAAGCCTTCATAATGTTTAAATTTAATTATGAATAAGATTTAAAAATGTTCTTAGTAGGGGCTCGTGGTTCTTTAGAAAGCGTGGTCTTTTCCTTTGAAGGTGGATTCTGGATATTTTTACTAGCATGATAATGTGTTACGAGGTATAGCCAAGTGAGTGGGTGAAATCATATTCATTAATGCATTGACAAGAGCTAGATCAAAATTAATATATGCCAAAATGTGTATTAATGTATATTTGGAAGAAGATATGCCAGATTATATTAAGCTCATCTTGAGTCTAGGTACTCGAATACAACAAATTATATATAAAAATTGACCAGGTTTTTTTTACTGAGTGTAAAGCTTTGGATCATCTCTTAGGTTAATGTTCGACGAAAAAGCCAACAAGAAAAGTTTAGACTAAGGTAAATAGGAAAGGTAAATTGACCTAGATTGAGCTCCAAAATGAAATGAGAGTAGCTTCTAAACAAGGGTTGGAAACCAAAATGTCTCAAACCTTGGATGGACTATTTAGCACATAGGGCCAGCTTCAAAGCAAATTTTAAAATCTGTAGTGAAACCCTCTGTTGTAAGTTAGGAGTATCCTGAGTCAATCCTTGAATCTGGAGTTTAGAAGCACATTGAGCAGGTAAGTGCTCCATCTTCTTCAGCGTCCCTTATAATTCAAAATTATTTTGATTGTCTCAAAAACCATGGGGTGGAGGAATTGTTAGATTTTGTATCACGAGATATACCTTCTCCTCCTAAGATTCTAGTTCCCATTAATTTGCAGAAAGGATCTCTAGGCTCAAAATTCAAAAGCCACAAAAAAGGTATTTTGCATGTAGGGATTGAGAGAAAAGTGGGGAAGCTCTTGAATAAAGAATCTCATTAAAGAGTGATTTAAATATAGCACATGGGACTCATCTAGTGTTAGGATTTAATGAAGAATTGGTTCTAGGAGGGAAACAACTGAAGATAATGTCCTTCAGTAATATTTCCCCTCATAGGTTGAGGGGTGGGAAAATATTCTCTTTAAAACATGCTAAATGAAGTTCTTATCTTGGAATGTTAAGGGTATTAATGATCACTTGAAATAGAGGTTAGTGGTTTCTCTTAGATTTAATCTTAAGATGGATATTATTATTTTTCAAGAAACCAAGGTGGAAGAGAGTAAAATAGATTTAGTTAGATCGACTATTTGAAAGAATGCAGGTTTTTGTTCTAGTCTAGACCATGGGGCATTAGGGTTTACTGTGTTTGTGGGATTCAACATCTGATAAAATAACAAATGTTCTATTTTGTTGTAAATAGACTAATAGGAGATGGGTATTGATCAATATTTACACTCCAAATTCATATTTTGATAAAGGTCTTCCTTGGGAATCTTTGTGTACTCTAAGAGAAGGCCTGCTAGGTGAAGCTTATATCTTGGATAAATATTTTAATTCTCCTTTGTATCATTCTAATAAAAGAGGAGGTATTACTGACACTTTGATAGGAATCGAGGATTTTACGTCTTTTGTCAATACAAATGAGCTAATGGACTTAGACATTAAAGGAAACAAGTTTACATGGAGTAATAGAAGGATTGGTAATCAACTTATCCAGATAATATTAGATAGAACCCTTTGGTTTTCAAATATTCTCAAGGTAATTTCAAATTTCTTAAACCCTTTAGATTTGAATTAATGTGGATAAAATAATTAGGGTTGGAAGATAATATTAGTGTGTGATGGTCTTTAAAATTATCTAGGCCATTAATATCTCAAGTGATTGAGAAATTAAGGTGGTTTAAATTTAATATAAATATTTGGAATAGAGAGATTTTTGATCATGTGAATGTGAAAAAAGAGTCCTTGAAGGCCTGACATAAATCTTTGGAGACTGAGATTGAAACTGGAGAGTTTTTAGTGGAATCCAAAAAAAAGAGAGAAGACTCTGTTGGAAGACCTGCACAACACTTTGGCATGTGAGGAAATGCTATGGAAACAAAAATCCAGAGCCTTATGGTTAAAAGAAAGGATTGGAACACACAAATGTTCCATGTGTCCACTTTGAGGCATAGGAGTATTAATAAGAGTAATCAAATTTTAAAAGGATATGGCCAAGAATATGTTGATATTCATGAAATCAAAGCATAAGTGGTAAACTACTTTGAGTATTTTCTAGGGGAGAAGTCAAATGGGGATGAACAGGTATAAAAAAATTTATTATCTATCATTTCACAACTGGTTACAGAAGAGATGAACTCTATTTTTATCAACCTTTTTGAAGATGAGAAAATTAAAAAGGTAGTCTTTTCCATGGGGAATTGAAATCTCCAAGGTCGAACATGTTCTCTCCTATCTTCTTTAAGAAATATTGGCACATTGTGGGGAGAGATATTGAAAATGATTTGAAAGAGGTTTAGAGAACATAGCGTATTTTGAGGGATGTTGATTCCACAATTTTGATGCTCATTCCTAAATCTCATAGGATCAAGGATTTCAATGATTTCAGACCTATTAGTCTATGCAACACTATTTACAAAATTTTCTCCAAGGTTTTGCTTAATAGATAAAATATTCCTACCAGATATCATTGATCCAAATCAAGAAAGTTTTATGGTTGGAAGATAGATATTGGATGGGATTATTACTGTGCACGAGATCATCCATTCTATGGATAAAAGTGAAAGAGTAGGTATTTTCCTTAAAATAGATATGAACAAATCTTATGACCATGTCTCTTGGGAATTTTTGATAAAATTATGCATAACTTTGAGTTCCATCAATGGTGGATCAGTTTGATCAAATAATGTATTTTGATGTCTTGGTTTTTAGTCTTAGTGAATGGGTTAGCACCTGGGTACCTTAAAAGCCAAAGGGAGCTTCTCTAGGATGACCCTCTCCCATTTCTTTTCATCTTGCTTGCTAAGGTGCTTAGTAGAGCTATAAAATCTGAGTTGTATATCGAGGGTATTAGTCTGACTTTACACTCTAATCACATCTATCATAATCAATTTACAGATGATACTATTCTATCCATTATTGTGTTCATTCCCCAAGTAAAAAAGGTTAAAGATATTTTGATCTTTTATGAAATGACGACGGGTCATAAGATTAGTTTCCAAAAGAGTAGACTTTTTTCCTAAATACCCCCCTCAATAGGTAAAGGAGGATTACCAAAATTTTGAGTTGTGATATAGTGGCTCTACCATATTCTTATTTAGGGATGCCCTTGTTTAGTGGTATAATGAAAGAGAACATTTTGAACCCAGTCTTAGACAGGATTCAAAAAACACTCACTATCTGGAAAGGGGCTCTTCTAAGCCAAACCTGGAAAGGCTTTGTTAGTTAGGGAACTCTACAAAGCATTTCAATCTATTTTCTCTCTATTTTCCAGGTTCCAATGGAAGTAGTTGAAAATATTGAGCAACTCTAGAAGTCTTTCTTATGGTCTAGCTCAGAGAATAAGAAAATATTTCATCTTGTATTATGGGAACAAGTTTGTAAAAAATTCAAAGATGAGGATCTAGGTTTTAGAAGGGTCAAGTGGATGAATGAAGCATGGAAGTTGTTTAATAAGAAAAAAATTGGTTGGGTGAATATTGTGTTGGATAAATATGTTTCTACAAGTTTTAATTTCCCGAATGATCTCTCTTTAGCCTTACGATTGGTCTTTTGGATTAGTATTTTGAGAACAAAAAACATCATCCACGGAGGGTATAGATGGATTTTGGGCAGTGGGAATTCTATTGATTTTTAGAATAATTTGTGGATCTAGGATAAACCTCTAATATCCTCTCAATAATTAGCTACAACTAAACCCATAGACACTATTGTGTTTGGTTGTAAGGTGGCTAATTATATGTAGATTCAATAGGGGGTTATAAGTTAGAAATCACTTAGAATGTGTAATATGAATATGCTGTAACAGAGGAGTTTCAAACTCATTGAAGATTTATTAAGGCTTCAAGTTATAAAGAACATGGAATATGAAGATAATTATAAAAATGAAATTTATGGGTTAATTTCAGTTAAGTCAGCCTATAAGATTGTTTTTGATGCCTTGGAGGAAGGCCATGTTTTAAAGAGAATTTGGGTTAAAGGTCATATGCCAAAAGTGATTTTTTTATTTTTGTTGGCATCTCAAGATAAAATTCTTATGGTGGAAAATTTGCAAAGAAGAGGTATGCTAATTACAAATTAGTGTTTTCTTTGTCAAATTTCTTATAAATCCACTAGTCATTTGTTTATCCAATGCCCTTTTTTGAGGGAAGTGTTTTCTCTCCTGATGGATTTTTTTAGAGTTTTGTGGGTGTATCCTAGTTCATTATAATATGTCATTGAGCAGTAGGCATCTCCATTTGAAAACCATATCTTATGCTCCTTTTTGTCCTTCAACCTCTCACATCTCCTTTGGGGTGTTTAGAAGGAGATAAATATGAGAGTTTTCAAAAGTATGGAGATAAATGTTGAATCAATTTGGCTTAAAGAGTTAATGGCAATTGTTGAAAATGTGGGGAATCCAACTTCTATTCCTAGCCGTGAAGGGGTAGTAGAGATTACTCTCTTTAAAAATTAGACTTTTCAATTAGTGCCTGAATGATATATTTCCCAGATAATATCAGAACCTTCGTTAAATAGAAACCCCACCTTCAAAATTGAATTAAATTTAATTTTTATAGAGCATAAAAAGGGAATCTGGGGCCTACGAGGGTAGGTGAACTCTTTAGAAATTACGATGGGGAGATTCTCCTTTTCTTTGTGAAAATCCTAGGGCCTCAAATTATCATTTTTTGAAAGCAAGGGCATTGTATCAAGGCATTGCATTAATGGAATATTTGAATTGAAAAAAATTCATTATTGAAGAGGACTTCTTAAATGTCATTAAGGCCTTATTCGGTGGTCTAAATCCTAGTTGGAACATCTTCAACCTAATTAATAAAGCTAAGAGATTCTATAAAATTTTGAAGGGAATTCAAGTCAGGCATATCTTTAGAGAAGGTAACAAGAATGTTGACTTATTAGCTAATTTAGGGCTACACCAATTTAATCTCTCTATTTGTATGGAGAATTTTCTCATAGAAGTTGAACAATTTATTATTAGCTTTTAATGTAATAAGCACTGGGAGATAACAATCATGAGATGCAAAATAATATGAAAGAAAGTAAATATGCTATATGACTGAAATATGTTGTAAATAGAAATCATGTAAAATAATACAATGTAGCTATGGAGGAAATGAACACTCCATTAATAAAGCTACTAAACTACATTGCACCCATCACCAATGGATGGTGATGTACACAAAACTTTACTATGCCCTAAGATACACTATCTGACTATGTCCCCCAACTTTATATATCTATCTAACAATGAGGTCTTTCTTATATAGTAAAATAGGTTCCTTGTCCAACACTCTACCTAGTTGTGCAAGGGACAACTTGCACATATACAACTTGCACATTGACACTTGTGCATTTATTATATTGAATGAAGTAACTAGATAAATTCCTCCTAAAGTAATCTAATGTCCTACGTATGTACCTTGGAAGATACATTTACATAACCCAAATTATGGAGTAAAATCTATTTCTAACACCCCCCTATATTACATTATTTGGATATTGAAGACTTTATTCTTCAATATGGATCTTATTTCATTTGGTGATCTTTGGATTGTTCAGAGTATTCTTGATATGGTTGTTTTTCTACTGCTTCATTCTTCATGTCATGGTTTCTCATATTTTTCCATTATTTTTTCCTTGATGTCAGGCATATTTGATGGACAATTGTTCTCATGGTATTCCATGTCATGACTGGATCTGAATAGGCTCTTCTCCTTTATTGTGTTCCTATGTAAGACATGTTTCTATGTCTCCTTTATTGTGTTCCTATGTAAGACATGTTTCTATGTCCTTCATAAGTATCAACCTTGAGCTCAATGTTAGTAGATCCATATAAAATAAGTTTATGAAGATAAAAGTTTAATATTTGAAGTAATATTCTTTCTTAAAATTTATAATACCTGTATTTGAAGTGATAGGATAAATATGAGTGATTTGTTCCATAACAATATTTGCATGGATGGAAACTCCAACAATTCATTTTTTCATGACCATATTGGTTGCAATGAGTGCACAATAGAGATGATCTGGAAATTTTATAGTCAATTTTAGGAATATCATGTTTGTCTATCTTCTTGATAAGGTATTCAAACCATATGTGCACAATTGAAGCTATTCATTTTTGCATAAAGTCTTATTGATCAATCTTTTCCTATTTTTATTCATTAGATCCACTGGATGAATCTTCCTTTACATAGTTGTTGATTTCAAAACTTATTTCATATTGTATTGGTTCTTCATTTTCTTTACCCTATTCATCATTGTAATGCATCATGTTAATCCTTATTGTTATTTTCCTTATTCCACTTCTAAGAGTGTTGCTCAGTATGCCAGTAGACATTTGTATAACCTATATTATTATATATAGAGTAGTCTACCTTATAGCTCCCAAGTTTTAGGATATATGATTCCTAATTGAAGTATATAAGATTAATTTGATAAAAACTTTATTAATACTTAGGTTTTTAGGCTTCCTTATGTCTCCATAGTAATGAGAGTATGAACACCTAATTTTAGGTTTTGAAGAAAGCTTATATCTTCCCAACTTGATAATATTTGACAAATATTATTATTATTAATTTTTGTAGAATGCCTTATGACTCCCTAATGATTTTGGAGTATGAAAAATGATTTTATAAAAATATAGTTTAATTTTGGTTTATTTTGTACAAATTTTGTAAAGATCAAAAATTAACTTCTTAACACCTTATTACTCCTATTGAACTAAGCACTTTTAATTTTTGAAGAGGTTTTATTGTTGGATTTATTTTGTCTATTTTTATAAGTTTTGAGACAAGTAAATTATAATTTTCCAACCTTAGTAAAAAAACTAATAACCTATTTTTATATCCCTTGGATTGTTTCTAATTTCCAATAAATTAATTTTATGTAGTAACCCTTGTGGCTCCCAAATTTGGAAAATTATCAAATTAATAATATTTAAAAAATGTAAAAGAATTTAATCCAAGTAGAATTCCTTATTTATCCTAGGTTAAATTGTAAATATTAATTCAATTTGATAAGTTATCCCTTACAGATTTTGCTTTAAAAATCTAATATTTTTCCTTAGCTTATAACCTTTATATATCTGAATATGAAAGCAATAATAAAATGGGATTAAACCTTACCTTTGGATGCTAAATATCCTCATTGTTCGATGCTTTATTTGGTTGGATATAACTATAGTATTGAGGTCACCTTTGGTGCTAGAATCAATGGAGATGCCTTGGAGTTGCTTGTCTTCAATGCTGGAATGTAGGCACTATAAAAATAGGAAGGTTTGACCTTCAAGACCAGAAACCTTTAATGCTTCTTCTTCCTTCCTTCTATGTGGTGCTTCAGATGGCTTTGATCGTGCTTTATTGTGTGCTAAAATTTGGACTTTGGGTACCTTTTATGGAGGAATAATCATGGGCTTTGTGACATGTCACACCTGTTACAACTGAGCACTCCTCTCCTTATTTAATGTACCAATTTCATGTTCAATTCTTCTTAGTCACTCTATAACGTATGGGCACTCGTGTGGGTACTTGTGTGAAGCTTGTGGAGGATAAAAAGTGTCACCACTTCCTTGATATTCCCTATAACTCTTGCATGAGGTTTCTTGAGCGTTGATAGATGAAATGATACCTTAGAAAGTTTATGCCAAGTGGAAATCAAACTATCTGCATGAAGTCCTTCCCTATAACATCTTACAAGGAGAATATTATAACTCCTCAAATAATTTCATATGATATTCCTTTGCTTTGCTATGTTTCTTGAGCAGCAAGAAGACTTTTTTTTTAAGGTGGATTGACGATGCGCTATGGAGCTTTAAATGTTGATTTTGGTACTTCCTTTGTTGTACTATCTTCTCCAAGTTAAAGATATTGAATGTAGCACCTTTACTCCTTGTCTTCTATGCCTCCAACATATTTATTCCTATGTAGATTTTTGATGCCTTTTCGTAGTAGATATGCACTCTTTTTTTCTACATAAATGTAGCTTGATAATAGCCTTATATGGGATTTTATTTTGCAGGTTCGTCCATCCAATATGAGCCCTTTGAGTGGCTCTTTTTGATTGGGAAGAAGAGTGTTGAAATTCAGTCTTCCTTGGATGATTTACCCTGTACATATTGTGCCTTTTGAGACACTTTCAAATCTACTCCTTTGTTGTAAGAACCAGATTAGAGTAGTGCAATAAAATATACCATAAATTGTATATAAGGCTTCTTTAATGTACCTTATTTCTTTTTCCATATATGAAATTTTGGTTTTGTGGCACATTTTTCCTACAATACAAGGGTTTTGAGGTTGTCTTTTATGAGTAGACACCTTCCCATTTTTTCTTGAACACTTTGATAATAAATCTAAGCTTAGATAGTAGTATATAGAAGTTCTTTAATTGATGTAATTTTCTGCACTTTCTTTCCTTGCATCTAACCTTGTAATGCTTTGGATTTGAGACTCACCAAGTCTCAATATTTGAAGCTTCCATTTCTATTTTGGTTAGTTGTGTTCTTGTCTAGATTTTGGAGAATTATAACCTATTTAGGTGGCTTCACTTGGACACTATGTGTTACAAATTTATGTGCTTTAACATTGTCTTTAGACACTTGATACAAATCATATTTTGTGCCCTTCAAAAACACAAAACTAATTTCTTTTGAGAGTAGTATAATAGTGCAAATAAATCTAATAGAATTTCATTTTAATGCACTAACAATTTCACCTTATCACTCCAATCAAATCTCAAGATAATGCACTTAATCAAATTTACTGCAACTAATCAAGAATAATATGAAATGAACCTTCAATAATTATTCTGTAATTTCACTACAATTTAGTATTTTAGAACATAGTCTTATTTTTATTTTTCCAAAGTATATGATAGGTAGTTGATAGTAGCAATTCTGAAATCTAATCAACTCCTAATTAATATGCAAATGAATCCTTAAAATGAACCTTTTTCTTTTCTTTTGCACTTTCAACGATTGTAATCCAGTTTTCTTCTTGCAACTTTAATCCAAATTCAGGTGCTCTAAAAAATCTGATAAGTAATCCAATTAATGAATCTACTTGAAGAAACACATGCTTATACTGAGAGGGGGGTGAACAATATAAGATAAAACTTTTCTTTCTAAAACAATAGCTACAATATTATGAATGCAACAATGAATCAATACACAAAACACCATACACATAAGAGACAAGGATTTTAAATGGAAACACCCTTTCAAGAGAAAACCATAGCAAAATATTTCTTTTATTAGTTCAAAATATTTTTTAGGCACCAAACCATAGGAGACACCAATCCCCTTATACATTTACGTAGACACAAACCTACGAGAGACACCAATCTCCTTATTACAATAATGTAGGCACCAACCTACTGGAGATACCAATCTTCTTATTACAATAATGTAGGCACCAACCTACTGAAGACACCAATATCCTTATTACAATAATGTAGGTACCAACCTACTGGAAACACCAATATCCTTATTACAATAATGTAATCAACCTAATGGAGACACCAATCTCCTTCAGGCACAAACCTTAGATCTAAAAGTACCAACCTTGATCAACAAATAGAAGATGATATACTGGTGTTGGAAGCTTCAAATGGCCAAAATATCCTTCACATTCATTAATTCTATCACTTCCACATGTCTCCCATTTATCACAATTTAAAGGTAGTCTTAGTATAGCACTAGATAACTTACATGTGTGTTGAATGACGCTAATACCTTGCTTTCACTCTTCCAAGGTATTCATAATGGCAAGTATATAATTTGTTTTGTTAAGCTCCAGTGAAGATCCACTCAATGCCAATTCCTTAAGATTGTAGTTTCTACCGTTGCTCCCACTATACTTTCATCTTCTCTGATATTCTCTAAAATTGAAAGCATATAATTAACTATCATTTTTACTCTTCAGGCTATTATCATGACTACACTCTATGTTTTATTGTTAGATCTCCTATGTTCTCAATCCTTTGACTTTGCAACTCTCAGTGCTCTTATATTTCAAAGATATTATTTATATCTCCATCAATGAACATATATGCCAATCATGTATTTGGTGAATAACTAGCAAGCAATTATGGACATGGAACCAAAACCTTGAAATAAAATCCAATTGCACATCCAGTAACTTGGCTTAAACCCAATCCGATTCTGGTCAAAGGTTAGCACTCCAGTCAAAATCTCAAACTTTACATGGATGCCAACCCTTAAACTTCACAAAACCACTATGTAATGCGTGTGCATCCCACCAAGCCTCTACTATGAATTTTGCAATGCTCACTCCTTCCTTCTTGCTCCATGGTCTTACCATATTGGCACTACCATGTATTTTGAAAATCATATTCAACCAGTATCCACTAGCGTTCTATATCACACTGAAACAACTCTGACCTTGATGACATGCAAAATACCTGTTAAAAGTACCATGCCTTCACTCGTCTTCTATCTTGGGAGTTTTTTTAAGTTTTCTAATCTTTCGTCTACCACCTCTCTTCGAATGCGAACTTTTAAGAGGTCGTACAACTCTTCTTCCTAGTTATTTACCATCTGCCATACTATGTCCATGTCTTATGCAAAAATGCTATTTACTCTAAAAACTCTAGAAGTTTCCAATGCATTTTCCCTCTACAAATGTGAAATATTTGAAATCTATGGAAATTGTCTACATACCTTCATTATATAACGCCATCTCAAACACATCACAACCAATCAATTTTATTAAGCAATATTATCAACTTACAGATATTAACTTGTAATTCTACGATCTTCTTGGTCAAATCGAGGATGGAAAACTATAGTGTTCTCTGCGTTTGGGACCCCCAGGACACCTTCCACTTATGTCAGCTTCGTTTTAACTCCAACTACTCGCTCTCACTTTGTAGCCACTCTAATTCATCCCAGCAACTCCAACCCTTTTAAAAACAACAAAAACTAAATGCAATGGTAGTTGTGGCAATCATTCCATTTTTAGTTTCAAAAATCAATTTGCCTTCCTGCCTTCAACACATGGCTTTATATGTAAATATTTGTAACCAATCTGGTTTGGTCACCGTTTATCCCTGATTCACCATCGCTGAATTCAAGTTATCTCTTACCAACGCTTATGTGTCTATCACTTCTTGACCTTCACCTCGTTAATCTTGTATCATTGTTGCATTCCTAAATCTGTCATCGATGCTCGAAACATGGTATTATTTTCAAATATATTCAAATCAAATCATTATTAAAATTGAACGTTGGCCTTTTTATTAATATGCAAAAATTACATTGCTTTTGATGCCCAAGAAGTCAGTCCACACACACTTTAATATTTAAATCTTTAATTTAAATATTTCATCTTTTTATCACCCAAACTTATAATTAAATCATCCTTGAAAAAATATATTTGCCTTGATCGCAACCAAGTCGACCTTTGACATCAATGACAACTCAATAATTCTAACAATCTCCCCCTTTGTCATTGATGGTAAACCTACAAAGAAACTATCATTTATTGCAACAAGATCACAAGTTGTTCCCCATGACAAGTTGCTCCATATTATAGAAATTACAAGCTTCTCCCCCTTACTAAAATTCTCCCCCTTTGACATCAATGGCAAAGGTTTCTTAGGGCTAAAATATAAAGCACTTGACAATGCCCCCTTACTACTGCTCTTACTGAGATATTCAATGATGATGTGGGAGTGAAACTCCCAACTTACTATGCTCCTTTTCTTGTTCCATTTTCTTTTTTCAAACTTTGGAGGACATGTCCTTTTGAATAGTCTCCTTCTTACTTGATTTCAGAAGTTCAGGGAACACCGTTCTACACCATTTAGCTGTATGCCTAAAATTATTACATTTGTAACAAGTGATGTTATAGTCCATGAGAGGTGCAAAAGAATTGAAATTCCTCTTGGTGAAGCCAAAATAATTATTAGCATTGACCTTGCAATGTACAACTTTATGACCAAATTGGTGACATGAAAAGCAATAACCATAGAAGAAAAATTGAAACTTGTTTGATTTCTTTGAAGGATATGGTTGCATGGTTCTCTCATTGTTGTTTATGTTATGGACCTTGGTCCATGATGATGCTTTGTTTTCTTCCATATTGATGCTTTTACTTCTCAAAACATCAACATAGATCTTAGGCTCTTCTTTAATTATTTTCTTTGATGCCTTTGTTCCTTTTGAGCTTGACTCCTCCTTTTGTTTCTTTTGACTTTCTTCAAAACCAAGTCTAGTATTTATAACCGAAGATCTTTGTGCTTTGATAATATCATCCAAGATTTCTATGCTTTTATCAAACCTAATATTTTGTTGTAGCTTATCATTAGATTTTTCCACTTCCTTCCTCAGAGATACAATCTCATGTCCCATTTTTTCACATTCCAAAATTTTTACCTTTAACTGCTCAGTCATACCTTCTTCAATTCACTTTGCCTATTCACTTTTAACTTTTAAGTCAATGAGATCTTGTGAAATATTTCCTTTGTCTTCTCATGCTCTTGTACTTGAGTCTTCAATCTTGAGTACTTATTTCTAAGATTCTTTATCTCTTCAAGAGAAAAAACAAGTTCCTCTTCTATGTCAACTATGGCTTCCTTTTCATTTTCTGGATTTTTCTCCTTTTCTTGGTTTTCAATAATAGGAGCATCTTCTTTCACCTCCATAGCCATAAATAGAATTTCTTCTCTTTCACTATCGAATAGGTTTTCTTCACTGTTGTTGGAAGAACTACTTACTTCTTCAACATAGAGACTCTTCTTATGCATTTGAAAGATCTTCTCATGGTTGTTTTGATTGTGTCTCTTTTTCTTTTCATGATAAAATTTTATTTCCTTTTTTTTCTTGTATTCCTCTTCTTCTTCACTGCTACTACTTCTAGCTTGTGGGCACTTAACTGCATAGTGACCAATGTTACCACAATTAAAACATTTCACAGTATACTTACCTTTGTGTTTACTTGATATCTTCTTATTTATTCACACAAAGTTGGCTTCTTCTCCACTGCTCGATTCTTCACTTGACTCTAGTTCCTTATTCTTTGTCTTATTTTAAACTTTAAATGTGACCTCTCATTTGGATGTTTGATCTTTTTTAGTTGTCATATCATAGGCTATAAGAATTTCGTGTAGCTCATCCATACTTAAAGTTTTAATATCCTTCATTTCTTCAATTATCGATACCTTCGTATCAAACCTCATGGGAAGTGATTGTTGGACATTTTGAGTGATAATTTGTCATTGATGTCAAGAGTAAGTGGTCATTGATGTCGAACTAACAACACTAGTCAGTGGCAGTTTTAGTTGACAGCATCCGTTTCGGTTTCAGTTTCAAGACACAATTCTAGGAAGTCATATGAGGTCCAAAGTGCAAGAAAAAGCCCAAATAAATAATATTATAATATTATACAAAGGAAGTTTAAAATTAATTATAAATTAATTTATTAGTTAATTTATTTAACTTATAAAGTTATTTAAATTAATTATTAATTATAAATTAATTTAATCTAAGGTTAAATAACCCTAAGGTGGGTTATTAAAAATAAAATTTGAAATTAGATTTCGAATGACATAGCGTCAACGTGACTGAAGTTTTAAAAAATGTGTATATAAGAAGGGACTCCCACACTACCAAATATTACCATGCATTTGAAATATATTATTGTTAGAATAAATATTTATTCTCTTAAGTTCTACTAGGATAGACTTACTTGAGTTACCACTCTTCCATGAGTCAGGTGAACTCTCAGTTTAAACTAGTTCAGATTTGTTGAGTTGTTGTAATCCAACGACTCTCAATGATCAACTTTGCTATTTATACAAAGTTGATCCATGGAATAATTAATCAGTTCTTCATATTTTAGTAATGCTTTGCATGTCTAGTATCAAAATTCTAACATGGTACCAGAGCTAGGCTAGATTTTGCTTGCATTCAATTTTTCATAGAGCTGGTTCACCTTATTTGGATATTTTTTTTACTTCAAAAACTTGCTTAGAGTTCAAAAAGTCATACTCTTTATCCATTAGTTTTTTTTCAACAAAAATTATTTTATTTTGTTGAAAAATATTTGAATATTTTCTACTGCGTATATCTCTTTGCATTAAAGAAATTTTGTGAAATGCTGATTTTTTAACCTCATTTCTCATCTTTTGAAATTATATAAGAGATTTTTTTTTGTAAGGTTTATATATACCATATGGTATAATAATCCTTTAAAAGCACATGTTTTTGTTTCTCTTTAAAAGCATGTCCTTTAGTCTACACAGACCATTCAACATATATGCATTTAGTTGAGCTTGCGCCCATGACCCGAGGCTCTCCACTCGAAGCTAGAAATCATTCTTTTTCTTTGTAAAATTTCCACAGGTTATCTTCAGGGGTGTCCTGTTTACTTCATTGAAGTTTTTTGAGGCTCGTTATCATTAAAGTTCGTTGAGGCTCATGCTAAAGGTTTTCTGGCCAACTAGCTCTGCGTTCGGATCTATTCTAGAAGCCCTCGTAGAATCTATTTGGCCAGTTGGCAGAATCACATCTATTTGCCTCGCATTTATCTCAATGCCATTCAAAGATCGTGGATTTACTTCCTTGGCAGTACAATCAGCTTGGAACCCTACTATTAATTGGCACCCTTGTGTTTCTCATACGCCATTGAGTCTTCATTGGAACCCTTACCTTACACATTTTCCAAACTGTCATGTTGGAGTTTTTAACTCGCCCACCCTCAATCAGCTTGGTGCCCTTCCACGGACATCTTCCAATGTCTCCCTCCTTGGCACCCAACGTCTCCTTCACAATATTTGGTGACACTTCAGTTCTCTGACCTCGTGGAGATCTTCTTCATCCTTCCACGAGCTATAAAAAGCCTTCCCCTCTCTAAAAAAAGCATAAGTACTTTGCTATGCTCTAATATTTTTCTGTGTTACAGTGAAGAAGATTCTGATTTAAAACTATGTTAGTGAAAGGATATCGTGAAATGAAGCATCCTTCCCACCATGAAGCCTCCACACTCACAAAGTAGAGCTACATTCAACTTCAATAGTGGCTACATACCTTCCAACGTAGAGCTCCATGAGTCCAAGTGAACGTTGTTCAACTGCAACAGGGAAACAATGAAAAATAGATAGATCTGAGTTTCATTCATCTTCAAAAATGGCTATGTATCTTCCAATGCAAACCTCCATGAGTGCATGGAGAACGTCGTTAGACTACAACCAGGAGAAGAAGTGCAGGTGAATATTATGGGAGACTCCTCATCTACGTGCCTTCTCAACACACTGACTCCCAAGCATAGGACATCACTATAACGAATATTTACATACAGAGTTGAAAGTGCTATTGAGAACAAGGGAAAAATTTGTTTTTTTTATATAAAAAAATAGTGGGTATCCTTCAAAAAAATTGTTGCTATCAGATGCTATAATATGTATGTGAGCTAATTTTCTTAAAGCTCAATTATTCCTCTCCAAGGAAAAACCCATTGTATGGTTTTTTATATAAGATACTATCACTGCTCTCTGTTATAAAAAAAAAAAGGTATTCTAAGTGAGTATCTCCTTGTAACAATCATCAATAAAATATCTTTTGGGGGGGATTGTTTATAGTAGTGCTGCTTATTGCACCTACTCTATATGGATACAAAGAATGGGGGGGCTTCATCATGTGTCTAACTTTATGAATTATAGTCTCCACTACTGCTACACCATTTACTACTACTACACTTCCTTTTGTTGCACTGTTGCATTACTACTGCTGCTTAACTCTTTAAAGTGATTCTTACCACAGTTTGCTACTCTGGTTATGGACATACTCTCTTGGAATTTTTTATGTTTGATGCTTGCACCACATATTATAGTTGCAAACACTTCAAAATTCACTCTAAGAAAACAACATATTCAAGAGAGGCATCAAATAAATCCCATATCCTTGTAATAGCCTATGTTCCACATATCATTCTTCTCATTCACTTATAGTTTCCCTCACATAAGGGCAGGTAATTGAGAAGATTCTGTATAGATGTCTGACTGATTACTCTTGGTTCATAAGCCTATGTTCCACGTATCAATTTTCCTTATTTACTTATAGTTTCCCTCATGTAAGGGTGGGTAAATTGAAGATATTGGTATAAAGGTCGGGCTTCTATTGCCTGCTATAGTATCATTGTATCCTCTAAAAGGTTATTGAAGTTAAAGTGAGGAATTATTAGTTCACTTCAATTTTATTTGGCAAAATTAATACAATTGATCCACTCACCCCTCATAACTATCACACATGGAAGCCCAAAATATCAAATCTCATTTCTCAAAAAGGGCTCACACACTTGCTAGAAGAGAAGCAACTTGAATTTGAAAAAGAATATGAAAATTTTATTCATAAAGGAAAGATGTATGAAACAATGGGTATTATAAGCACAAATGTAAATTAAAGCTTATGGTTTCACATTTCAGAATGTAAAACCCCATTTGAAAGTTGGGAAAAACTAAATAACTTGTTTGGTAAAGTGGATCAAATAAGGTCAATGTAGCTAGAGGCAGAGTTAACAACATTATCTCCTAAAGACTTCAACAATATTGTTGACTTTCTCACAAAATTTAAAGAAGTCCTCACTCAACTAAAAGGCAGTGGCAAGGATAAAATAGAAGAAGAATGCATCTATATTATTCTTTCTAAGTTAAATGGAGTGTTTCAAAAATTTGCTACCACTTTTTTATCGACAAAAGATGCACTTTGTACACGTTTTAAAATGCCCTCTTTAGAAGACTTTTGTGATAGGCTAACTAGAGAATAAACAAAACTTGAAAAATATGATATCTCTCCCTCTTCCTCAAAATTTTTAGTAGCGTCCACCTCCACTAAAGAAAAATTCAAAAAGAAAGAAAGAGGCCTTATAACTTGTACACATTGCAAAAATAATGGACATTCTGTAAACAAATGTTGGAAAGACTACAACAACTAGAGGCAGCAATAAAATATCACAAACCAAAAATCAAGAAGCAAATAGGGAAATCCTTAAATGTTCAAGGCAAAAATATAAAAACTCCATCAAAATATTGGGTTCTATATTCAGGGGCAACTCATCATATGACTTCTTTACATGAGTCATTCTCTTCAATCTCCTCAAGCTCAACTTGTAGCATATAAGTTGGTGACTCATCCTTTATCCTTGTCAAAGGAAAAGGTGACATATCCATTTATGGTGGGTATATCAATAATTTTTTGTATTATCCTATCCATATATCATATTTGTACTTCTTCAAAGGGTAAAATAGTTCTATTTTCACCAACAAGGTTTGAAATAAGAGAATTTCAAGAACCTCACTCTCTTATATAAAAAGGAAATATTGATCATAACACTCACCTATTTCACTTCAATGGGTTCAAAAATTCAAATAGAGCATCCTGTTTTTTTGCACATGGAGATCTTGAAAGCAAAATTTGGCATGAAAGGTTTGGACATCTCAATTATAACTATATAAAAGATTGTAATACTCATAAAATGGTAGCAAGGTTACCAAATATCTCTTCTATTGAAGGGATATGTCCTAGATGTGCTCTTAGAAAACAAAATCAATATCCTTTTCACCCAAGTAGTTCTCAAAAGGGTTCATCCCCTCTAGAGTTAATCCATAGTGACTTGATGGTCTTCCCAGAGCCTTCTTTCAAAGGAGCAAAATATGCCTTGACCTTCATTGATGATTTTTCAAGAAGAACTTGGGTCTACTTTCTAAAATACAAAAGTGATGTGCTATCCCACTTCAAAATATTCAAAGCCTTAGCTAAAAATCAAGCAAATTGTAAAATCAAGAAAATTTGTACAAATAATGGGGGTAATACTTCAGTAATTAGTTCTCCATATTCCTATAAAATCATGGCATAATTGATCAATATTCAGTCTCCCATAATCCTTAGAAAAATGGTATTGCAGAAAGGAAAAATAGAGCTTTGAAAGAAATGGCAAACTGTATGCTCCACTCAATAGATCTTCTAGTAGTTTTTTGGGCTGAAGCTATTAACTGTGTAAACTATTTTTAAAACCACACATCTCATAAAGCTCTTAGCCATTTGACTCTCAAATAAGTATGTACTAGCTCCAAACATGATGTCTCAATTTTTAAAGTTTTTGGGTGTACTGCTTGGGCACACATCCCAAATAAAATGAGGAAGGCTCTAGATAAAAAGAGTAAGCAACTTATATTTGTTGGCTATTGTGAGGAAATGAAAGCCTATAGGCTCCTTGATCCCACAACTCATGAGATTTTTTCACAAAAATGTTCGATTTGATGAAACATTTGAGTCTTATAAATATTCTCAATCATCTTCCAACAATAATTATCTCGAGCCATATCCAACATTCGAGCCCCAATATAGTGATGATACCACCCTTGAGATAAATGACCAACATGAGGATCCCATTATTCAAACTCCTCCTCAAAGTCCTCCCACATCCATGACTCCTTCCACAATGCCAAAATGGGCCCGCACCATAGTTCAAGAAGCCACTCCTTACATCCAAAATATTCCATCATCCATATTGAGCAACTCCATGGGTTCTGGTTTTGTCTATCAATCTATTTCAATAGATCCTCAATCATTCAAAGAAGCAACTGGCATAAAATAATGGGATGATGCCATGGAGAATGAATTTTCTTCCTTAATAAAAAACAAAACTTGGGATCTAGTCCCTCTACCTAAAGTAAGGAAATTGGTTCACTGTAAATGGATTTACATAACTAAGTATGGACCTAATGGAAAAATTGATAAACATAAAACTCACTTGGTAGCTAAAGGTTTTTCACAAATTTAAGGTATTGATTATTCTGAAACCTTTACCCCAATTGCAAAAATAGATTTTGTAAGGTTGGTTCTTGCACTTACTACTTCTGAAAAATGGCCATTATTTCAAATGGATGTTAAAAGTGCTTTCTTGCATGGTAACTTAAAAGAGGAAATATTCATGGAACAACTTGCCAGATTTATTCAAGACTCCTCCCTTGTTTGTAGACTAAGGAAATCTCTCTATGGTCTCAAATAGGCTCCTAGAGCTTGGTATGAAAAAATGGACTCCTTCCTTCTATCCTCGGGTTTTTATCATTGTGAGTTTGATGCAACAGTCTACATTTGGAAGGATGAATAAAATATCACCATACTTGTTCTCTATGTTGATGATCTGCTACTCATTGGTAGTGTTATTTCTCACATTCAGACTATCAAAGACTCCCTTTATGAAAATTTTAAATGGCTAATCTGGGTTTAGCTCATTACTTCCTTGGGATTCAAATAAATAAAAAAGATACATGATTTTCATTGTGTTAACAAAAATACACTCTAGACCTTCTTCAACGGTTTAAGATGACTGATTGTAAGCCTTCTTCTACACCTTTTCAGTCTGGAGTCACTCTAAGTACTTCCTGTAATTCCCCTATAGGTGATGCTACTCTATACCAAAAACTTATAGGGAGTCTATTATACCTCACACATACTCACCCAAATATTTCATATGCTATTGGCTTGATATCTATATTCTCACATCAACCTCATTTTAGCCATTGGCAAGCAGAAAAAAGAATCCTAGATGAAAGATCCCTAGTGTTAATTAATCAATGACCACATCAACCACATGGTGATAGCACGAGTTTATACCATGTTCTATTTTTATCATCGATAATAATCTCTTATCATTGATTCATCAACAACAATACTAGAGCATCAACGATCGACCTATCCAATGACTTAGAACTTGACATGGTGATCAGTAGTACATTTTCATTGGGATCAATGAGCAAAATACTAAATGGTGATCTAAGGCACGTGCAAATATATTGATATCTAACTAAATCAAAAGAATGCTACCATATGTGAGTGCTATACAATGTGGCACCAATAAGCTTCTGGAACAAAAAAGAGTGGGTCTACCAAGCCACTTATAGTACTAATTTCACATAACACAACCATCAAGTAGAAACCTAGCTTGCAATGACATATTTAGAAGCTCAAAGCAGATAACAAAATCTCAAATAAGTAGAACATCTCAACTTAAATAGACTTCACAACACACTAGCAAATGAAATCATGGCATCCCCCAGCTTGCCTCAATCACTTGACATCCTAAGCATGGGGAAAGTACTACAAATCCAAGGCCATTTTAGGTGCGGTAAATATAGACTTAGATTTCAAGAGCTTATAAGACTTTGAAGGTGGAAAAAGATAAAGTCTCAAGTTACATGGGTATATTTGACAAGCAAAATAAAATATCACGGGTCATACAAGATGAGGCTAACAACATGTGAGCACCAGTCTGAAGCAAACCAAATATATTCAAAATCCATAGGCATAATTATACAATCATCAACTAATGAAATCTCATCCCTTAACTCAGATATATATAAATAAATAACACCCATCTGAGAACAAAGAGAAGATTCTAACATCGTAAATGAAGCCAAGTGTGCAATTAGAAGGTTACAAAGAGGAACGTGGATGGTGCAAGAAATTTTTGTTTAGCAACATTATAAAATAAAAGAAGCATCACAAAGATAGATTATTGCCTAAGATATGGTAATATTTCCACTTTGGAAATGTTTCTACACCATGATACAATATAGTGATGGAGGTACATTGTTGTCAACAATTTTCTTAATTTGTGCACCTCCAACTCTTCTTTTTAATTTCCTCTTTTCCCCTTCCTCAAGTATATTTGTGCTTCTTATAACCTACTTGTAAATACATTGTATTCTTCTTCTTTCTAGGCATCTTCTCTTATTTTCTCATGGATTTTCATACTATGGGTATCCCTTTGCCACTAACTGACATGTAGTATGAGGTTTGGATAAGAAGGCTTAAGACTTAACTACAAAAAAAGGTGAGGTCAACACTGGGCCCACTATAGAAAAATATAAAGGAGCTGAGAAAACCTCTAGGTTTGGTGAACAATGAGTTCATTTTGAGGAAGTAAGAACCATAGAAGCTAAAACATCGACCTTTTTTAATATACGATATCCTTCTAGGATATATGGCAGTGCTTAAAAAAAAATTGTGGCTTATGACAGAGAAATTATTGCTATAATGCACTCAATAAAATGAAGGACCAAGATAACTCCAAGTGGATGTATCTAAGTCACACATCTATAATAGGATTGCAGAATTCAAATTATAAAAGAGGCCTTCCAAGCCAAAATCATCATCAATCGTTAGAGTAGCAAAATTCCTCAAGAGGTATTCTGAGTGTTTTGTATGGGTCAACTATATCTTCCTTTGTTATATTTGTTTTCCATTTCTCAAATCTTATCACCTTTGTGTAGGGATTACAAAGAGTCGAGTTAGTCTACCTAAGATCATTTCTAGGAGTTGCTTCAAGGATCTAGAGTCTTCATGTCACTATATTTAGGATAGTAGATCAGAATTCCCTTGTTACGTTATTCAAACAAGGTGAATATTGTATTGTGTTCTCTAAGAGACCTAAGCACATCACTAGGCTCTAACATTGTAATCATTTGACATTGAACATAATACAAATTTGGCTTCTGCTCTTTGGCATATTTTGTATCATTGTGTGTATGTTGTTTATTTATGCATTGCATTATTTGAATTCACAAGTAATGCTTTCTCTCATTGATTTAATACCTATATTGATTACGTTATTTGAATGAATATGGGTATGTCAGTTTTATTTTTTTTCTTACTATTTCATAAAATCGGTTAAACTTTGCTATAGTCATACAATGGACAAGATATCAATCTAAATTCTTGAAATCAAGGCTGAAAGTGCTACATTAGCTTGGTCATAATCCAAACCCATAACAAAACCCACCTAATATGGTTGAGCCAAAAGGATAGAACATCTATTGTTAATTAGGCTCTTATTGGGGTGTCTAGACCTGACCTGGTATTTCATGAATTCTTATTATAATCTCCTTACAGGTCAAATCAACAAGTCTACAAGAGATTGAATTTCTCATAGTAAATCTGAAAATTAGGGTAGCATGAAAGATATCTTAAGGATGCCTAAATTTTCCATAATAGGGACAATAAATTTCTCAACTTGAGAGAACGATTTTTAGCAATGATATTGTAGGATACATTGAGTAGAATGATTGGTCTCTAGTTCTAGATATCATTTGGATCCCTAACTTTGAGTATGAGTTTGATATTACCTTTGCTGATCAGTTGGTCCAAGGATTTAGTAATGAGGGCTTCAAAGTACACTTGGTAGAGATCAGGTCCCTCTATGTCCCAAAGGGATTTATAAAATTTATGAAGGAAATCATCTATGCTAGGAGTTTTCTCATTGGCCATGGAAAAAATATTATGTTAAGCATCTTGAGGCATAAGGTTATCATAAAGGGCCCTTTATGAGATAGATAGCTAGCAAGGTACTACGCTACTACACCATTGAAAAGTAATATGTTGAGTAGGATAAGTATCCTATGTTGTGAACACCTATTGGTGGTGCTACACAAAGGCCTATATAAGATCAAAAATCTCATAAAGTATGTTTTGTACCTTTTGAATAGACTTGTTTTTGGAAAAGATATCACCCTCTGAGGCATTGAAAGAACTCCTTGAAAACTCTATTCCCCATTTGAGCTAATGATGTCTAGCTTTGAGTTGAGATCCAATATTAGCATATGCATCCATAATCTATTGTTGATATATATATTTGGCCATCTATAATTGAATATTTATGGAGTAGATATGGAATTCAAATTCCAAAGTGGCTTACCTTATTTTTGAGGTGGTGGCTTCAAACAAACAATGAACAAAAAGTGCCAATTCACATCCATAAGTGTGTAAGAAATATCTAGTGCACTCAATTGCACTATTCCACCAATAAATCCATCCAATTTGCATATGAGAGTGTAGTTCTAGGTTCAAAATATGGTAGATGTGGGCTAGATAGGTCTTTTTACAAAGAAATGATGTGTTGAGATAGAATTGACTACTTAAAGAGGCCTTTCCACTATTCTACCATTCAATATGAAAGCATATGGAGGAGTGGTTTAAGAGGAAAACCAAATGGAATTGTTCCACTTAGAGTTCAAAACAACTACCAAAATTAAATGTGGATTGCCCTGAAAAAATCACCCTATTGATCCATTTGAGGATCTTGTTAGTGCCAACCTACATATTGGACCATGTGTATCAATCAATGTTAGGATAGCATCAACCAATATTCATATCATAAAATCCTAGTGTTTGGTGCATATAGAACTATACAACCTTTTTCTAGATATTTATTGTATGGGATGCCCACCCTTTATATATGAGGTGGCTTCAATCATATTAAAGTCACCACATATGACCCATGTGGTAGAGGGTAATGAGTCCATAATCCAAAGCCACAAGCGTGTTCTTTCTATGAAATCATTAGAAGTGTAAATGCTATTCACCCCTAACACATGGTTATTAATGATAAATATATCCTAAAGTGATCTATCAATGATATCACAACCATGGTCCATAAAATGGTGCCTCTAATGTGGTGCAATAAAGGTGGAAATTCCACATTGACCTAATTCATGATTGCTATGGAGAAAGTGACTATCTGGTAAGGAAAATAAATTATAGCTTTCACTTCTTGCAAACACAAAACTTCTACATCTATAAAATTTTGTCGATGTTGGAAATTTAAGCATGTTTTGTTGTCATTGATGTCAAGAGGTTTGATGTCCTAATTTGATGGAATTAATGTCAAGAAGGTTGATTAATGTCAAAAGGTTTAATGTTCTAAATTGATGGAAATATGTGTCAAAATATTTCTCTTGGTGGCATATGAGGTATAAGGCAACAAGAAGAAAATAATACCTCTCCATAATATTTGAGAGAGGATTTATAAATTACCTTGGTGGTAATTTGGCAAAGGTTAAAATATTCATTAATGGTGGCAAGGTTATCTCTAAAGAATTTACCTTGGTGGTAATTTTGCAAAGGTTAAAATACCCATTAATGGTGGTAAGGTTATCCCTAAAAATAAAAGGCCCAAAAAGGTTTTTAAATATTTAAATTATAATATTTAATCCTTGGATTTAAATAATTATAATTAAATATAATAATTAAATATAATAATTTGAAATACCAAAGTTTGAATTGCAAAAAGAATCCAACGTCAAATATAAGAGTGTGCATGTGTATTAATAAAGCAGGTTTATCCTAAGCCTTTGTTGAATTTGAATCATAAATCCCCCGAAGTAATTACCTTGTAGGTTCGACGCGACGGAGGAAAAAAAGTGGAGACAATGCAAATTTTGGTGCAAAATATTGGTAAAAGTGTCAACGGGGTGTGTCCTCACTCATGTGATGTGGCATTCGAGCTGGAAAGTAAGGCTTGCACAATAGTGTAGGAGGTATAAGGTGTGGGTTTGATTTATGCAAAAATTATTTTGGCTGTGTTTGATTTATGTTTTGGCACCAGCGATGGAGGGCAAGAAGGAAGTATTACTTTTAGTTACATGTGGGTTGGCTAGCCCATGTGGTAGCCTAGCAGTGTCTAGGGTGCGGGGCCAGTAGGCAGTGCGGGTTTGACTCTCGATGGCAGGCGATAGGAAGAAACAAAGAGGGATTAATTTTTTATTAAAAATTAAATTATATCCTAAGGTCTATGGTGGCTAAGGTATGTGCTAGGGAGATATAAGGTGTTTTAAATGGTTTTTATTTTTGCAATAAAAGGGTTATAAAAGTAATTTCTTTTTGAGAAAAAATTGAGGTAGTTTGTTTTGTTAATGCATTGGGATAAAAGTGAAGTGATATTTTATTTATCTTTGGAAATGCATTAATGACAAGTAATATAAGGTGTAAATGAGTTTTTTATTATGTAATTAGTAACTCTTGTTGATGAAATTTATTGGTAAAAGTTAGGAGTAATAAGGTGTACAAGTGGTTTGGCATTTTATTAATCTTTGTATGGTGAAATATTCGTTGAGCTGAAATATTTATTTGAGATAGACTGTCACTATATAACCCTGAATTGGCACAAAAGGATTTGGTTATAAGTAATATAGGTTTTGAAGACATATCTCCATCAAATAAAAGAGGTATGGGCACATCATCTTTTGTTTGAAGTGTTTTTTGGAATGAATATCGTGGAATATAATGTGGAGTGCAAAGGATTGTTTGATGAAAATTGATGGAAATAGTTGAGTGAGTTTTATGTGCTTAAGTATTAAATGTTTTGAGAACATTTGAGATAAAGAATATGAATTATTTGAGTTAGGGTTTGAGACCTACATTGTGCTCCTTGTTGGAAGAAGTGTGAACCACTTGGTTAGGGTTTGTAAGCAAGTTATTCTTCATTGGTTGAATGACTGTGTGAAAATCTTGAGCATTGTTTTTGAGTGATATTGAAAGTGAATGAGAAAATATTAGACATAAGATTTATGAAAGATACAAACTTAATGATTGAGTAGAACACATTGATTTTTTGAAAGAGTAAATCATTCTCTATATGTTCTAGAGGTTAAAAACATTATGGATAGAATATATCTAAACTGCTTCAAGTTAAAGGAATTACTTTGAAGATTAGAAAAAGTATTTGATAGTATTATGTGCAAGATTTGAGATTGATTGAGCATATCTTGTGATATGTTTTGATCATCTGTTAGATCTAGTTTAAGCATATGCTAGAGCATATTTGAGAAAGTTCTTGAGAGGACTTGCAAATAGATTTGAGAAAGTCTTGGTGAAGACTTGAGAGCATATTGATCAAGTTCTTGAGATGACTTGAAGGAATATTTGAGCAAGTATTGGTGAAGACTTAAAGATATATTTGAGCAAGTCTTGGTGAAGGCTTGAAGGTAGAAATGAGCAAGTCTTGGTAAATAAGTGAAGGTATATTTTAGCAAGTCTTGGTGAAGATTTAAAGGCAGAATTGAGCAAGTCTTGGTGAATACTTGAAGGAATATTTGAGCAAGTCTTATGGAGACTTGGAAAAATATTAAGAGAAGGTTTGACTTGTTCAAGATTTGTGCTAAGAATTGGGGCAGATCTGAGCAGAGTTGATTGGTGATTTGTTCAAGTTATGTGTTAAGACTTAGGGTAGATCTGAATAGATTTGATTGATGATTTGTTCAAGCTTTGTGTTAAGGCTTGGGGTAGATATGAACAGAGTTGATTGGTGATTTGATCAATATTTGTGTTAAGTCTTGAGGATAGAGTTGAGACAAATATTTATGAGTATATTTGTGAGTATATTTAGATCATATTTTTACTACACTTGGAATAGAGTTTGGTACATATTTGAGATAGATTTGAGAACAAGATTTAGAGGTGATAGAGTAAAGAGGACATAAGTCTCTAGTGGATAGAGATCCATTATCCAGAGCAGTGGGGGTAAAATTATTCTAAAATATCATCAACTAGAGTATAGGGGAAAGAGTTCTCCTATGGCAAGAGATCCACGAACCAGAGTAGAGGGAAAGAGTTCTCCTATGGAGAGAGATCCATGAACTAGAGTAGAGGGGAAGAGTTATCCTATGGATAAATATCCACAAACTAGAGAAAAGGGAAATATTTCTCCTATGGAGTGTTATCCATGAACCAGCTGGGAAGATAGAGTTCTTCTATGGAGAGAGATCCATGAACTAGTTGAGGATATAGAGGTTTCTGGATCAAGTTTCATGAACCAGAGAAAAGGAGAAAGCGTTATCCTATAGAGAGAGATCCACAAACCAGATTATAGGGGATTGGTGTCTCCTTTGGATAGATATCCATAAGCATTGTAATAGGGAATTGATTCCCAAGAATATTTATTGAGAAAATTTTAGTAGAAATATTTTCTCCATAGAGTAGCCAACATTGGGTGAACCACGTTAAATTGGTCTCTATTGTGTGTGATGATTTGTGCATTAATTTGATTACTTCTATTGATATTACCATTGATAATATTGGATAATATTATTTGGGAAAGAAAAATAAAAGTTGGTCTTATACTGTTCACCCTCCCTCTCAGTATAATCTTGTGTTCTTCAATTGGTATCAGAGCGAATTCCTTCAAAATAGTTTAACACCTTGAAGGAAGAGTTTACAGGAACACAGATGGCATATTAGAGTGGATCTTTAGCAAATAAGGCATCATTGTTCGATGGGAACAATTATGGTTTCTAGAGCATAATAATGAAGACTTACTTGATGACACAAGGATATGAGACATGACAAGACGTTGAGCATGGATTCACACCTACAACTAATCCTTCCACAAATAAAGATGGTAAGCTCTTGTATGTGAATGATACAAATGATAAGAATGCAATATTAAGTGGTTTACATGAAGAAAATTTTGTAAAAGTTATGCATTGCAAATCAACAAAAGAGGTTTTGGAAAAACTGAAGCAAACATATGAGGGAGATAAAAAGATCAAAATGGTAAAATTGCAAAATCACAAAAAGACATTTGAAGACTTGAATATGAAAGAAGAGGAAGATATTACTACATACTTACTTCGTGTGGATGAGGTTGTTAACACCATGCGAGGACTTGTATTTAAAATAGAAGAATCTGATGTTGCTAAAAAGGTTTTAAGGTTACTTCCTATGAGGTATGATGGAAACGTTTTAGCCATAGAAGAAATAAGAGATATTAAAAATTTGACTATGGATGAGTTACATGGAATTATCATAGCTTATGAGATGAGAATAGTAAAGGATCCTATTCCCAAGAAAGAGGTAGCTTTCAAAGTAGCAAATAAGACAAAATATAAGAAACCAGAATCAAGTGATGAGTCAAGCAGTGATGAAGAAGTTAACTATGGAAAAAGAAATAAGAAGGATTCAAGAAAGAAAAAAGGTACAAAAATAGTGAGGTGTTTTAATTGTGGTAAATATGGTCACTATGCATCTAACTGTACAAAATTTGGAAGTAGTAGCAGTGAAGAGAAATAAGATCATAAGAGAAAGGAAGCAGGAAAATCCAAGTATGAAAAGAAAAACAAGTATGGACAAAGCAAGAATGAAAAGAAGTTTTTACAAAGGCATAAGAAGATTTTTTATGTGGACAAGATAGGAAAGGGTTCAAGTGATAGTGATGAAAGATCCTCAAATAGTGAAGAAGAAGAAATTCTCTTTTTGGCAATAGAAGATGAAGGAAGTACTCCTGCTGAAGATAAATTTGAAAAATATTAAGATGCTCTTAAATACAAAGAAATAGAGAAAGAATCAGAAAATGAAGAGGAAGGAGTAGTAGATCTAGAAGTTGAAATTATTTCTACTCTAAAAAAATTGAAAAAGGTCAGAAAGAAGAATTCAAGATTCAAGGTTCAATTTCAAGAATGTGATGAAGATAAAGGAAAGCTTATACAAGATATGACAAACTCAATAGCTAAGACAAGGAGATTTAAAGAAATCTAGAGGTAAAGGTCTTAGAATATAAGAGATTAGAACAAGAGGTAGTTTCTCTAAGGAAGGAAATGAAAGAGTCTAAGGATAAGCTACACAAGTTTGGGAGAAATTCAAAAACTTTGGATAATATTATCAATGCACAAAGACCTTCATCTATCAAAATAGGACTTGGTTTTCAAGAAGGACAAGAGAAACAAGAAGAAGGGTCAAGTTCAAGATCCAAAGAGGAATAATTTTTATAGGAAGAGAGTGAAGGATAAATTGAGACTTATGAGGATAATTTCAAAAACAGAAACTTCACCAAGAAAGGAAATAATGCACAAACAAGGAACAAGGATCATCATAGAAAAAAATGACTAAAAGACCAGTGGGTTCAAGACAAGACTTCTTCAAAGGTAATTGTTTTTCATGTAACAAGTTTGGTAACAGGGCTATGCATTGTAAGACTCATGGAAAGAAGGAGTATGGTATTACTAAGAGGAACTTCAAAGATGGATATTTATTTTAAGGGTATTGCTACTATTGTAGTTTATTTGTTCATAAAGTAATTCACTACAGGGTTCATGAAAGAAATAGGTATGGCTTCACCAAGAGGAAATCCAAGATATTTGCACCTTCAAGGAACAACAACATTAAGTGTTATAAGTGCAATAATGTTGGGCGTAAGGCCAAGTGGTGTAGAACAGAATTTATAGAAGTTCCAGAGACAAGCAAGAATAAGGATACTCAAAGGGATCAAAAGGGTATGTTGATAAATAAGGTTAACAAAGGAAAAGATCATTGTATGCTGGGAGTAATTTTAGTCCCACCCCAAAATTAATCACTTCAAGGAGAGGAGGTGGGGAGGGGGATGAGCTAAGAGTCTTATCTTTAGCCACAAAGGAGTCCCTTTGCCATTTATGTCAAAGGGGGAGAGATTTGAGTTAGGGTGAGAACATTCAGTCAGGGGAGCGGAATTAGAAAAAGGTAAATGAAATGCTTAAAGAAAAAGGGTTGTCATCAATGACAAAGGGAGAGATTGTTGGAAATTTGAGCATGTTTTGTTGTCATTGATTTCAAGAGGTTTGATGTCCTAGTTTTATGGAATTAATTTCAAGAAGGTTAATTAATTTCAAAAGGTTTAATGTTATAAATTAATGGAAATATGTGTGAGAATATTTATCTTGGTGGCACATGAGGTATAAGGTGGCAAGAAGAAAAGAATACCTCTCCATAATATTTGAGAAAGGATTTATAAATTACCTTGGTGGTAATTTGGAAAAGGTTAAAATATTCATTAATGGTGGCAAGGTTATCTCTAAATAATTTACCTTGGTGGTAATTTTTCAAAGATTAAAATACCCATTAATGGTGGTAAGGTTATCTCTAAAAAGAAAAGGCCCAAAAAGGTTTTTAAATATTTAAATTATAATAATTACTCCTTGGATTTATATAATTATAATTAAATATAATAATTAGAAATACCCAATTTTGAATTGCAAATAAGAAGTCGATGTAAAATGTAAGAGTGGGCATGTGTATTAATAAGGAAAAGGTTTAGACTAAGCCTTTGTTGAATTTGAATCATAAATCCCCCGAAGTAATTGCCTTGCATGTTTGATGCGGCAGAGGAAACAAAGTGGAGATAACACAAATTTTGGTGTAGAATATTGGTCAAAGCATGGATAGGGTGTGTCATCACTCGTGTGAGGTGGCATCCGAGAGCTGGAAAGCAAGTCTTGCGCAATGACGTAGGAGGTAGGTGTGGTTTTGACTCATGTGAAGATTCTTTTGGCTGCATGTTCAATTTACATTTTTGTTCTAGCAGTGAAGGGCAAGAGAGAAGTATTGCTTTTGGTTACATGTGGGTTGTCTAGCCCATGTGGTAGCCTAGCGGTGGCTAGGGTATTGGGCCATCAGACTGTACAGGTTCAACTCCCGGCAGAAGGTGACAGGGGACAACAAAGAGGGATTATTGAATATTAAATTATATCTTAAGGTCTATGGTGGCTAAGGTATGTTCTAGGGAGATATAAGGTGTTTTAAATGGTTTTTATTTTTTCAATAAAAGGGTTATAAAAGTAATTTATTTTTGATCAAAAATTGAGGTAGTTTGTTTTGTTAATGCATTGGGATAAAAAGTGAAGTGATATTTTATTTATCTTTGGAAATGCATTAATGACAAGTAGGAGATTTAAGGTGTAAATGAGTTTTTGCTTATGTAATTGGTAACTCTTGTTGATGAAATTTATTGGTAAAATTTAGGAGTAATAAGGTGTGCAAGTGGTTTGGAATTTTATTAATCTTTGTATGGTGAAATATTTGTTGAGCTGAAATATTCATTTGAGATAGACTATTGCTATCTAAACCTAAATTGGCACAAAAGAATTTTTTTATAAGTAAGATAGGTTTTGAATACATATCTCCATCAAAGAAAATAGGTATGGGAACATCATTTGTTTGAAGTGTTTGTTGGAATGGATTTTGTGGAATATAAGGTGGAGTGAAAAGGATTGTTTGATGAACATTGTTGGAAATAGTTGAGTGAGTTTTATGTGCTTAAGTGTTGAATGTTTTGAGAACATTTGAGATAGAGAATATGAATTATTTGAGTTAGGGTTTGAGACCTACATTGTGATCCTTGTTGGAAGAATTATGAAACACTTGGCTAGGGTTTGTAAGAAAGTTATGCTTCATTGGTTGAATGACTGTGTGAAACTCTTGAGCATTGTTTTTGAGTGATACTGAAAGTGAATGAGAAAATATTAGAAATAATATTTGTGAAAGTGACAGACTTAATGATTGAGTAGAAAATTTTGAGTTTTTGAAAGAGTACATCATTCTCTATATGTTCTATAGGTTAAACAAATTTTGGATGGAATATATCTAAACTGCTTCAAGTTAAAGGAATTACTTTGAATATTAGACAAAGTATTTGATAGCATTGTGTACAATATTTGAGATTGATTGAGCATATCTTGTGAGTTGTTTTGAACATGTGTTAGAGCTGGTTTAAGCATATGCTAGAGCATATTTGAGCAATTTATTGAGAGGACCTGAGAACATATTTGATCAAGTCTTGGTGAATAGTTGATAGTAGATTGAGCAAGTTCTTGAGAGGACTTTAAGGAAGATTTGAGCAAGTCTTGATGAAGACTTAAAGATAGATTTGAGAAAGTCTTGGTGAATAATTGAAGGTATAATTGAGAAATTCTTTGTAAAGACTTGAAGGTAGATTTGAGAAAGTCTTGGTGAAGACTTAAAGGTCGATTTGAGCAAGTATTGATGAAGACTTGAAGGCAGAATTGAGCAAGTCTTGGTGAAGACTTGAAGAAATATTTGAGCAAGTCTTGTGGAGACATGGAACAACATTAAGAGCATGTTTTATTTGTTCAATATTTGTGTTAATTCTTGGGGCCAATCTAAATAGAGTTGATTGGTAATTTGTTCAAGCTATGTGTTAAGGCTTGGGGTATATCTGAACATAGGTTATTAATAATATTTTCAAGCTTTGTATTAAGGCTTGGGGTAGATATGAATAATGTTAATTAGTGATTTGATCAAGCTTTGTGTTAAGGCTTGAGGATAGAGTTGAGATAGATATTTGTGAGTAGATTTGTAAGTAGAGTTAGAGCAAATTTGTACTACACTTGGAACAATGTTTGGTGCATATTTGAGATAGGGTTGAGAAAAAGCTTTGGAGGTGAAAAAGTAAAGAGGACATAAATCTCTAGTGGATAGAGACCTATTAGTCAGAGTAGTGGGAGTAGAAGTATTCTATAAGATCATAAACCAGAGCAGAGGGGAAAGAGTTCTCCTATGGAGATATATCCCTAAACCAGAGCATAGGGGAAGAGTTCTACTATGGAGAGAGATCCACAAACCAAACCAAAGGGGAATATTTCTCCTATGGAGAGAGATATATGAACCAGAGCAAGGGGAAATATTTCTTATATGGAGTGTGATCCATGAACCAACTACGAAGATAGAGTTATTCTGTGGAGAGAGATCCACGAACCAGTTGAGGAGATAAAGATTTCCTGGATCAAGTTCCACAAACCAGAGAAAAGGGGAAAGAGTTATCCTATGGAGAGAAATCCAAAAATAAGAGTATAGGGGATTGGTGTCTCCTTTGGATAGAGATCCATAAATATTGTAATAGGGAATTAATTCCCAAGAATATTTGTTGAGAAAATTTTAATAGAAATATTCTCTGTGGAGTAGCTCACATTGGGTGAACCACGTTAAATTGGTGTCTCTATTGTATGTGATGATTTGTGCATTTCTTTAATTACTGCTATTGATATTTCCATTGATAATATTGGATAATATTGCTTGGGAAAGAAAATTTAAAGTTGATATTATACTGTTCACCCTCCCTTAGTATAAGCTTGTGTTCTTTAGTCAAACTTTTTGTACTACAATTTTTTGTTCATATTTTTTAGGCCGCAAACATTCCATGAAAATAAGTTCATTGAGGTAATGATTCTAGTGACATATCCTCACCTTTGAGGTACTCTAACACACTATAACTATTTGAGGATTCTGGAACATAGTTTCCCAACTAAATGTTAGATAAATGCATTTTTTTTAGCATGAAATCATCCTATTTGTCCCATTGTCATGAGTTGCAGGAGCATCAAGCACTTAATGGAGGGAAGTGTTGGATGAAACTAGCCTTAATATCTAGTTGAGAAAAAAAATGTTGCTTCCCTTGGGGTGCAATTTTTTTGAGGCTTAGGAGCTTCTTTAGTAATATTTTATATTAGTTGAGAACTAGAATTGTCCTTTTCCTTTGCCTTCTCCATAGGTTTTTATGTAGGTACAAAAACTAGCTTTGGATGTGAGCCCTTAGAGGATACAAAGAATGCATTTTACATCCACCCATTTTCATCTAGCCATCCTCTTTGGCTTTAGGGACAGTCTATTTATCCCTATTATGTTACATGAGGGGACAATATTTGACCTTATGGTTGGATGAATGGCATAAAAAATAAGTGTTAGGCAATTTGATATATAATATCTATTGTAAAATCATAGAATCACCAACCTGAAATATCAACAAAACACACATGCTTCTATGGAAATGCATGGAAAATATTGTTTGACTTGACAAGAATGACTCAACCCAAAGGAGCCACTATGCGGTTCAAGGAGGGCCAAAGGAGAAGGGGGATACCAAGGAATTCAACCCATATAGGGACTTTGATAGTCATTTTTCATAACTAGAGACGTTACAGGTCCATGGGGAAAATATGACCAACAAGCACCTCATATACCATAGCCCATGCTAATAAATTGCTTTAGCATGGGTAAGATCCACAAAGGAAAAAATAAAAAATCCCTTTGTAAGGTTTTGAATCATTTCTAGCTTGACTCCATGAGGATTCCAAGATGCATTCACCTAGGCACAAAGGGAATATTTTTTTGGGATATAACCCATAAAATACCCAACTGAGGTAAAGGAATCTAGCCATTTGTATGCATTGTTGAAATTTGGTAAATAGAAAACAACATTAGGGGAGGAAGAGTGACCTTGTGTACCACCTTTGAGAAAAAATTCCTTAGATGCTTGATTGGGGCTATTATCACATGGATTCCCTTCTATGGTTCCAGTTCTATTCATTGGTATGCTAGGGATGGGGGGCATATTATTAATAACAAAAACTACTCAAAACTTACCTAGGATAACAAGATTGCACTAGAAAAACTAGAGCATCATAAAAACCCATTTGAGATTATATAGATTCAAAAAATACCATGGTGATAAATTTTTGAATGACCAGGGTCCCATCAAGACAAAGGAAAAAAATAGGTTGTTGGCAACCAAAATACTCAGGTAAGTTCCAATCCTCTAGTTTCAAATAAATTTTCAATTCTATCCAATATGGGAGTAGGATGATTATCGAAAGACATGGAAGCCTAGAAAATTCAGGCTAACCTTTCTAACTCTCTATAATCCCCATCCAAGTTAGGATCCTCAAACCCTAATGCTAAAATTATTGTAAGCCCTATGGGTATCACAAAGCCAAACCCTAATGCCCGATATCTAGAATCCCCATCCAAGTCAGGATCCTTAAACCCCAATGCTAAAAATACTTCAAGCCCAATGGGCATCCCATAGTCAAACCCTAATGCTGAAGAACTTAGAAAGAAATTTGAGGCATTGGAAAATAAAAAATTGCATCTCCCTAAGATCCAGGTGAATCCTACTGAGGGACCATCCCATAGACCAGGGGAAGACAGTAAAAAAGGAGAAGATTTGGATGTAGGGGTGGAGATATATGAAAATCTTCAGACTGAGGAATATGGCAGTCTGGTTCTGCAACAAATTGCCTCCCCCCAGTTTAGTCCTAAACAAACCAGAAGCACTGTGAAGTATCTTATAGATTTTGGCAGTGAAAAAATAAGAGGGAGAATATCAAATGCTGAGCATCAAAAAATTAAAACTGATAATGACATTGCCAATTGAAAACAGAGAAACTTGTTTCCACAGGTTATTTCGGGTTCTGAAGACAAAAAATTAGGAAAACCCCCTCAATAGAGGGGGAGAGGAAGAAATCCCAAACAATCTAAATGAAGTTCCTCTCATGGAATATAAGAGGCCTCAATGGCATACCCAAACACAGGGAAGTCAGTGGCCTAAGAAATCAAGTGAATCCAACTATTATCATGTTGCAAGAAACAAAAACTAATGAGATTCAGTCAAAAAAAGTAGCAAAAAAAATATGGAATCAAGGGGAGATGGTTTGCAAATCAGCCAGAGGAGCGTCTGGAGGCCTTATGACTTTGTGGGATCCCTAGATAGTAGAAGGTACCATTATTCAAAAATATGACAGGGTTCTTAGTGTTTTATTTAAGGAAATAAACATGTCATGGATCCTTTCAAATATTTATGCCCCTACTTCAATTCAAGGAAGAGATCTACTATGTGAGTACTTAGGCAATCTAAGTGAAATCTTCCATAATGTCCCCTAGATTATGGCTGGGGATTTTAACACTCCTCTTTCCCTTCAGACAAAATGGGTGGAAATGGACCACCTATCAGGAGCATGGATGAGTTAAATGACTTTGTGAACTCCAACATGTTGATGGATGTAAAACTTAGAGGAGAAAATTATACTTGGATCAATCGGCGGATAGGGTGTCATATCATTCAAGAAAGGCTTGACAATTTTTTTCTATCAAAGGAGGCTACAAATCTGTTCGGTGATTCTACCCTGCAAGCCCTTACTAAAATTACCTCTGATCATAATCCCATTTTGTTGGAGATCCCTAACTCTCTTTCCTTCAAGAAACCTTTCAAATTTCAATCTATGTGGATCAAACATTCTAGTTTCAGAGATAACTTAATTCAGTGGTTGCAGCAGCCTTCCAGGGGTAGCGCAAATTTTAAACTTGCTGGAAAATTAAAGTTTGTTAAGGAAAAGCTTTGAACTTGGAACAAATAGGTCTTTGGGAACCTCTTTGAAAATAAAAAATTGGTTTTTGAAATTTTTAATATAATTAATCAGAGGATTCAACATGGTGATGTTGATGAAACTACTAGGCAGGAGGAACCGATAAAACTAGCAAAGTTTCATAACATATTGGCCTGTGAGGAATTATATTGGAGGCAAAAATCAAGGGCTATTTGGTTGAAATATGGAGATTCAAATTCCAAGTTTTTTCACGTCACCATGCTTAGAAATAGAAGCAATAACAAGATAAATTTTTTTAAAAAAGTAGATGGTTCTATTACTTAGGACTTAACAAAAATTAGAAAGGAGGCAGTAACTTATTTCAATTCTATCCTTGGTCAGGAATCACAATGCAATAAGGAGGTCAAAGATATTCTCTTGTAATCCATTCCTAGCATAATAAATGAGGATATAAACCTTAAGCTTCTAAGTCCCTTTTATGATGAGGAAATTAAGGAAGCCTTGTTTAGCATGGAGCCAGACAAAGCCTCGGGACTCGACAACTTTCCCCCTCATTTCTATCAATATTTTTGGGACATCGTAAGTGAGGATGTAATTTCTGCTATCAAAGAATTCCAAGCAAGCAATCATATCCCAAAAGGTCTCAACTCTACTTTTATTTCTTTAATTCCTAAGAAGCAAACCCCTGAATCTATGGCTGACTTTAGGCAATCAGTTTGTACAATGTTTCTTACAAGATCCTAACTAAAGCCATTGCAAATAGAATGAGAGATGTTCTTCCTCGCATCATAGATCTATTTCGGGGAAGCTTTGTCTAGGGCAGGCCAATATTGGATGGAGTTATCATAGTTCATGAAGCTCTACACTCTACTCATAATACTAACATGTCTATTTTTGCCCTCAAGCTTGATATGAACAAAGCATTTGACAGTCTAAATTGGGACTTTCTGATTGTTGTCCTCCTTAAGTTTGGTTTTCACCACCAATGGGTTAATATTATCAAAGAATGCATTTCTACAACATGGTTCTCAATTTTGGTTAATGGAACAACTACTGGTTACTTTCAAAGTCGTAGAAGAATTTGACAGAAGGACCCTATCGGCCCCATTTTATTCATCATTATGGCAGAAGCTTTAGGCAAAACCATAAAAAATGCTTGCATATCAAGGCTAATTTTGGTAATCAAGGCAAAATCTCTCACTATGGCTATTTCTCACTAATAATTCATTGATGATACCCTTCTATTTACTAAGGCATTGGTGGTTGAGGCCAAAAGAATTAAATACATCCTGCAACTCTATGAGGATGCTGCTGGTCAGAAAGTTAATTTCAGTAAAAGCAAGTTATATTTCTTGAACACCCCCATTCAAAGGTAAGGAAGGATTACAAAAATTTTAGGGTGTGATATAGCAAACCTCCCCACTTCGTATCTTGGTCTCCCTCTTTTCATTGGTTCTCCGAGAGAGTCAATGTGGGACAGGGTTATTGAAAGAATTCAAAAAAAACTTGCTCGATGGAAAGGTCATATTCTATTTCAAGAAAAAAATTTGACCCTCACTAAGGCCTCTCTTTAGAGCATTCCAATCTATTTCCTCTTCGTTTTCAAAACACCTATGAAGATTTTCCAAAAAATTGAGAAACTCCAAAAAGAATTTTTATGGACTGGATTAGAGGAGAAAAAAAGGATACGCCTTGTAGGATGGACCAAAGTGTGCAGACCTAGGGAAAATGGGCGCTTAGGTCTAAGGAGAATTGTTCATATGAATTTAGCTTTACTAGCTAAGCAGGCATGGCACCTCATTTATGGTGAAGAAAATGAATGGAAAACTATCATCAAACGAAAGTATCTTCAAAATATGGAATTCCTAAGTGACTCAGTTCCAATCAGAGGTTCTGCTTTTGGAAAGAAATTCTTAATTGTAAGGAAATCATCAAAAAAGGTTTAAGATGGGGTTTAGGCAATGGTGAGGATAAATTGCTGGAATGACAGGTGGGCTAAGGACGAGCCACTGACAAAATATCCTAACTTAGCCTGAATTAGAGATATCATGAAAGAACTCATTGGCAAAAAAGTCTTCGATTATATGGTTGAGGACAGAGGCAGAATGAAGTGGAAACAAATAAGGATTCAAGGATTTCAAGTGGAATCAAATGATCTTTGTAACATTCTCAAAAAATAGTTTATCCCCATGATACCCAAGGAAGATCAAGTGACCTGGTATCCTACAAAAAATGGGAAGTTCATTGTTAAATTAGCTTACAAGCTTCTGCTTGATGACGAGGATTTTGTCCTCTAAAAGGACTCGGTTTGGATAAAAAATTTAATTCCAAAAATTGTAGTCTTTTCATGGCTGGTCATCCAAGGAAGAATTATAACCATTGATAATGTGATGCATAAAGGTATTTGTATCACTAATCGTTTTTATCTATGCAGGGCTAATTGGGAGACCATTTATCACATTTTCCTTGAGTGCCATTTTTCCTTGATTGTCCTAAGTGGGGTTTTTTAGGCCTTCAATATTTCTTGGGTTAAACCAACCATTGTACTTGATTTGTTCATCTAGTGGCCTTACCCCTTTTCAA
This sequence comes from Wollemia nobilis, assembly GCA_028583015.1. Lineage (NCBI taxonomy): Eukaryota > Viridiplantae > Streptophyta > Pinopsida > Araucariales > Araucariaceae > Wollemia > Wollemia nobilis. The sequence continues at coordinate 1,429,310 of JAQPPZ010001484.1, forward strand.
TCCAAATACTTAGATACATGTGGAAAATTTGTCTCAATCACTATCTTTGGTAGGTGTGGTTAGAAAAGAACCATAGAGTCTTTAATGAGTCTATCCATGATCATAAAACTATCATTGCTATGATCCTATCCTTTGCCAATGAGAATGTGAACCTTATCCCTTTTGATAGACATAAACCTCATCTGTAGGAGACCACGATTACTCAATATTTAAGCTTAACCTTGTTAGATGAGTCTGTTCCTAGGGTAGTCAACCCCAGAGCCAATGTTAAGTGGTCCCCACCTCCTACGGGTTGGTTTAATATTAATTTTGATGAAGCGGATAAGGACAATCCTAGCAGAGCAGGCACTAACGACATTGTGCAAGATCATAATGAGAATATGATGCTTGCATTTTATTAATATTTGGGAACAAGGATGAACAACGAAGCTGAAACTAGAGCTATGTGGAGAGGTCTTCAAATGACTCAAGACTTAGAAGGCAATTTGATCGTAGAAGGAGAATCTATGCATGTTATAAATCTCCTAAAAATTTTTTAAAACACCTCCTTGGAGGATTAAAACAATTTTTTAAGAGGCTAGGATCCTTTTCCAGGGAAGACAAGATAAAAAATCCCAACATGTCTTTCGAGAAGCTAACAAAATTGCTGATAAGCTGGCAAATTTGGGTGTCGATGGTGATGGAATTTTCAAATGGGAACACGATGTCTTGAGTGAAGTAGAGGAGCTTATTCAATGAGAATTCCAAGAATGATAGTCAAATTTACCAACAGGGAAGGTGCTATAAGTTTGAAGGCTAGGAGTATTCTTGCCTCTTTTTTGAAATGGACTCACAATAAAAATTATCCGGGCTGTCAGTCTTCGTGGATGTTGCTTGGAAATATCACAAAGACTAATGGGGATATCCACATGTTAGATAACATGGCTCCTATTCATCTTAGTAATTTGAGGTTGGTTTATAATCATAGGGTAAGAAAGAAATGATAATATAAGACTTCAAACCAGACCCACGTGGACCACCAGATAGCCACTGTCATAAATCTAATCAACAGGTTCACTTCTCTAAGGCTGATTGGCCAATATGGGATGTGGTCCCAAAGCATATCATATACAAAAGACAAAAATTACCAAAGAATTATTAAGAGTAACTTTCAATACAGATCTTGTGGGAGTTTTTTCAGTACTCTGCTATGTGTGTCTGCAGATTTTTGTTTCTCCACTATTTCAAGGAAGGTATCCATGTCTGTTTCTTTTTTTGTAATTATGATGTAGGTGTGTTTTCTCGGGGTATATCCAAAATGTTGTATGGGAAGTTTATTTTTGATAATAGGCTATGTGCCTTACCGGATGTAATGGCTTTGGTGGCATGTAGATTTTACATATATAGGATCCTTAGTAAGGACATGTTCATCAATAGCCCTGGGCTGATTTTTGTAAAAGGTTTTGGGTCAACTTGTAAAACCTGGTATTAATGCTATAGTATCTTATCTACCAAAAAAAAAATTGAATGACTATTTTTATATTAATTAAAAAAAAAGATAAAAATCAAACCCTAGAAAGTGGGTTTAGATGATTAAACTCCCAAATCCACTATGAAAGTTGACAATAAATACATCCACTATTATACCCTTATTCATTTCTAGGGTAATGAGTCTACAATACCATTATTGAAGGGATATTTGTATCATCAATCTTGAATAAGAACTTGCGAAAACACCCAATTGATAAAGAGAGCAAGAAAATTCCACTAAGTTGAAGCTAAGAATACTCAATAATAAACAAGTTTCTTAGAGAGTGATTCACTCTCTTCTATAATGAGTCACTCACCCAAGAGCATGAAGCCAAAAATATTTCAATTGTTGAACAAAGTGAATCATAATCTTTGCTTCCTTCATACAAGAGCGAATCATTACCCTAATTTTAAATAAGAATTTCTAAACAATGAGAAAGGATGAATCACTCCCTCACTATTGGAGATCAAAAAGTGCATTGTTATTTTGAGATAGCAAAATTTCATCTTGACTTAACAATAAAATACAACTTTAGATAATAACATGGATACTCAAGGAATGTCAAGTAGTGGTATAGTGATATAAGAATATCTAATTTATCTACCAATAAAAACCATTGAAACCCAACTTATAGGGGTGCCATTAGGAGTTAGGGATACCTAGAAAAAGGTAGGATCTTCAAGAACCCACAAAACTTAAATATGAAGAGTTCTACCAAAAACATATTCAAGGAAATCTACAATAAGGCCACTAAGTTACAATACAAACATGCACTCAACATAGTTAAGAATGAAGTAATCTAAGGATTTATAAAGGGTTTTGAGATCAATTCCTAAATTATTATTCAGATCTAGAATTTGAGGCTAGGTATGTTCCTATTGCATTAAGTGTGGATTACCCTAAGATCATGGATTTATGTGCTAAAGGTATGAAAATATTAACCACATGATTGTAACAACCCACCAAAATCAACCAAAGAGATATACATTCTGTTTTCCAGGAAGGTTCACAAAGTCCCAAATTTATCTTCAACATTCTCAATGCTTTACGATATTTGAGTTCAATATTGCTACAAATTACACTCAGTGTATAGGAGTGGAGTTCAATGTTGCTAAATATGAGACTCAATGGATAGGAGTGGTCAACATCCCATATTTTGTAGGGTTCTCCTTGCTAAACCTCATTTTTTAGAAGGACACCAAAGTGGTCCCCCCAGCTTTATTATACCCTCCACAACATAGGACAATATGACCATAGTGTAGGGATTACCCTTTAAGGCCTATAACACTTAAATAAGAACTCCTATTCCATAACCTCATCCTAAGTCCATCTAGGTAGGTTAATTAGGCATAAGCCTTGGTTATTAGTTACCACACATTTGTGGGTTAACTAATATCATTACCACTAATCTAGGATTGAAGATGATCACCCTATACTACACATTTAAGGGATTACCACTGTTGTCTTATGAACAACTTTTAACAACTTCCTAGATATGGAACACCCCATCCTCAATGTTCAAGGTGTATCAGTTCAAAAAAATATAGCTATTGCATCAATGTAACTCCTTCCAATTTTATTGAGAGTTTCTAGCTATTGCACTCATGCAAATCCTTCTAGGATTCATATCTTCATATTTATTGTATCAACACAACTCCTCCTAGGTTTTGGAGCTAAAATTCTTGACTAAAGTCTTAAAAGAATTTCTAGATCCATCACAAAAACTCTTCTCTAACCAGAGATAATATTTAGAAAATAAAATAACTCTCTCTAGATGTAAATGCTTCAATTGAAAACAATATCCTTAAAACTATAACATAATACTGAATCTTAATTGAAAATATTATATTTCAAATGTAGCCTTAAGTTTCAACATAATGCTACCAATAATAGCATTTTAGCATAGCCAAATCGATAAAGTGCTAAAGTAAAGCTATGTAAAAGAAGCATTCTTCTAGAAAACACAATTGATTATATGTAAAACTATTGAATACATAAATAATTCCACCATTAAAATAAATTACAAGATGACATTTAATCTATTCCGAAAGGAATGATTTTACAATTCAATATCACAATCCAAATCATTTCTTGCTCAAGTTTTTTTTATCAATCTACATTTCTCTATATTACAAAAATTATCATACATGCTCCCCTTTAGAGAAAAGTCACTTGGAAAGTTATCTAAGGAACACAAAGAAATTTCTCATTTACATAACAACCTTTCACTCCAATATACATCAAGATCATTTCACCTAGGTGATTTTTACACCATTTTCCTTTCATGATCACCATCATGACGTAGCCCTCCCACAAATTTGAGGGACATTTAGGGATCAGGACAACTCTTTTTATGCAATGCAAATTAATATTCTTTAAGTATGATGCAAGCAACTATGCATTCAATCATTGAAAAATAAACAAGAATAAGATAACCTCATACTTCTCTTTATGGTGGCCCCCTTTACCTACTCAAGTCTCTAGAAACCATTATAATTTTTCCAAAAGCCTAAACTTAAACATGCTACGAGCATACACTAGAATTATCAAGGAGAGAATCCCATACTTCTCTCTATAATGGCCCCCTTTACCTACACAAGTCTTAGGAGACCACTATATCATCATTATCCTAGCATGATAATGATTCTCAAGATAATACCTCCATAATTTCATAGAATTACCATATCTCTAATAAATGTCTACCAAAATAATTTTGTGCTATAACAACTATTAGACAATCACAAAGATTTATTTTCCAAAGTATCATTATACCATAACATTTAATTTGTTGAAATCATTATTCTAACATAATAGTATTTCAAAAATAGATGCCATATCAACAACTAATTTACATTAATCATTATTCCCAAAATAATAATGATTTAATCAATTATTAATATACTAATCAACTATTTATTTACACTAATCACTATTCTAATATAATAATGGTTTAACACAAAAATTAATGTGTTATATCAACCATTCATTTCCATTAATCAATATTCTAGCATTATAATTATCTATTCCAAAGTTTAATATACTACATCAACCATTCATTTACATTAATCAAAGGTTCTCTTTACCAAGTGATCCTCTCTACTATGAAATAAAAAAAAACATATAAGAAAACAACCAGCATGCCCATCAAACAACAAATAGAATTGCATGGATCGAATCCACAAAAAATATTTTCAACCACCCCTACTAAGGTAAAAAAATCTGCAAGCAATTATTGGACACCCTAAGCAACACATGGACATAAAATAAAGACATGCAAGAAGGTCAATATCATTCCAACTTAGGTCAAACATAGAGGTGTGATTGAATACTACCTAGGACCAAGAAAAAGCAATCTAGGATGTAAGCCTTCCTAAAAATTCCAACCCATATGGACCTACAAAGCAATTATCAATGCCCATCCAGGGATAAAGGGAAGGAACACAACCCAGATGCTATCCAACATCCACTCGACACTGAGTTAAACAAAACAACCAGGAACTCAAAGAAGGACACAAACTAGAGCAATCCTGCTATCAATGATATGTCTATGGGTATGGAGAAAACACAATGAATAGAGGAAGAATAAAAATATACAAAGCCACTATGCTAACATAATGAATAAAGGATACTATCCAGAACAAGTAGGTAAGGAAGCAAACATCCAATATTTCAAACAATAAGGAATCATAAGGTGATAACATGCCTTTCACAACAACATAATAAAACACTACCTCATATTACACAACCAATGATGTTGATCTTCCTTTCCAAAGTTCCCTTATTTTCCTCATTCTCCTTAGAGATCCCCAAAATAGCCCACCCTCTCATAAAATAGACCTATGAATTATTTGGAATAGGTGGGAGTTTTTTCTCCTCCCTTCTTATATTTACTAGCCATACTTGCCAATGTGCTCTACCTTTAATAGGTAACATTCAGTGGCATCACTTGGGCACATTGATGCCAGGTTGGAGGCTGCCTGACGTGTGCTTGGAAAAGTAAGAATAATATTGTAATTCCAAGCTTAGGAATTATTTACTCCCTATAATATTATAATTCCAACCTTAGGAATTATTTACTCCATATATTATTATAATTCCAACCTTAGGAATTATTTACTCCATATAATATTATAATTCCAACCTTAGGAATTCAATTATTATTAAGCAAGGTTACAAAGGCAAACAAGACATAATTCAAATAATGAAACCAAGATACCATTGCTTCTAATATAGTGAAAGAATCAATTATTCATTAATCAATACCATATGTCAATATGAATTATTAACACTACCATTTAATATTAAAGTATTAATGGTATTATCCCTATTAATACTTTTATTGGAAAATTGTTCCAACCAAAATCTCCAATACAAGCAATCACAAGGATCTATACAACATTGTTTTATCTTCAAGAAGATGGCTCTTTTCAAGATAACTAGAACATTATCCCCATCATACTAAATATGACTCCTTCACCAAAGTGATCTCTCGGCCCAACGTTGTATTTATCAACAAGCACAAATGCAATGCATCTACATGAAGGTAATATTTACCTTAGAGCTATTGATGAATAAGTCATCACCATAATTTTCTAAAATATCTCTCAACTCAAGTGGTTATCCCATATAAATCCACCAATGAGAGTACTTGGTCCTTGTTATGAACCTCTCTTCTCATTCCATAAATCATTCAAAAATATATCAAAATATTCAAAATTCATCCATAAATAAATTAATTGCACAATAAATTGCTCAAAAAAAATAAATATTTATTATACCCTTGAGGTATGGGAAAACCATACAATGCCCTTTTGGAAGGAAGCCACTCCACAATATCTCTAGCTCCACGATCCAAGACTTCTCTAGGAATACAACATAGATTATAGATTCCTTTCACAATGGGTATACATATATCTTTATACAAGAGTGTGATTGTTCACCTTCCATGAGTTAAAATATCACACATGTGGAGGTTCACCTTCCATGAGTTACAAAGTGCATAATAATATGACAATATTCCTTGCGGTTACATATGATAATATTTCCCCAATAGTTACAAATATGACTCTATGATATACCTATTTCTATTTTGACATGTGGCCTTCCTTACTCAATAATTAATTGATGGATCATTCTAATACAATATTAAATTATTAAATATTAAGTACCTATCTTGGTACCTAACATTCCATCCCTCTTACAAATGCTTCATCCTTGAAACATTATAAGAGGCTAAATAATATGATCTTCGAAGCCATGTTGAGTGTTGGTACCAATCTTGATCATCCATCCATTCGAGTGGAACTATGATTGGTGGTCTTTGTTGATTCCAATGCCATGTGTTGAAAGCATATATTTCATCTTTTTTCATCCATACCTGCTTGTATTTATGACTTGTAGCATATCCAAAGGGTTGGCTCCTTTGGTTCCTTGTATGTTCCTCATTGTTCTTATGTTGCCTCAAGCCCTGTATCCATGATTATTTCCTCTCATGGTGGTGTGGATGGCGATATACTTTAACCTTAGCCTAATTTTCAACCTATTTTCGCAATTATTTCTTACTCTCTTCTATTTATTCTTCCTTTACTTTTGTTTCCTTGATCTTTTCTATTGTCTATATTTGCTCTTCACTTTGTTCCCCTACAATAGCTACCTGTTTTTCCTTACATTGAGAAATGTCCTATAATGTTATCTTCTTCTTTCGGTACTATAACTTCATAAATTTCTTTTGCACATTAATGTTAATAGTACCCAAAGAAAATAACTAAGGACAACCAATAACAACATCTACAACATTCATCTAAATAGCATGAAAATCTGAATGTAAAACATATTTATCCATGGTGAGGTTTAAATATTCAAAATTTTGAACATTGTCTCCCTCAATTTGTATGTCTTTGATTTTTGTTGTTTGAACTTTGAACCTCTTATTCAAAGACATATTGATAAAATTATATTTTTTTCTAGGATTAATGGAGACAATAATTTTTTGTGAAGAACACAAGCTTATACTGAGGGGGGGGTGAACAGTATAAGATCAACTTTTACTTTTCTTTCCCAAACAATATTATCCAATATTATCAATGGCAATATCAATAGCAGTAATCAAAGCAATGCATAAATCATCACACACAATAGAGACACCAATTTAACGTGGTTCACCCAATGTGGGCTACTCCATGGAGAAAATATTTCTACTAAATTTTCTCAACAAATCTTCTTGGGAATCAATTCCCTATTACAATGTTTATGGACCTCTGTCCAAAGGAGACACCAATCCCCTATGCTCTGATTTGTGGATCTCTCTCCATAGGAGAACTCTTTCCCCTTTTCTCTGGTTCATGGAACTTGATCCAGGAGACCTCTATCTCCTCAACTAGTTTGTGGATCTCTCTCCATAGAAGAACTCTATCTTCCCCTAGCTTGTTCATGGATCACACTCCATAGGAGAACTCTTTCCCCTTGATCATGTTCATGGATCTCTATCCATAGGAGAACTCTTTCCCCTATGCTCTGGTTCATGGATCTCTATCCACAAGAGAACTCTTTCTCCTCTACTCTGGTTGATGATCTTCTAGAAGACTTTACCCCCACTACTCTAGCTTGTGGATCTCTCTCCATAGAATACCTCTATCCTCACTACCCTAGCTAATGGATCTATATCCACTAGAGACTCATATCCTCTACTCTATCACCTCCAAATCTTGCTCTCAACTCTATCTCAGATCTACACCAAACTCTATCCCAAGTGTAGTACAAATCTGCTCTAACTCTATCTCAAGTCTAGCATAAATCTGCTCATAAATCTATACCAAAATCTATCCTCAAATCTATCCTCAAGCCTTAACACAAATCTTGATCCAATCACAAATCAACTCTGCTTAGATTTACCCCAAGCCTTAACACAAATCTTGAACAAATCAATCAATCAAATATTCTCTCAAGTCTTCACAAAGACTTACCTCAAATATACCTTCAAGTCCTCTCAAGAACTTGCTCAATCTGCTCTCAAGTCTTCACCAAGACTTGCCTCAAATCTACCTTCAATTCCTCTCAAGAACTTGCTCAATCTACTCTCAAGTATTCACCAAGACTTACCTCAAATCTGCCTTCAAGTTCTCTCAAGAACTTGCTCAATATGCTCTCAAGTCTTCACCAAGACTTACCTCAAATATACCTTCAAGTTCTCTCAAGAACTTGCTCAATCTACTCTCAAGTCTTCACCAAGACTTACCTCAAATCTACCTTCAAGTCCTCTCAAGAACTTGCTCAATCTACTCTCAATACATGCTCAAAACAACTCACAAAATATGCTCAATCAATCTCAAATATTGCACACAATGTTATCAAATGCTTTGTCTAATCTTCAAGGTAATTCCTTTAACTTGAAGTAGTTTAGACATATTCTATTCAAAATTCGTTTAACCTATGGAACATATAGAGAATGATGTACTCTATCAAAAACTCAATATGTTCTACTCAATCATTAAGTCTATCACTTTCACAAATCTGGTTTCTAATGTTTGCACATTCACTTTCAATATCACTCAAATCCAATGCTCAAGAATTTCACTCAATCATTCAATCAATGAAACACAACTTGCTCACTAACCCTAAACAAGTGTTTTCAAACTTCTTCAAACAAAGAGCACAATGTGGGTCTCAAACCCTAACTCAAATATTTCTCAATATCTATCTCAAATCAAATCATCCATCAACAAGGTGCACTTAAACTTGCTCATACATTTCCAACAATACTCATCAATCCTTTTCACTCCACCTTATATTTCACAACATTCATTCCAACATTTCAAACAAAATATGATGTGCCCATACCTCTTTGCTTTGATGGAGATATGTCTTCAAAACTTGTTTTACTCACAACCAAATCCTTTTGCCAATTCTAGGTTAGATAGCAATAATCTATCTCAAAATCTCCACAAGAATATTTATCTCAACAAATATTTCACCATACAAGAAATACAATAAAATGTCAAGTCACAAATACACCTTATCACTCCTTCACTTTCAAAATAATATTCAACATATATCAAAATAAAGTTCCTTGTTTACACCTTATAATCTCCAATACTCTCAAAATAATATTCAACACACATCAAAATAAAGTTCCTTGCTTACACCTTATAATCTCCAATACTCTCAAAATAATATTCAACACACATCAAAATAAAGTTCCTTGCTTACACCTTATAATCTCCAATACTTTATTTATTTTCTAAGCACCCAAAATAAAATATTTAATCAACAACCCTTATGACTCCCTAAACAATTTCACACATGCCCTTTTTAATTATCACGTGGCCTTAAAACAATTTCCGCATTCCAAAACCTTTGGCAAATTTAATTTAAAAATTGCATACCTTATAATTGTTGGCCCACGTCACCAAAAATATTGTGCACATCTCAATGACCAACACCCAAACTTGAACCCATGACCTAAGCCACCACAAAGCCTTAGCCCAAGGCTAGGCTACCACTTGGGCTACACACCCTCACATGAACCAAAGGTCCCTCGCGCCTATACACTATCTACTTCTTCCAAAGTTTATCAAAAATGAAAACTCCTTCCTCCTTCAGCAAAATGAACAACGTGGGATTCGAAACCATGACCTTCCCTTCACAAGCACCTTAGCCACACCTTCAATCATCATCTGCACTACCCAGTGCCTTGGAATATTTCTATCTCTCCACACAAATTTCAATACACGTCTACCTTCCTTTATTTAAAATCTTTACGAAATATATTCTTCCTTTCAAAAATGCAGTGCACAAATTCAATTGTCACTTAGGCATTCGAATTAGCATTAGCACTTTGGAAATGAAAATCATTTCCTATTAATACTCTTTCCTTTGCATTGAAACATGTCGGTCCTTGTTAGGGATATATAACCTTTAGTAACCTTTATAACCTGCTCAATGGGCCTTGTTAGGAATATATATTTTTTAATGATTTCTTGGACCTTGTTATTCTTCACCTCTTCCTTTTGCCCAAATAATAATATTAAATATTATAATATTATTATTTCTTTTCAAACTTGCTTCTCTTTTCTTGGGTCTTCCACCTTTTTAGCCTCTTTAGGCATATAATATTTAAAATAAATATTATACCCTTTTCCTTTTAACAACTTCCTTGCCTTTTGGAGAAATCAACCTTTTGACCTTAATGACAACAAAACTGGACATCAAACCTCTTGACATCAATGACAACAAAACTTGCTCAAATTTCCAACAATCTCCCCCTTTGTCATTGATGGAAACCCTTTTTTCTTTAAGCATTCCTTTTACCTTTTTCAATTCTGCTCCCCTGAGAAACTGCTCCCCTGACTGAATGCTCTCCCCCTAACTCAAATCTCTCCCCCTTTGACATCAATGGCAAAGGGACTCCTTTGGGGCTAAATATAAGACTCTTAGCTCAGCCCCTCCCCACCTCCCCACCTCCTCTCCTTGAGGTGATTAATTTTGGGGTGGGAGTATCTCTACTCCTAGAATACAATGCTCTTTTTCTTTGTCCACCTTCTTCCTCAACTGATCCTTCTGATTCTTTTGAGTATTCATGTTCCTGCTTATCTCTAGAAATTTTGTTCTACACCACTTAGCCATATGCCCAACATTATTGCACTTATAACACTTAATGTTGTGGTTCCTAGAAGGTGCAAATATCTTGAAGTTCCTCCTGGTGAAGCCATATCCATTCCTATCATGAACCCTGCAATGAATTGCTTTATGACCAAACTGATTACAAGAGTAACAATACCCTTGAAAGAGATGCCCATTTCTAAAATTTCTCTTAGTGAAACCATATTCCTTCTTTTCATGTGTCTTGCACTGCATAGCCTTGTGACCAAACCTATGACATGAGAAGCAACATCCTTTGAAGAAATATTTCCTTTGACCCATTGGTCTCTTAGTCCTTTCTTCCTTGTGATGTTTCATGTTCCTTGTTTGTGCATTGTTTCCTTCCTTGGTGAACCTTCTGTTTTTCAACTTATCCTCATAAGTCTCACTTTCTCCTTCACTCTCTTCTTCTGAAGCTTCTTCTTCTTTGGAGCTTGAGCTTGACTCCTCTCCTTGTTCTCTTTGTCCTTCTTCAAAACCAAGTCCTATCTTGTTTGATGAAGATCTTTGTACACTGATAATCTTATCCAAGGTCTTTGAGCTTTTCCCAAACCTGTGTAGCTTATCTTTAGACTCTTTCACTTCCTTCCTTAGTGAAACTACCTCATGCTCTAATATTTCACATTCTAAGACTTTTGCTTCTAACTTTTCTTTAAATCTCCTTGTCTTAGATATTGAGTTTGTCAGATCTTGTATAAGCTTTCCTTTCTCTTCATCACATTCTTGAAATTGAACCTTGAGTCTTGAATTCTGCTTTCTAACCTTTCTTAATTCCTTAAGAGCAGAAATAAGCTCACCTTCTAGATCAACTACTCCTTCATTTTCTGATTCTTCCTCTACCTTTTTGTCTTCAAGAGCATCTTCATACCTTTCAGATTTATCTTCAATAGAAGCACTTCCTTCTTCCTCTATTACCAAGAAGAGAATTTCTTCTTCATTATCTGAGGATCTTCCATCACTATCACTTGAACTCTTGCTTGTCTTATCTGCATAGAAACTTCTTATACCTTTGAAAAAAACTTCTCATGCTTGTTTTATCCATACCTATTTTTCTTTTGATACCTAGATTTTCTTGCTTCCATATTCTTATGATACTATTTCTCTTCACCACTACTACTTCCAACTTCTGGACAGTTAGATGCATAGTGACCATATTTACCACAATTGAAACACTTAACTATTTTTGTACCTTTGTACTTTCTTGAGTCCTTGTTCCTTCTACCATAGTTTGCTTCTTCATCACTGGATGACTCATCACTTGAATCTGACTTCTTATCTTTTGTCTTCTTTGCTACTTTGAAGGTTACCTCTTTCTTGGGGATAGGATCCTTTCCTATTCTCATCTCAAAAGTTGTGAGAGTTCCATGCAACTCATCCATAGTCAAAGTTTCAATATATCTTTTTTCTTCTATGGATGAAACCTTTTCACTATACCTCATAGGGAGTGACCTTAAAACCTTTTGACAAACATATGATTCTTCAAATTTAAACCCAAGTCCTTGCATGGAGTTAACAACCTCATCCACATGAAGTAAGTATGTAGCAATGTCTTCCTCATCCTTCATCTTCAAGTCTTCAAATATTTTCTTGTGATTTTGCAATTTTGCCATCTTGAACTTTTTGTCTCCCTCATATTTTCTTCAACTTTTCCCAAATATCTTTTGTTGATGTGCAATGCATAACTTTTACAAACTCTGCTTCATGTAAACCACTTAAGATTACATTCATTGCCTTTGCATTATATAGATGTAGGAGCTTACCATATTTATCTGTAGGAGGACTAGCTGGAGGTGTGTATCCATCCTCAACTGTTTTCCATGTCTCATATCCTTGTGCCATCAAGTAAGTCTTCATTATTATATTCCAAAAAGCATAATTGTTCCCATCAAACAATGGTGCCTTATTTTCTGAAGATCCACTTTAAGATGCCATCTATGTTCCTATATACTTTTCCTTCAAGCTGTTAAACTCTTCTGAAGGAACCCACTCTGATACCAATTGAAGAACACAAGCTTATACTGAGAGGGGGGTGAACAGTATAAGATCAACTTTTACTTTTCTTTCCAAAACAATATTATCCAATATTATCAATGGCAATATCAATAGCAATAATCAATGCATAAATCATCACACACAATAGAGACACCAATTTAACGTGGTTCACCCAATGTGGGCTACTCCACGGAGAAAATATTTCTACTAAATTTTCTCAATAAATCTTCTTGGGAATCAATTCCCTATTACAATGTTTATGGACCTCTATCCAAAGGAGACACCAATCCCCTATGCTCTGATTTGTGGATCTCTCTCCATAGGAGAACTCTTTCCCCTTTTCTCTGGTTCGTGGAACTTGATCCAGGAGACCTCTATCTCCTCAACTAGTTTGTGGATCTCTCTCCATAGAAGAACTCTATCTTCCTAACTGGTTCATGGATCACACTCCATAGGAGAACTCTTTCCCCTTCTCTCCAATTCCCTTGCTCTAGTTCATGGATCTCTATCCATAGGAGAACTCTTTCCCCTCTACTCTGGATGATGATCTTCTAGAAGACTTCTACCCCCACTACTCTAGCTTGTGGATCTCTCTCCATAGAAGACCTCTATCCTCACTACCCTAGCTAATGGATCTCTATCCACTAGAGACTACTATCCTCTACTCTATCACCTCCAAATCTTACTCTCAAATCTATCTCAGATCTGCACCAAACTCTATCCCAAGTGTAGTACAAATCTTCTCTAACTCTATCTCAGGTCTAGCACAAATCTGCTCATAAATCTATACCAAAATATATCCTCAAATCTATCCTCAAGCCTTAACACAAATCTTGATCCAATCACAAATCAACTCTGCTTAGATTTACCCCAAGCCTTAACACAAATCTTGAACAAATCAATCAATCAACTCTACTCTCAAGTCTTCACAAAGACTTACCTCAAATTTACCTTCAAGTCCTCTCAAGAACTTGCTCAATCTACTCTCAAGTCTTCACCAAGACTTACCTCAAATATACCTTCAAGTTCTCTCAAGAACTTACTCAATATACTCTCAAGTCTTCACCAAGACTTACCTCAAATATACCTTCAAGTCCTCTCAAGAACTTGCTCAATATGCTCTCAAGTCTTCACCAAGACTTACCTCAAATCTGCTCTTCAAGTCCTCTCAAGAACTTGCTCAATCTGCTCTCAAGTCTTCACCAAGACTTACCTCAAATCTATCTTCAATTTATCTCAAGAACTTACTCAATATGCTCTCAATACATGCTCAAAACAACTCACAAAATATGCTCAATCAATCTCAAATCTTGCACACAATGTTATCAAATGCTTTGTCTAATCTTCAAGGTAATTCCTTTAACTTGAAGCAGTTTAGACATATTCTATTCATAATTCTTTTAACCTCTGGAACATATAGAGAATGATGTACTCTATCAAAAACTCAATATGTTCTACTCAATCATTAAGTTTATCACTTTCACAAATCTGGTTTCTAATGTTTGCACATTCACTTTCAATATCACTCAAATCCAATGCTCAAGAATTTCACTCAATCATTCAATCAATGAAACACAACTTGCTCACTAACCCTAAACAAGTGTTTTCAAACTTCTTCAAACAAAGAGCACAATGTGGGTCTCAAACCCTAACTCAAATATTTCTCAATCTCTATCTCAAATCAAATCATCCATCAACAAGGTGCACTTAAACTTGCTCATACATTTCCAACAATACTCATCAATCCTTTTCACTCCACCTTATATTTCACAACATTCATTCCAACATTTCAAACAAAATATGATGTGCCCATACCTCTTTGCTTTGATGGAGATATGTCTTCAAAACCTATTTTACTCACAACCAAATCCTTTTGCCAATTCTAGGTTAGATAGCAACAATCTATCTCAAAATCTCCACAAGAATATTTATCTCAACAAATATTTCACCATACAAGAAATACAATAAAATGTCAAGTCACAAATACACCTTATCACTCCTTCACTTTCAAAATAATATTCAACATATATCAAAAAAATCACTCTCAAAATAATATTCAACACATCAAAATAAAGTTCCTTGCTTACACCTTATAATCTCCAATACTCTCAAAATAATATTCAACACACATCAAAATAAAGTTCCTTGCTTACACCTTATAATCTCCAATACTTTATTTATTTTCTAAGCACCCAAAATAAAATATTTAATCAACAACCCTTATGACTCCCTAAACAATTTCACACATGCCCTTTTTAATATCACGTGGCCTTAAAACAATTTTCACATTCCAAAACCTTTGGCAAATTAATTCAAAAATTGCATACCTTATAATTGTTGGCCCACGTCACCAAAAATATTGTGCACGTCTCAATGACCAATGCCCAAAATCAAACTCGTGACCTAAGCCATCACAAAGCCTTAGCCCAAGGCTAGGCTACCACTTGGGCTACACACCCTCACGTGAACCAAAGTGCCCTCGCACCTATACACTATCTGCTTCTTCCAAAGTTTACCAAAAATGAAAACTCCTTCCTCCTTCAGCAAAATGAATGACGTGGGATTCGAAACCATGACCTTCCCTTCACAAGCACCTTAGCCACACCTTCAACCACCGTCTGTGCTACCCAGTGCCTTGGAATATTTCTATCACTCCACACAAATTTCAATACACGTCTACCTTCCTTTATTTAAAAACCTTATGAAATATCTTCTCCCTTTCGAAAATGTAGTGCATGAATTCAATTATCACTTAGGCATTCGAATTAGCATTAGACCTTTGGAAATGAAAATCATTTCCTATTAATACTCTTTCCTTTGCATTAAAACACGTCGGCCCTCTTTGCTTTCGAATTTTGAATTTGAATTAAACTTTGAAACTTTGGCGCCATTATTTATTTAAATTAAAATTTTAACCTTAGGTTAAAATATTTTAATTTAAATAAATTAAAACCTTTGCTAACCTTTATAACCTGCTCAATGGGCCTTGTCAGGGATATATATTTTTTAATGATTTCTTGGACCTTGTTATTCTTCACCTCTTCCTTTTGCCCAAATATTATAATATTAAATATTATAATATTATTATTTCTTTTCAAACTTGCTTCTCTTTTCTTGGGTCTTCCACCTTTTTAGCCTCTTTAGGCATATAATATTTAAAATAAATATTATACCCTTTTCCTTTTAACAACTTCCTTGCCTTTTGGAGAAATCAACCTTTTGACCTTAATGACAACAAAACTGGACATCAAACCTCTTGACATCAATGACAACAAAACTTGCTCAAATTTCCAACAATCTCCCCCTTTGTCATTGATGGCAACCCTTTTTTCTTTAAGCATTCCTTTTACCTTTTTCAATTTTGCTCCCCCTGAGAAACTACTCCCCCTGACTGAATGCTCTCCCCCTAACTCAAATCTCTCCCCCTTTGACATCAATGGCAAAGGGACTCCTTTGGGACTAAATATAAGACTCTTAGCTCAGCCCCCTCCCCACCTCCTCTCCTTGAGGTGATTAATTTTGGGGTGGGAGTATCTCTACTCCCAGCATACAATGCTATTTTTCTTTTTCCACCTTCTTCCTCAACTGATCCTTCTGATTCTTTTGAGTATTCCTATTCTTGCTTATCTCTGGAAATTTTTTTCTACACCACTTAGCCATATGCCCAACATTATTGCACTTATAACACTTAATGTTGTGGTTCCTAGAAGGTGCAAATATCTTGAAGTTCCTCCTGGTGAAGCCATATCCATTCTTGTCATGAACCCTGCAATGAATTGCTTTATGACCAAAATTATTACAAGAGTAACAATACCCTTGAAAGAGATGCCCATTTCTAAAATTTCTCTTGGTGAAACCATATTCCTTCTTTTCATGTGTCCTATACTGCATAGCCTTGTGACCAAACCTATGACATGAGAAGCAACATCCTTTGAAGAAATATTTTCTTTGACCCATTGGTCTCTTAGTCCTTTCTTCCCTGTGATGTTCCCTGTTCCTTGTTTGTGCATTGTTTCCTTCCTTGGTGAACCTTTTTTTTCAACTTATCCTCATAAGTCTCACTTTCTCCTTCACTCTCTTCTTTTGAAGCTTCTTCTTCTTTGGAGCTTGAGCTTGACTCCTCTCCTTATTCTCTTTGTCCTTCTTCAAAACCAAGTCATGTCTTGTTTTATGAAGATCTTTGTACACTGATAATCTTATCCAAGGTCTTTGAGATTTTTCCAAACATGTGTAGCTTATCTTTAGACTCTTTCACTTCCTTCCTTAGTGAAACTACCTCATGCTCTAATATTTTACATTCTAAGACTTTTTTTTCTAAATTTTATTTAAATCTCCTTGTACTATATATTGAGTTTGTCAGATCTTGTATAAGTTTTCCTTTCTCTTCATAATATTCTTGAAATTAAACCTTGAGTCTTGAATTCTGCTTTTTAACCTTTCTTAATTACTTAAGAGCAGAAATAAGCTCACCTTATAGATCAACTACTCCTTCCTCTCCATTTTATGATTCTTCCTCTACCTTTTTCTCTTCAATAGCATCTTCATACCTTTCATATTTATCTTCAATAGAAGAACTTACTTATTCCTCTATTTCCATGAAGAGAATTTCTTCTTTATTATCTGAGGATCTTCCATCACTATCACTTGAACCCTTACCTATCGTGTATGCATAGAAAATATTCTTATGCCTTTGGATATACTTCTTCTCATGCTTATTTTATCCATACCTGATTTTATTTTGATACCTATATTTTCCTGCTTCCCTATTCTTATGATCCTGTTTTGGTTTAAACTCAGCTACAAGATATCAACAAAATGGACTCCAATCACATAACACAAATGCAATATAATGGAAGAAACCTGCAAATCGATATTCTTCTCATTCCTGAATTCACCACCTTCTCCAAAATATTACAATCCATCATATAGCAACCGAAAACCAAAGAAACCCTAAAACGTCTTTTTTCTAAAAACTGCTAAAAATAGATCTTTTTCTAAAAACTGCTAAAAATAGAAATGAGTCGGATTGCGCCCAAATTTGGTGCACACATATCTCTTACAATAATGAACCTTAATTTAAAATATTAGGCCTCAACTTAACGTATAACAAAAGATAATAAAATTTTTAACATCCAAAAAAACCCAAAAAACCTGGGAATCTATTCTAAAAGCTAATTTTGGGACACTAGATGTCGGAGTTAGGTCCTTAAAACATTATTTGTGGAGGGTGAGGTAAATAAAATATTAGCCTCATGTAGAACACACACATGGAACCACCTATTAAATTTCAAGGCAAACGGGCATACGGTTCACAAGTTATGGCTTCGACAAGGTGCATCATTCTCCTCTTATGAAAAAGAACTCAGCTCTTGTGAGTTCAGTTGATTTGAAATCCTGTAGATTCTGGTTATCAATTTTCTTTAGCTCTGACTCTGAAACCCAATTGTTATCTAACTGTGGTAATCCTTCCCACTAAACTAGGAATCTATTGTAGCTCTCATGTTTGGTGGTGATCACCTTCTTATCGAGCACTTGTGCAACTCTATATTTTTTCTTCTTAGGCATATGTCATGCCCAAGTTACTGTATCTTGTAATTCACCATCCTCGAAAATACTAGGATACTAAAATAAATCAAAAACATTAAAAATGGGTGAAATATCAAATTCATCAGGTAACTTCACTTTATAGGAATTATCATTGATCTTCTTCAAAATCTTGCATGGCCCAATTTTTCTTAAGTTTCAGTTTGTTATATGTTCCCTTAGGAAATATTTATTTCATAAGATGAACCATGACCATATCACCCTATTCAAACACTTTCATACTTCTATGTGCATCAACAGACTCTTTGTAGTGAGCATTACTACTCTGCAATTTTTCCCTCACAAACTCTTGCACTTTTTGGATATGCTCAGCAAATGCTTCTGCATCATCACTAACTTGTTCCCCAATTGGTAACTCAAAAAAATCTAATACACCTCTAGGATTTTGACCATAAATAATTTGAAAAGGATATTTACCTGTTGACTTGTTCATTGAACTATTGTATGCAAATTCGGCTTGCAACAAGGCTAAATCCTATTATTTTGGTTTTTCTCCAACTATGCACCATAAGAGGTTTCCCAAGCTTCTGTTCACTACCTCGGTTTTCCCATCAGTTTATGGGAGTTAAGCACTACTAAACTACAACCTGGTGTTCATTTTTTTCCACAACGTCCTCCAGAAGTGACTCAAGAACTTAGTATCCTGATTAAAAGTAATAGTTTTTGGAACACCATGTAACCGCACAATCTCATCAAAGAATAAGACTGCAGTCCTAGTTGCATCATTAGTTTTCTGGAAAGCAATGAAATGCACCATTTTTTAAAATCTATCTACCACAAAAAAAATTGAATCCTTACCCCTCTGTGTCTTGGGCAAATCCAACACAAAATCCATACTTAGATCGGTCCATGGTCTTGTAGGAACTAGTTGTGGCATATACAACCCTGTATTTTGTGCATGGCCCTTAGCCATCTGACATACTCTACATCTAGATATAAACCTGATTATGTCTCTCTTCATTTTTGACCAACAGTACTTCTCCTCTACAAGAGTGGTTGTTTTGGCTACTCCAAAATGACCAATAAAACCCCCACTATGTAATTCCCTCAAGACGTTCTCTCTCATAGAGCCATTGGTAATGCATAATTGATTACCCTTAAACAAGTAATCATTCTATAAAAAATACTCTTCAAAAATAGTATGGGACTCACCCTCTACCACAATTTTACACTGTTGCACAATATTCCTAAAATATGCATCAGATTCATACAGATTTGTAATCCCCTCAAATCCTATCACTTAATTCTCCATAGTGGTCAACAACATGACTCTCCTACTCAATGCAACAACAACCTTATTTTGTTTGTTCGAATTGTGCTTCAGGAAAAATGTATACATTTGCAAAAATGAAACCCATTTGGCATGCCTACTATTTAAATTTTTTTGAGATTTGACATACCTCAATGCTTCATGATCAGTAAACAACACAAACTCCTTTGAGAGTAAGTAGTGCCTCCAATGTTGCAATGCTTGCACAATTGCATTAAATTATACATCATATGTAGAATAATTCTTTCTTGCATCATTCAGCTTCTCACTAAAATGCTATAGGTCGTCCCTCTTGACTTAAGACACCACCAATTCCAACAAATGAGGCATCATAATCAACCTCAAATACCTTACTGAAATCTGGTAACACTAGAACAGGGTCTTATGACACCTTCTTCTTCAAGAGTTCAAAACTCTTTGTTGCTGCCATAGTCCATACAAACTTTTTCCCCTTCATGCACTCAGTTATAGGGGCAACTATACTACTGAATTTCCTGATGAACTTTTTGTAAAAGGTAGATAGGCCATGAAATATCCTTACTTCTATTATAGTTCATGGAAGAGGCCATTCCAAAATCACCTTCACTTTCTCATCATTCATCCTCATGCCATCTCTTGAGATTACAAATCCTAAAAACACTAAACTATCCTAAAGAAATCTACATTTCTTTAGATTGACATACAATTTCTCCTTCCTGAGCATGTCTAACACTAATTCCAGGTGTAACAAATGCTCTCTTCACTTTTACTATAAATCAAAATATCATCAAAATACAAAACCACAAACTTACCATTATATTCTTGCAGCACTCTGTTCATAAATTGCATAAATGTACGGGGTGCATTAGACAACCCAAATGGCATCACCATCCACTCGTACAACCCATATTTTATCTTAAAATTTGTCTTCCATTCATCCCCTTCTCTAATTATGATCTGGTAGTAGCCACTCCACAGATCAATTTTACTAAAGTATTTAGCTCCAGCCAATCCATCCATCATGTCATCCACTCTCGGCATAGGATACCGATATTTTATTGTGATATTGTTTATGGCTCTACTATCCACACACATCCTCTAGTCACCATATTTCTTTGGGGTTAGCAATGCTAGAGTCACACATGGAATAATACTCTGCCTAACTAATCATTTCTTTATCAACTCTATCACTTGCCTACTCAACTCTGCATTCTGTGTTGGGTTCAATCAATAAGCTGCATGATTTGGGAGCGCTAATCCTGGAATCAAATCCATGTGATGTTGGATATCCCTCTTTGGTGGTAGCCCATCCGATAATTCCTCTGGTGTGACATATTTATATTCACTTAGAAACTTAGCTACTTCTGTAGGCATAACCACTTCCTTTATTTCTAGCTTCCTAGCTATTAGGGTATAACATAAGCTAGCATTCTTGATATCTACAAGGAACTCCTTCATCATCAAAAAGCTCTCACTTGACCCATCCTCCTTTAGAGGTAAAAGAACTACCTTTACACCATCCTTCTATAATGTGTAAGTATTCTTTCTCCCATTATGGTTAGTATCCCTATCGTACTACCAAGGTCTTCCCAATAGAATGTGACATGCATCCATAGGGATCACATCACACCACACTTCATCCTTGTAAGTGCTCCTAATTAAAAATTTAATTAAAAACCTTTGATCTACTATTACCTCATTCCCCTTCTTATCCCATGATATACGATATGGATAAGGATACTTTTCACATTCCAGGTTCATTTTATCAACATGACATTTGACACCATATTCTCATAGCTACCACCATCAATGACAATGTTACATACCTTCCCTCCTGATGTACACCTTGTTCGAAAGATGTTCGTTTGTAGCCCAGAATCATCACCATCTATGGCCTACCCCTTCGCTTTGCTCTGCACCTTCTCTTTCTTAGGAACAATCAATGTCCTCCTTATCATAAGTGCTTCCCCCATGTCAGCAACAACTTCATCCTCATCCTGCTCTTCCATCTCAACTAGATTGACCCTTCCTTGTCCTCCTTGATCGCTTTCTTAGACATCACGTTGGGGACATTCGAATGTTTTGTGCCCCTCCTCACCACATCCATAATAGGTATACGACCTTCTCGGATCATTCCCATTTTGTCCACCACCGTAACCTCTACCTCGTTGGTATCCTCTTTCTCTCAGATTTTGCCCATATTCTTCTTGTTTAGCAGGTATTAAGGATTATCCCTTGAGAAAATTAGATCCAATTCGACCCTCACCTTAAGAGGGTGTGAATCCATTCTTACCTCTTCTATTAACCCTTTTCAATTTCTCTTCTGCCTTGATGGCCATTTGATATGCATCCTGCATTGTAAGAGTGTGATGCATGCTCATCTCATCTTAGATAGCAAAACTTAGGCCGTTTACATACCTAGCAGCCCTCTGGTCCTCCGTATCATTGTGCTCCACTCGAATGGATAGCTTGTAGAATTCATTAGTATAGTCCTCAATGCTTTGATCCTTCTATCGGAGATTCTAAAATCTACGAAATAGGGTTTGGGAGTAGTCTACAGGTATAAATTTTTCCTATAACTTCTTCATATTTATCCAATCCCTGATATTTTCCTTTCCATTCCTCTATCGTGTAGTCTGTAAATGATCCCACCAAATAAATGCATGTCCCTTCAACTTTGTGCATGCGATCTTAACCTTCTTCTCTTCAGCAAGGTTACTCCATTCAAAAAAAAATTCTAGGCTATTGATCCAATCGATCAACTCCTCTGATTTCAACCCACTAGCATAATCGAGAACCTTGATCTTGATCCCATATCCATTCCCCTTAAGCCCCTCTAGAGCTCGTATATGTCAATTTTTAAAATTGTGCCCTTCTTCCTCTGGGCCCTCTGGTTTTTCTTCTACGTGAACCTCAGATCCATGTTCCTCAGGTACGTTTTCATCATTAGATCCTTGATCTACACGTGCCCTGGGATGTCTCTCTCCCATGCAATCAATCACAATAATCAGCCATGCTATTTCTACATTCAGATCCTCAATTTTCTTATTCATCTAGGCATATCTTCTAGGTGACATCTTCCCTTCACTAGCGAGATCACACACGCTCTGATACCAAATGGTGTAAACTCAACTACAAGAGACCAACAAAATGGAATCCAATCACATAACACAAATGCAATATAATGAAAGAAACCTATAAATCAATATTATTTTCATTTCTGAATTCACCACCTTCTACAAAATATTACAATCCATCATATAGCAACCGAAAACCAAAGAAACCCTAAAACGTTTTTTTTCTAAAAATTGCTAAAAATAGATATTTTTTCTAAAAACTGCTAAAAATAGAAATGAGTCAGATTGCACCCAAATTTTATGTACACATCCCTCTTACAATAACGAACCTTAATTTAAAATATTAGGCCTCAAATTAAGGTATAACAAAAGATAATAAAATTATAACATCCAAAAAAACCCAAGAACCTATTCTAAAAGCTATTTTTGGGACACTAGATGTCGAAGTTAGGTCCCAAAAACATGATTTTTTGAAGGTGAGACAAATAAGAGATTATCCTCATACAGAACATGCACATAGAACCACCTATTAAATTTCAAGGCAAATGGGCGTACGGTTCACAAGTTATGGCTCCGACAAGGTGCATCATGTTTCTCTTTGCCACTGCTACTTTCAGCTTCTGGATAGTTAGATGTATAGTGATCATATTTACCATAATTGAAACTCTTAACTATTTTTGTACCTTTGTGTTTTCTTGAGTCCTTGTTCCTTCTGCCATAGTTTACTTATTCATCACTGGATGACTCCTCACTTGAATTTGACTTCTTATATTTTGTCTTCTTTGCTACTTTGAAGGTTGTCTCTTTCTTGGGGATAGGATCCTTTCCTATTTTCATCTCAAAATTTGTGAGAGTTCCATGCAACTCATCCATGGTCAAATTTTCAATATCTCTTGTTTCTTCTATGGCTGAAACATTTTCACTATACCTCATAAGGAGTGACCTTAAAACCTTTTGAAAAACATCTAATTATTCAAATTTACACCCAAGTCCATGCATGGAGTTAACAACCTCATCCAAACGAAGTAAGTATGTAGCAATTTTTTCCTCGTCCTTCATATTCAAGTCTTCAAATATTTTCTTGTAATTTTGCAATTTTTCCATCTTGACCTTTTTGTCTCCCTCATATGGTTTCTTAAAATTTTCTCAAATCTATTTTGTTGATGTGCAATGCATAACTTTTACAAAATTTGCTTCATGTAAACCTATTAAGATTACAATCATTGCCTTTGCATTATACAAATGTAGAAGCTTACCATATTTATATGTAGGAGGAGGTGTGTATCCATCCTCAACTATTTGCCATGTCTCATATCCTTGTGCCATCAAGTAAGTCTTAATTATTACACTCCATAAATCATAATTATTCCAATTGAACAATGGTGCCTTATTTACTGAAGATCCACACTAAGATACCATCGGTGTTCCTGTATACTTTTCCTTCAAGTTTTTAAACTCCTTGAAGGATCTCGCTCTGATACATATTGAAGAACACAAGCTTATATTGAGAGGAGGGTGAAAATTATAAGACCAACATTTAATTTTATTTTCCAAATAATATTATTGAATATTATTAATAGAAATATCAATAGTAGTAATCAAAGCAATACACAAATCATCACACACAATAGAGACACCAATTTAATGTGGTTCACCCAATGTGGGCTACTCCATGGAGAAAATATTTCTACTAAATTTTCTCAACAAATATTCTTGGGAATCAATTCCCTATTACAATGTTTATGGACCTCTATCCAAAGGAGACATCAATCCCCTATGCTCTCATTTTTGGATCTCTCTCCACAGGAGAACTCTTTCCCCTTTTCCCTAATTCATGGAACTTGATCCAGAAGACCTCTATCTCCTCAATTGTTTTGTGGATCTCTCTCCATAGAAGAATGCTACTTTGATAGTTGTGGTATATATTAAGGAGTTATATTTTGTTGTATTCAAGTTGAAAATAATTAAAATATTAGGCTAGATTGGGTTCCCATTAATTTCATTCAAGATTTTTTTTATTTGCTTAAGGATGATCCTCTTAATATGGTATAGGAAATGAAGAGGGTTGAGTTAGTACATAAAGGAATCAACAAAACTTATATTATAATCATTCCTAAATCTCATGATAATTTTAGGCTGTAAGCAACATCTAATATATTCCTTAAAATTATTATGAAGGTGATGGTTGATAGAATATAACCTCTTATCCCCATGATACTTTCCCTATATTACGAAGGTTTCTAAAGAGGGAGATAGATTTCACATGTGATATTGATAGCCCAGGAAGCCAACCATTCTAGGAAATATTGATAGTACTCTTTCATGTTTTCTTATTTGGATCTTTCCAAGGCTTATGATGGGATATATTGGTATTTTATTCTTTGGGTTTTGAGGTAGTTTAGTTTTTATTAGGATTGGATAAATTATATTGGATGTAGTATTTCCTCCGTATCCTATGTAGTTCTTATCTATGATAGTTTGTATCCTTTATTTATGACTTCTTAGGGTCTTTTTAAAGGGGATTATATTTTTCTTTACTTATTCATAATATCGGTAGATTGTTTGGGTCATCTTATCTCTAAATATAATATCAATCAATCTCTTCAAGAAATTACAACAACCTTTGGAACCCCTTTTCTAACCCACTTATGTTTTATGGATGATTCAACCTTGTTGGGTCATGTATCTATGGGAGAGGTGTTAAATTAAAGAATATTTTGAATCTCTTTTTGAAATCCATAGGATGATTGATTAATGATAAAACATTTGAAAATCAACTTATTTGATTTCCCTACCAAGTGAAAACTATGATTCAATTTTTTTTGTATTTTAGTTAAGCTTCTCTTCTAATTTTCTATCTCAAAATCCTACTAAAAATTTCCATGAAAAAGAAGAAAGAATTTATGAATCTAATAGAGAGAATAAAAATAAAGTTCCTTGCTTACACCTTATAATCTCCAATACTCTCAAAATAATATTCAACACACATCAAAATAAAGTTCCTTGCTTACACCTTATAATCTTCAATACTTTATTTATTTTCTAAGCACCCAAAATAAAATATTTAATCAACAACCCTTATGACTCCCTAATCAATTTTGCACATGCCCTTTTTAATATCACATGGCTTTAAACCAATTTTCGCATTCAAAACCTTTGGCAAATTAATTCACAAATTGCATACCTTATAATTGTTGGCTCACATCACCAAAAATATTGTGCACGTCTCAACAACCAATTCCCAAACTCAAACCTACGACCTAAGATACAACAAATCCTTAGCCCAAGGCTAGGCTTTTTCTTGAGCTACACACCCTCACATGAATAAAAGTGCCCTCATGCCTATACACTATCTGCTTCTTCCAAAGTTCACCAAAAATGAAAACTCCTTCCTCCTTCAACAAAACAAACGGTGTGGGATTCGAAACCATGACCTTACCTTCATAATCACCTTAGCAACACCTTCGATCGCCATCTGCACTACCTAGTACCTTTGAATATTTTTGTCGCTCCATGTAAATTGTAATACATGTCTGCCTTCCTTTATTTAAAAACTTTATGAAATATCTTCTTCCTTTCGAAAATGCAGTGCATGAATTCAATTGTCACTTAGGCATTTAAATTAGCATTAGCCCTTTGGATATGAAAATTATTTCCTATTAATACTCTTTCCTTTGCATTAAAACACGTCGGCCCTCTTTTCTTTCAAATTTCAAATTCGAATTAAAATTTGAAACTTTGGCGCCATTAATTATATAATTTAAAATTTCAACCTTAGGTTAAAATATTTTAATTTAAATAAATTAAAAACTTTGCTAACCTTTATAACCTGCTCAATGGGCCTTGTCAGGGATATATATTTTTTAATGATTTCTTGGACCTTGTTATTCTTCACCTCTTCCTTTTGCCCAAATATTATAATATTATTATTTCTTTTCAAACTTGCTTCTCTTTTCTTGGGCCTTCCACCTTTTCAACCTCATTAGGCATATAATATTTAAAATAAATATTATACTCTTTTCCTTTTAACAACTTCCTTGCCTTTTGGAGAAATCAACTTTTTGACCTTAATGACAAAAAAACTAGACATCAAAATTCTTGACATCAATGACAACAAAATAGGCTCAAATTTCCAACAATCTCCCACTTTGTTATTGATGGAAACCCTTTTTTCTTTAAGCATTCCTTTTACCTTTTTCAATTATGCTCCCCCTGATTGAATGCTCTCCCCCTAACTTAAATATCTCCCCCTTTGGCATAAATGGCAAAGGAACACCTTTCAGGCTAAAGATAATACTCTTAGGTCAACCACCTCCCCACATCCTCTACTTGAGGTGATTAATTTTGGGGTGATAGTATCTCTATTCCCAACATACAATGCTCTTTTTCTTTGTCCACGTTTTTCCTCAACTAATCCTTCTGATTATTTTGAGTATTCTTGTTCCTGATTATCTCTGGAAATTTTGTTCTACACCACTTAGTCACATGCCCAACATTATTGCACTTATAGAACTTAATATTGTGGTTCCTAGAAGGTGCAAATATCTTTAAGTTCCTCTTGGTGAATCCATATCCATTCCTGTCATGAACCCTGTAATGAATTTCTTTATGACCAAACTGATTACAAGAGTAACAATACCCTTGAAAGAGATGCCCATTTCTAAAATTTCTCTTGGTGAAACCAAATATCTTCTTTTCATGTGTCCTACACTGCATAGCCTTGTGACCAAACCTGTGACATGAGAAGCACCATCCATTGAAGAAATATTTTCTTTGACCCATTGGTCTCTTTGTCCTTTCTTCCCTATGATGTTCCTTGTTCCTTATTTGTGCATTATTTTCTTCCTTGGTGAATCTTTTATTTTTTAAATTATCCTCATAAGTCTTACTTTCTCCTTAGCTCTCTTCTTCTAAAGCTTCTTCTTCTTTGGAGCTTGAGCTTGATTTATCTCCTTGTTCTCTTTGTCCTTCTTCAAAACCAAGTTTTGTCTTGTTTTATGAAGATCTTTGTACACTGATAATCTTATCCAAGGTCTTTCAGATTTTTTCAAACCTGTGTAGCTTATCTTTAGACTCTTTAACTTCCTTCCTTGGTGAAACTACCTCATGCTCTAATATTTCACATTCTAAGACTTTTGCATCTAAATTTTCTTTAAATATCCTTGTCTTCAATATTGAGTTTGTCAGATCTTGTATAAGTTTTCCTTTCTCTTTATCACATTCTTAATATTGAACCTTGAGTCTTGAATTTTGCTTTTTTACCTTTCTTAATTCCTTAAGAGCAGAAATAAGCTCACCTTCTAGATCAACTACTTCTTCGTTTTCTGATTCTTCCTCTACATTTTTGTCTTCAAGAGAATATTTATACCTTTCATATTTATCTTCAATAGAAGCATTTCCTTCTTCCTCTATTGCCATGAAGAGAATTTATTCTTCATTATCTGAGGATATTCCATAACTATCACTTGAACCTTTTCTTGTCTTGTCTGCATAAAAATTCTTCTTTTGCCTTTGGAAAAACATTTTTTCTCATGATTGTTTTATCCATACCTATTTTTTTTTTATACCTGGATTTTCCTACTTCCCTATTCTTATGATCATGTTTCTCTTCACCACTACTACTTCCATATTATAGATAGTTAGATGCATAGTGACCATATTTACCATAATTGAAACTCTTAACTATTTTCATACCTTTATGCTTTCTTGAGTCCTTGTTCCTTCTACCATAGTTTGCTTCTTCATCACTGGATGACTCCTCACTCGAATATAACTTCTTATATTTTGTCTTCTTTGCTAATTTTAAGGTTGTCTCTTTATTGGGGATAGGATCCTTTCCTATTATTATCTCAAAATTTGTGAGAGTTCCATGCAACTCATCCATGATCAAATTTTCAATATCTCTTGTTTATTTTATAGCTGAAACCTTTTCACTATACCTCATAGGGAGTGATCTTAAAACATTTTGAAAAACATATGATTCTTTAACTTTACACCCAAATCCATGCATGGAGTTAACAACCTCCTCCACACGAAGTAAGTATGTAGAAATGTCTTCCTCATCCTTCATATTCAAGTCTTCAAATGTTTTCTTGTGATTTTGCAATTTTTCCATCTTGACCTTTTTGTCTCCCTCATATGTTTTCTTCAACTTTTCCCAAATATATTTTTCTAATGTGCAATGCATAACTTTTAAAAACTCTACTTCACGTAAACCACTTAAGATTGCATTCATTGCCTTTACATTATACAGATGTAGGAGCTTACCATATTTATTTGTAGGAGGACTAGCTGGAGGTGTGCATCCATTCTTAATTGTTTTCCATGTCTCATATCCTTGGTCCATCAAGTAAGTCTTCATTATTATACTCCAAAAAACATAAGTATTCCCATTGAACAATGGTGCCTTATTTGTTGAAGATCCACTGTAAGATGCCATCGATGTTCCTATATACTTTTCCTTCAAGATGTTAAACTTTTTTGAATGAACCCGGTATAATACCAATTAATAACACAAGCTTATACTGAGGGGGGGTGAACAGTATAAGATAAATTTTTACTTTTCTTTTTTAAACAATATTATCCAATATTATCAATGGCAATATCAATAGTAGTAATTAAAGCAATGCACAAATCATCACACACAATAGAGATACCAATTTAACGTGGTTCACCCAATGTAGGCTACTCCACGAAGAAAATATTTCAACTAAATTATCTTAACAAATATTCTTGGGAATTAAATCCCTATTACAATGTTTATGGACATTTGTCCAAAGGAGACGCCAATCCCCTATGCTCTGATTTATGGATCTTTCTCCATAGGAGAACTCTTTTTCCTTTTCTCTAGTTCATGGAACTTCATCTAAGAGACCTCTATCTCCTCAACTAGTTTGTGGATATCTCTCCACAGAAGAACTCTATCTTCCCAGCTAGTTCGTAGATCACACTCCACATGATAACTCTTTCCCCTTGCTCTGGTTCGTGGATCTATATCCATAGGAGAACTTTTTTCCCTCTACTCTGGTTCATGGATCTTTATCCACAGGAAAAATATTTTCCCTACACTCTGGTTGATGATCTTCTAGAATAATTCTGCCCCCACTTCTTTGGATTGTGGATCTCTCTCCACATAGGACCTCTATCCTCACTGCCCTGGCTAATGTAATTCTATCCATTGGAGACTGTTATCCTCTACTCTATCACATCCAACACTTGCTCTCAACTCTATCTCAGATCTATACCAAACTCTATCCTAAGTATATTACAAATTTGCTCTAACTCTGTCTTAGGTCTAGCACAAATTTTCTCACAAATATGTACCAAACTCTGTCCTAAAATATTTTATAAATCCTTAAAACAAAGTTTGATCCAATAACAAACCACCTTTGCTTAGATTTACCCCAAGCCTTAACACAAAGCTTGAACAAATCAATCAATCAACTATGCTCTCAAGTATTCATAAAAGCTTACATCAATTCTGACTTCAAGTCCTCTCAATAACTTGCTCAATATGCTCTCAAGTATTCACTAAGAATTACCTCAAATCTACTTTCAAGTCGAACTTGCTCAATATGCTCTCAAGTCTTCACCAAGAATTACCTTAAATCTGCGATCAAGTTCTCTCAAGTCTTCACCAAGACTTACCTTAAATTTACCTTCAAGTTCTCTTAAGAACTTGCTCAATTTTCTCTCAACTCTTCACCATGACTTACCTCAAATCTACCTCCAAGTCCTCTCAGAACTTGCTCAATCTTCTTTTAATACTTGCTCAATCAATCTCAAATATTGCACACAAATTTATCAAATGCTTTGTCTAATATTCAAGGTAATTCCTTTAACTTGAAGCATTTTAGACATATTCTACTCAAAATTCATTTAACCTTTGGAACATATAGAGAATGATGTACTCTATCAAAAAATCAATATGTTCTACTCAATCATTAAGTCAGTTGCTTTCACAAATCTGGTTTCTAATGTTTGCACATTCACTTTCAATATCACTCAAATCCAATGCTCAAGAATTTTACTCAATCATTCAATCAATGAAACACAACTTGCTCACTAACCCTAAACAAGTGTTTTCAACTTCTTCAAACAAAGAGCACAATGTGGGTCTCAAACCCTAACTCAAATATTTCTCAATATCTATCTCAAATCAAATCATCCATCAATAAGGTGTACTTAAGCTTGCTCATACATTTCCAACAATACTCATAAATCCTTTTTACTCCACCTTATATTTCACAACATTCATTCCAACATTTCAAACAAAAGATGATGTGCCCATACCTCTTTACTTTGATGGAGATATGTCTTCAAAACCTGTTTTACTCACAACCAAATCCTTTTTCCAGTTCTAGGTTAGATAGCAACAATCTATCTCAAAATCTCCACAAGAATATTTATCTCAACAAATATCTCACCATACAAGAAATATAATAAAATGCCAAGTCACAAATACACTTTATCACTCCTTCACTTTCAAAATAATATTCAACATATATCAAAATAAATTTCCTTGTTTACACCTTATATTCTCCAATACTCTCAAAATAATATTCAACCACATCAAAATAACGTTCCTTGATTAGACCTTATAATCTCCAATACTCTCAAAATAATATTCAACACACACCAAAATAAAGTTCCTTGCTTACACCTTATAATCTCCAATACTTTATTTATTTTCCAAGCACCCAAAATAAAATACATAATCAACAACCCTTATGAATTCCTAATCATTTTCACACATGCCCTTTTTAAAATCACATGGCTTTAAACCAATTTCCGCATTCAAAACCTTTGGAAAATTAATTCATAATTTGCATACCTTATAATTGTTGGCTCACGTCACCAAAAATATTGCGCACATCTCAATGCTGAACCTACAACCTAAGCCACCGCAAAACCCTAGCCCAAGGCTAGGTTACCACTTGGACTACACACCCTCATGTGAATAAAAGTGCCCTCACACCTATACACTATTTGCTTCTTTTAAAGTTTGACAAAAATGAAAACTCCTTCCTCCTTCTGTAAAACGAACGACATGGGATTCGAAACCACAAACTTCCCTTCACAATCACCTTAGCCACACCTTCGATCGTTGTCTGTGCTACCCAATGCCTTGGAATATTTCTATCGCTCCACATGAATTTCAATACATGTCTGCCTTCCTTTATTTAAAAACCTTACAAAATATCTTCTCCCTTTCGAAAATGCAGCGCACGAATTCAATTGTCACTTAGGCATTCGAATTAGCATTAGAGCTTTGGAAATGAAAATCATATCCTATTAATACTCTTTCCTTTCTATTTAAACATGTCGGCCCTCTTTGCTTTTGAATTTTGAATTCGAATCAAAATTTGAAACTTTGGCACCATTAATTATTTAAATTAAAATTTTAACCTTAGGTTAAAATATTTTAATTTAAATAAATTAAAACCTTTGCTAACCTTTATAACCCACTCAATGGGCCTTGTCACAGATATATATTTTTTAATGATTTCTTGGATCCTGTTATTCTTCACCTCTTCCTTTTGCCCAAATATTATAATATTATTATTTCTTTTCAAAATTGCTTCTCTTTTCTTAGGTCTTCCACCTTTTTAGCCTCTTTAGGCATATAATATTTAAAATAAATATTATACCATTTTTCTTTTAACAACTTCCTTGCCTTTTGGATAAGTCAACCTTTTGACCTTAATGACAACAAAACTGGACATCAAACCTCTTGACATCAATGACAACAAAACTTGCTCAAATTTCCAATATTTTGATTTTGAATGCAACCATGAAATTGCAAAATAAAATTTTTATTTTCAAACAAATATTTTTGACCATTGTTTGACCTTGACACACAAGATGTATTTTCAGTAGCTTGCACATTTTCATCCTTTTATTTTGATGCCCATTTTATAAAAAAATGCAACTTCAAGTTCTTCCCATGTTTCACTAGAAAGCATCATAAACAAATATGAAGATTCTTCTCACAAAGAACAAAAAACATGAAGTCTCCATAGTTTCTCAAAATTATATAAAGATTTTGATTGATCACGTGGACTGAAAATCTTCCTCATGCAGTCTCAATGGTGATAGATAATGAAAAATTTTAGATTGGAAGGCTCAAAGTGGATCAATGACAGAAAATGGGGGCATTTTTAAAAAAAAAAAAATTTGAACCTTAAAATGGATTTTGTCATATTTGTTTTTTTTGTTCATGTGACTAGTGTTTTTTGCAACTGGTGGGGCATTGATATAGGTTTTTTATCTACAAATTCATGCATGGGAAAAATCTTCTTTGGCCTCAAGTATTTCCCAAGGTGTGTTTGGATTCGATGTCGCAAAAAGGCCCTAGCAAGAAATAACAAAGTGTTGGAGATCCCTGACAATGAGGCACCGGACCCCACCATAATAGTCTTGGAGAAGATGACAATTTCATCGACCTCCAACAGATATCAACCAGTTGAAGAGTCTGTCTGGCCTCATCAGTGCAGCTGTTGATTTGTGTGATTCCTTAAATCTTCTGTTTTATAGCCAGCAGTTCCAGGGGCACAAGGAGTCAAAGGCAAAATCTAAATATGATGGCAAGAACGATGATAAGAAGTTAGATGAGGACTACAAGGAAGACTGCTTGGCCTCTTGGCTGTCCATTCTATGGGATGTTTTTTTTTTTTTTTTTGACCATATTCTATTATTTTTATATGGGCATAAGATACTCTGCATGGTGCTTGCATGATTAGTTTTTGTCTTTGTTAGTTCTTTTTTGCGTCTTTCTTTTCTGATGGCCATAATATTAGGCTTCCATAGTTTAGTTTGGTTGTATTCTAATGGAAGAGTAGGTCTTGGCCATTTTTGTTGTCAGTTTAAACTTTTAGGGCTTGGCCTTTGTCCAGTTGGTCAGTGGACCCTATTTTGTAAAATGGTTTTGGGTCAACCAGTTAAAACCCGGTGTTAATTATAATATTCTCTTACTTACCAAAAAAAAAAAAATTATATAAAGATTTTAACTTCTTCAACCATTCCTTGGCATTACTATCATCTCTTCCAATGAATTCCGACAACTTCATGATTTTTTTTTAAGAGTAGCTAGGGTTTCAAATAATCGAAAAATTTCAACAATTAAAATTTCTGAAATCTTATCTATTCTCTTCTTCAACAATTAAAGATGTAATTTTTCTTCAAAAAAAAAATGACAATTGATTTGCTTACCCGAATTGAAAGTTATGAATTTTTCCCTTTTTTTGCCGGTAACCCAAAAAAACAGCACCAAAAGCCAACTTGCAATAGTTGTAACTTCCTCAATACTTATCAAAATTTCACAACTGAATAGTCATTTTGTAGTACTCAAAACAAAGTGCATTTGGTGTAAAAATATTCTGAAAATGATTGCTAAAAAATTTAATACGATTTTTTTCTTTTTTAAAAAAAATTCGTGCAGCCAAAAAACAACTTGAACAACCCAAATTCAAACAATTGTAACTCTCTCAAAAATTATTAGAAATACACAAATGAGTAGTCATTTTTATAGTAGTCAAAATAATCTATATGCTGGTGCCAAAATTTTCTGCAAATGACAACTGAAAAATTTAATAGGATATTTTTTTTTTTGAAAAAACTTCGCGTGGCCAAAAAACAAAAAAAAAACTCAACTTCAAATAGCCATAAATTTCTCAATACATATCAAAATTTAACAAATGAGCAGTCATTTTTGTAGTACTAAAAAATATCTACAGAATGGAGCAAAAAACTTTTGAAAATAACTGCTGAAATAAAAAATATGGCTTCCGTAAAATATGACATTTTTATGAAAACATGCCCTAGCTCTACAAAAAACAAACCTACTTTTCCCAAATCACTACTATGATACCAAATGTAATGAAAATATCTTCTCATTCCATAAACCATTCAACAATATATCAAAATATTCAACATTCATCCATAAATAAATTAATTGCACAATAAATTGCTCAACAAAAATAGAGATTGATTATACCCTTGAGGTAAGGGAACACCACACAATGCTCCTTTTGGAAGGAAGACACTCCACAAGATCTCTGGCTCCACGAGCCAAGACTTCTCCCAAAATACATCATAGATTATAAATTCCTTTCACAATGGGGGTACATCTCTCTTTATACAAGAGTGTGATGGTTCACCTTCCATGAGTTACAAGATCACACATGTTGAGGTTCACCTTACATGAATTACAAAGTGCATAATAATATGACAATATTCCTTGCTATTACATGTGACAATATTCCTCCAATGATTACAAATATGATTCTATGACATACCTATTTCTATTTTGACATATGGCCTTCATTACTCAATAATTAATTGATGGCTCATTCTAATACAATATTAAATTATTAAATATTAAGTACCTATCTTGGTACCTAATAGTCTTACAACCATAAATACATCAATAGTACCATATTTTAAGAATAGAATCAAAGTGTAAAGTGCAATTACTCAATATTATCATCATAAAATAAAGTTATGCATTAGACATCCACACCAATACATAATTCATTGTCAATAATGAGTCCTACCAAGGAGGGTTGTTACATACTCCCTCCTTGGGCTAAACATAGTCCTTTATGTTTCCTGTAAGAATAAATAAATGTTTAATTCAAATAAATATAGAAATTGCTTTCTCATTTCTTTAACATCTTGCCATGTATAATTTTTAAAATATTGGTCCACTAAACCTTACATCGATCTAGGGTTCATTTACTCAACATATTGTAATGAAACCCTAGAACCTTTATTGGTTTAACCTCAATGGCTAAGGGATGTACCATCTACAATTTAAAAACATTCCAAACATGAGTAAGATCAACAACATATTTATAAAGTAAGGATATGTGGAAAGTATTATGGATCTTGTTGGAAATATGGCCAAATATACATTAAAACAAAAATTCAGCCCGTTAGATGATATTTTCAGCCTTAGAAAGCATCTCCCCTTAGAGGAGATAAAATGAAATCATAGAGATTCGAAATCTATGTAATCTAAAAAAATAATGGGCTCAAATGGACACCCAAGTCAAAAGTGATGTCCAAAATACTAAGACATATAATAAACACCGTCGATGTAGGTCCGACGGATGTGATTTGCTAGGATTAGGGTTTGTTTTGTTTTTTCTTACTTAAGGTAGTTTTAGGGTTTTCTTTTAGGAAGAAGAATTTTGCATTGTAGCAAGTGTGTATGCTCTTCTAGAGCCTATGAGGAGATTGTAATAGAGTACTTAAATTATGCTAGAATTATGTTAGATAATAAGAAGATAATAGTTGCTTCAATTTTATTTTATTGTATTATTATAAATTCTTTGTTTGGTATCAGAGCGAGGAGATCAAGAAATTAGGTTTGAGTAGCTGTGTAATTTTTGTTGTAATTTTTACAGAAGCTTATCGAAGATCTTAGTTCGTGTTGAAGGGAGCTATTATGGGCAACAACACCAATTCAATTCCGATCCCATAATTTGATGGTTCCAACTACTAATATTGGAGCATCTAAATGAGGATGATTTTGAAGGCAAAAGGAGCTTGGGCCATCGTTGAAGCTGGGTTCACCGAACCAAATTATTGAAGTGTATTGACTACAGATCAAAAGAAGGAGATGCAAGAGAAAGAGAAAGAAAATAATTTGGCTTTGATTTTCATCTAGTCAGCTCTAGACAAGAGTCTATTTCCCCAGATTTATGCCCATGTTTCAGCTCAAGAAGCTTGGAAGGCATTGAAGGAGAATTACCAGGGAAGTGCCCAAGTTAAAGAGGTGAATGTGTATTTTTTGCAGAGATATTTTAAAAATATCAAACAGGAGGAGAATGAAACTGTAGGATATTACTGTGTTCGGGTAAAAATAGTAGTAAATAAAATGGCCACACTTGGAGAGATCATAGAGCAAAATGTAGTAATTAAAAATGTTTTAAGAACCTTGATAGAGAAGTTTGAAAGTGCAGCCCTTATCATATAAGAAATGAAAGACCTCTCAAAAATGAATATAGATTCATTAATTGGCTCTCTCACATCTCATGAAGAGAGAATTTCCAAGAGGAAGAAGGATAAAGAAGAAGGTTCTACAGAGGAACAAGCTTTTTCAGAAAAATAGAATTATGGAGGAAGAGGTCACAATAGGGGTTCTAAAGGAAGAGGAAGAAATGGAAGAGGAGGTAGAAGAGGCTCCTATAGTGGTAGAGGTCGAGAAAGATCTCAAGATTCATACAATGACCAAGCTCATGCTGCAAGAGGAGGATCCACTACAAGAGGAAGAGGTAGAGGCCGAGATATGAGAAATGTGCAGTGTTACAATTGTAAAAAATATGGCCATTATAGAGAGATTGTAGGATGAAAAAAATAGCACATTATGGAGAAGAGGATTCTATGAGGATGATACTTTGTTCTATATGATTGAAGAAAAAGTGGAGCAAGCAGCTTTCCTCTCTACATAGAATAACATAAAGGATACATGGATTCTGAACAGTGGGTGCACAAACCATATGACCGGTAAAGAGAGATGTATTTTCATCTCTTGGTTCTTCTTATCAATCCAGTATTAGGCTTGGGGATGAGAAGATCTTGGATGTGGTTGCGAAAGGAGAAATGGAGGTTCCTACCAGGAGAGGAACAATAATGAAGGTAAAAGATATTTACTATGCACCCTGTTTGAATAATTCATTAATGAGTATTGGTCAAATGTTGGAAACAGATTATAAGTTAGTGTTTGAAGATAGAATGTGCAAAATTTATGATCAGAGGAGAAAATTGATTACCATTGTCAATATTACCAAGAACAAGCTCTTCCCATTACAATTTGTAGATCAAGGGGAGCTCTAGCATTTTTTGGTGTAGAAGGTAAGGAGAGGCTATGGCATTTACGATTTGGGCATTTAAATTATAAGATTTTGAAGATGCTTTCACCACTTTTCTATGGGTTGCCAAAATTTGAAGACTCCAAGGAGGTTTGTGAAGGTTGTGCACTTGGAAAACATGCAAGGGGGAAGTTTTCACATGGTTAAGCATGGAGGGCTCAACATCCATTGTAGTTGGTTCATAGTGACATTTGTGGACCAATGCAGACACATAGTATGGGTAAAGCTTCTTACTTTCTAACTTTTATTGATGATTTCTCCAGATATTGTTGGGTTTATTTTATTAAGCATAAGTACAAGGCATTCAATTACTTCAAGAATTTTAAGGCTCTAATTGAAAATGAAAATGGTCATTATATCAAATATTTGAGGATAGATAAAGGAGATGAGTTCTGTTCTCATGAATTTGATGAATTTTATAGTGAGTTTGGGATTAAAAGGTAGAAAACAAATCCTTACACACCTTAATAGAATGGGATGGCTGAAAGAAAGAACAAGACTTTGGTGGAGATGGCACGGTGCATGATGCAAGAAAAAAGTATGAATAAGTTTTATTGGGTTGAATCAATTAGGACTGCTAATTACATTTTAAATAGAAGTCCTACTAAGAGTCTTGAGAATATTACCCCTTATGAATGTTGGTACAACAAGAAGCCAAATGCAAATCATTTTAGAGTTTTTGGATGTGTGGCTTTTGTGCATGTTAATGGTGAGAATAGGAAGAAGTTGGATGATAAGAGTGAAAAAAGTATTTTTATTGGGTATAGTGAGAAATCTAAGGCTTACAGGTTCTTTAATCCTATTTCACATAAAATAATTATATCTAGAGATGCAATTTTTGATGAAGGAGGAAGTTGGGTATCACAAAAATTGTTTTTTGAGGATGTTTTTGGTGAAGAGAATGTGGAACCAAGCCATATTTCAGTTCATCCCAACCATGAAAGAGAAGGTTCTTCCAGTAGTTCTCCACTTGCATCACCACCGACCAAAGGAAAAGGTAAAATGTTGTTGAAGGATCATCCAGAATCTTAAATTCTTGATAAGAATTTCCATAAGAGGGTGACAAGGAGTCAACATACATAGATGAATGCAGTAATAGAGAGGTTAGAGAACCTACATCTTTATGGATATGATGACAGTGGAGATCCCAAAGGTGATGTTGTAAACTATGCACTTATTTCACAAGTTTCAAAAGTTGCTTTTGATGATTTTAAGCCTTCATGTTTTGAGCATGCTAGTACTAACAAAGTATGGATGAAGGATATGTAAGAAGAAATACATTCTATTGAAAATAATGATACTTGGGAGTTGTGTGATTTACCCAAGGATAGGAAATGCATAGGATGCAAGTGGGTCTGCAAGATCAAGAATAATAGTGATGGATCCATTGAGAGGTACAAGAAAAATTTGGTAGAAAAGGGTTTCACGCATAAATATGGTTTGGACTATGAGGAAAAAATTGCTCCAGTGGCAAGGCAAGAAACAATAAGGATGTTGCTATCATTGGCAGCTCATAAAAGTTGGAAGGTGCATCATATGGATGTCAAAAGTGCATTTCTCAATGGGTATTTATATGAAGAAGTATATGTGGAACATCCACAAGGTTTTTTTGTCCAAGGAAAAGAAGATCAAGTCTACAGGTTGAAGAAGGCTCTATATGGGCTGAAGTAGAAACCAAGAGCTTGGTATGCTAGAATCCATGACTACTTCTTGCAGTGCAATTCTGAAAGTCGTAAGAGTGAGCCCACTTTGTACTACAAAAGGTAAGGTAATGATATTCTTATTGAATGCCTTTATGTTGATGATATGTTATTTATGGGGAGTAGTTCTTCTTTGAATGATTATTTTAAACATGATATGAAGGAGTTTGAAATGTCTGATTTGGGTTTGATGAGTTACTTTCTTGGGATGGAAGTACATCAAACTAGCAATTAGATTTTTGTTTTTCAATACAAATATGTAAGGGATATGTTGAAGAGATTTGGTTTGAGTGAAAGTAAACCTGAAGCAACACCCATTGCACATGGGGAGATCTTAAGTTTGGAGGATGGAGCTGAAAGGGTAAATAAAATAAAGTATAAGAGTATTATTGGTAGCCTTATGTTCCTTTGTAACACTAGGATGGATATATGCTTTTTTGTTTCACAGTGTTCTAGGTATATGGCTAATCCATCACAGTTACATTTGAAGGTAGTAAAGAGAATTTTGTATGTTCATGGAACAATTGATTATGGGATCCACTACTCATAGGCAAAGAATTTGAAGTTAGTGGGATTCAGTTTCAGTGATTGGGTAGTAATATTGATGACAGGAAATCCATGAGTGGGCACTAATTTTTTCTTGGTTTAGGTTTGGTGACATGGATTTCCAAGAAATAAGCTACAGTGGCGTTGTCTTCTATTGAAGCAAAGTATATTGCACTTACATCGAAAAGTACACAAGAATTGTGGCTTCAAAAGGTGCTAAAAGATATTGGGAAGAAAAAAGGGACTCCAACTACTTTATTATGTGATAATTAGAGTGCCATTAAGTTGGCACATAATCCTATCCACCATACCAGGTTCAAGAATTTCGACATCAAGTACCACTTCAATCGGGACATGGTAGAAAAGGAACAAGTTAAATTGAGGTATTACTCCACACATGATCAAGTAGTAGATATTTTTACTAAGGGACTAGTAAAACCTCAATTTTTATTGCTAAGGGACTTGATAGTCAGTCCCCTTACTAGCAATGGGAGAATGTTGGAAATCTGGCCAGCCATATACTAAAACAATAATTCAGGCTGTTAGATGATGTTTTCAGCCTTGGAAAGTATCTCCTCTTAGATGAGACAAAACAAAATCATAGAGCTTCAAAATATGTGCAATATGGAAAACAAATGGGTTTAAACGGACACCCGAGTCAAATGTTATGGCCGAAATACTAAGATATGCAATAAACATCGTCGATGTAGATCCGACGGATGTGATTTGCTAGGGTTAGGGTTTGCTTTGTTTTTTCTTACTTAAGATAATTTTAGGGTTTTATTTTATGAAGAATAATTTTGCATTGTAGCAAGTGTGTGAGCTCTTCTAGAGCCTGTGAAAATATTGTAACAGAGTACTTAAACTCTGCCAGAATTATTCCAGATAATAAGAAGATAATAGCTGCTCCAATTTTATTTTATTGTATTATTGTAAATTCTTCAGATCTTTGATAGGTTGGTTAGTAAGGCTAGCCTATAGGTGACTAGACTAATATTTTCAATGATCTCAAAGGGCCCAACATAGTGAGGATCCAACTTAGTTGACTTGATGACATAGGTCTTACCCTTAAGAACACTCTATCCCCCACAAAGAATTCTCTTGGTGATATTTTTAGATTTTAGATGATTGACCACTTCCTTGAGCCTAAGATAGATTGCTCTGAGCTACTCCTCCATTTATTTGATAGTGTTTATTTTTATCATCACTCGATCCTCTAGATTATCCCATGATAGAGGTGTTCTGCATCTTCTACCATATAAGGTTTCAAATGGGGGTATTTCCAATGATACATGGTATCCATTATTATATGTAAATTTAATAAGCTGCAAAAAGTCTTATCATTTAGACTTTTGGTCCATCCAATACATGCATAGCATGTCCTCTAAAACTTGATTTACCTTCTCTATTTGACCATATATTTTCAAATGATATGTAAAACTAATGTTTAGATTAGTGCCTACTACACGATTAAGAACCTCCTAGAATTTTGATATGAACCTTGAATCCCTGTCAAATATGATCACCTCAGGAAACCCATGTAGCCTAAAAATATCTTTGGCAAACTTATTTTCCACCACCAATGCATTATCCTCGATATTCCTTGGTATGAAGTGTGCAAACTTGGTCTACTTATCAATCACTACCATGATTGTATCATATTGGTACCTAGTCTTGGGTAAACTCACAATAAAATCCATAGATATTACCTACCATTTTTGTATAGGTATATCATGTAGATACAATTTCCCTATTGGGTGTCAATGTTCTGCCTTAAATTTTTACCATTATAAACATCTTGCAATGAAACTAATGATATCCTTCTTCATTCCTATCCAATAGAAGGTCTTTTCATTTTTTCCCTCATTTTTGAACCTCTTGGATGAGTGGATTAGGGAGAACTATACACATCTTACATAATCAGTCTCCTTAGTTCATAATTTATGGGTATATCAAACCTATCCTTGAAGCATACAAGTTTATATTTTATGTTGAAATATTTATTCTCTTCAATAATTCTCTCAATCTTATCCTAGATTTATATGCAATATGGATATTGAATTTGCATTTCTCGTACATT
Source organism: Wollemia nobilis (assembly GCA_028583015.1). Taxonomy (NCBI): domain Eukaryota; kingdom Viridiplantae; phylum Streptophyta; class Pinopsida; order Araucariales; family Araucariaceae; genus Wollemia; species Wollemia nobilis. Next base: position 1,471,580 of record JAQPPZ010001484.1, read on the forward strand.
ATCCATCAAGTCTGCATGACTCCATTCGATGATTCTATGTATATTCTTCTACTCAATGCATCTAAAACCTTATTTTCTTTCCCTTTGATATACTTAATACCAAAGTTGTAAGTTGCTAATAACTCTATCCATCTTCTCTATCTTGCATTCAACATAGGTTGGGTAAAAATATACCTTAGACTTTGATGGTCTGTCCTTAGCTCAAAAACCCACTCAAATCCTCTAAGGAAGCATCAATACATATGGTAAAAATCCCAATAGGATCTAGTATCTTATGAATTGGTATCATAGTTAACTTATTCTTTAGAGCCTCTAAGATATCCTCACACTTATACATCCATTTGAACTCCTTTTCTTTCCTCTAAAGGTTGGTGATTAAATAAGCAACTTTAAAGTAACCCTTTACAAAATACCTATAATAACTAGAGAGTCCCATGAAACTTCTAACTTTTGATACATATGTTGGTGTAGTCCAACTTAATATAGCCTCAATTTTCTTTGCATCTATGGAGATTTATTTTGTCGAGATGATGTGCCCCAAATACTATACCCATGAGGTATAAAAATCACACTTGGACAAATTTCCATATAGTTAGTTTTTTCTTAGCACCTCTAACACTAACCTCAAATGATGGTCATGTTCTTCTTTGGTGCAAGAATATATCAAGATATCATCTAAGAATACCAAGACAAATCAATCTAGATATTTTTTGAACACATTGTTCATTAGATTCATAAAAGTTGTTGGTGCATTTGTCAATCCAAATGGCAATACTATGAACTCATAGTGACTGCATCTAGTATTAATAGTTGTCTTATGGGTATCCTCTTTTTGAATCCTTAACTGATGATACCTTGACCTTAGATCTATTTTTGAAAATATAGTAGCATATGATCGAAGAGGTCATCAATCCTTAGTCAATGATTCTTATTTTTAATGGTTACCTTATTCAACATCCTATAATCTATGCATAACCTCAAGGAACCATCCTTATTTTTCACAAATAATACCAAAGCACCCCAAGGTGACACACTAGGTTTGATTAGACCATTTTCCAATAAATCCTAAAGTTGCACCTTCAATTATTGCAACTCAATTGGAGTCATTATATAAGGTGTCCTTCCATGGTTTTTTTTCCCTTGCATTAACTCAATAGTGAAGTCAAATTCCATTTGAGGTGGTAGAACTCGGAGATCTTCTATAAATAAATCCCTAAATTCATGCAAATTTGGGTGTTTCTTAAACAATTCCTTATCCCCTTTTCTCTAGTCTTTCCATTAATATTAACTACATATAGATACATTTTTTTATATGATAACACAATATACTTGGTTTCCTATTTGCAATAAAACCAACTTGATACTATACGAACTTTAATGAAAATAGATGGGTTGACTTCCTAGAATAATAGGTGGAGAAACCAAAAGTGGGAAGAGGCTTTGGATTACCTCTAAAAATTAAATAGTTCAAATCCAATTCCTAATAAGACTTGTTTAGCATAATAATTATAATGGAAGAGGTAATTGATGGATGGGTGAGGAAAGAGCACAAAATAATGTTGCATGTAGTTGAAAAATATTTCAAGTACACATAGAAGTTAGATTATGTTTTGTATATTGTACACTGCATAGAACACTTGTTGAAGAACTTTGGAAAGTCAAAATTTTTAAGTTTTTATGATATATCACATGGGTATTTCTATATGAAAAGAAGAATTGGTGCCAAAAGTTATGGTTAGACAAGGTGGGGATAGATGAAAATTTTATACCAATATATAACTATAAATATATGTTGTAAAAGGGTGAAATAAAAATCAACTATAATTTTTATGAAATGATATATAGGCAATAGGAGAAGTGGAAATGTATATTGTGGAATTCCAAATAAATGCCCAACTAGTAAAAATACTATAGGCATATACTAAAATAGAAGAGGGTCAAATATCCTAATTACAATAGGATTTGGTGGTAGAAGAGAAACAAATGGCTTAAATAACTATCTAGAACAAGATAAAAGGGAAGCCAAAAAATAAATGTTGCTAAAATTGAATAAAGTCAAAGGATAACTTACATAAGAAAAGGACCAATTGAATTAAAAATTTGAAAAAGAAGAGCAGGATCTCCAAATTTAGTTGTATTAGTTAAAATCCAATATGTAGAACAAAGAGCACTAAAAGTATGAATTTATAACGACCCTAAAAATGGATAACAAGGAGATAAAAAAGAAATCAAGGAATATAGAGGTCAAGATATCAATGTCAAATTAGGTAAAATCCTTATAATACTAAATACACACATATATCACATGCTTTAAGACATGCCTTACATACTTCAAAGAGTGTGAAAAATTAATCAAATAGACCTTGATAACAATAAAACAAGTATAAAATTAGTTGGCATATAGATCAAGACATGTTAAAATAATTGGATATTGTTAATGTTGAGAATGAAAATGATGAGGTGATATTGATACAAAAGTGATTACATATATAGGTAGGAGGCCTATATCAATACATGACAAATGTCAAAATAACTAACAAGTGTCAAGTGTAGGCATAGTGCACATTATAACAATATTCTAACATTCTATCTTAATGTGCACTATCCAAAATATAGAAAAAAAATCAAGTTAAAATTAGATAACATTTCCGCTTAATGTTGATTTCTCTAAAATAACCCTATCATCCTCCTTTATTATATGATTTGGTCTAGGCTTGTGCTCTTTTTTCTTGGTTCTCCAATTGTGAATAATGTTAGATCAATGGTGTATACATCTTGGTCTGTTGCCTCAAGGTTAGCCACTACCATGGATCTGTTGCAACTGAATTAGATGTCTAAGTACCTCAGGGTCATCCTGTGTGCCTCAGAATCAACCACTTCTAGGTCTATTGCCTCTACAGGTCATCCTCCAGGTATGTTGTCTCTCGTAGGTCATTGACTAGATTCACCATGAATATAATCCTCTCTCATGGTGAACTCAATCTAGAAGGTGTCGGTATCTATTGAAAATGCACCTTAATACAAAAGGAAATAGGAGCCATGAAATACAATAAAATGAGCCATAGATCCAAAATATGGAGGAGAAGAAGAAATAAGAGAATAGAATATTTTGAAGTGTCTTTGTCTGTAGTCTTCAAAAGTTGATCTAGAAAAGTCCTCAGATAGAGTCTAGGATGTCTATGTCTGTAGTCCCTAGAGTAGGTGTCCTTATTGTGACCATATCATCCTACCAGAATACATGGGTAACTAGCCACTGCATCCACCAGGTCCTATAGATAATGTAACTAGATACTAAGATCACATACAAAGTGCCTTGGGAGTGTCAGGTTCAACCGAGAGTGCACTCCAAGATACAATATTTTTTAGGCTAAAAAACTCAAATGAAATAGCCTCAAAATTACAAATGGACACCACCAATGTGTCCATCTCAGAAAAACCTTTTCGATGACTATAAATACCCCTATGTTCGGGTGTCAATGGGGCCTTCATTTTATGGAAAAACAACATGCGTCTCTAGGCAGTAAAATAGAAAACATTGCTATGTGGTGGAAAAAACAAACTTTCAGTTTCCCTCATAGGGAAAAATACAAGGGCCGTCTAGACCTTCCACTTCCACTTTAAAAAAGAACATGCCTCCCACTAATTTAAAAAACTCCCCCACTTAGAAATTGCTCCCCATGTTAATTAAAAAAATATTTAATTAAAAGAAGTCAATCTATGCATTAATGCGTCAAATCGTATGTGGAAAAGACTTCACTGATGCATCAATGTCTATAGGGTAATACCCAAAGCAACACATTAGCTCGTAGAGCTCCATGATCATACACCTGCACACGCGAACTCCACCATTGGCACGTTCTTCGGTGATTACGTCCACGTATTACAATACATTAGATAATTTCACCACAACCTCTCAAAGATAGCTCCACCTCACCAGATCATTTTCACAGTACCACCACTACAAAAATAGGCATGTTTTGTATGCCAACACAACAATACGATGGCCCCACCATTGGAGCTTCAATAAATAATCAACAAACATCTCTGGTGGTGAGTAGCAACAACACCCGTGGGCCCAAAACATATTTGATTCAACCCTGAATTTAGTATTGCAATTGACTTTAGAAAATTTCTCGCCTGCTCACATTAGATAACAATCCACCAACTTCACATATTGAGCCACCAAAATGGTGCACCCATCACTGGGTGAAGGGGTTATCTCCCGAGAGCGCAAATTAGTGTTGTGAAACAATGGCACTAAAAGCAACAAACGAGACTTCATTACTAATCACAGGTTATGGTGCCAACTAGGGGTCCAGGTTTATCATTTTCTATGAGCGGTGTCATAGTGTCGAGCCCCACATTTTTGCAAGTAGACTGTATACTTGTGCTTCAAAAAAAAATAACGCACCTACTTCACAGGTCCAAATTTTTTTCAATTTTTATGGTGGCTTCTTTACAATATTACCCTTATCATCATGGGCAGAAAACTGGCACACGACACCACTCGCTGCCTTATCCATTGCATCTCCACCCTCTGAGCACCCCACAAAGATCCAACAACGACCTCACTGACAAATGGAATGCAACTCATCCTCTTCACAAATCCAAATGTTGGGAATAAAACTTGTGAGGTGATATTGATACAAAAGTGATTACATATATAGGTAGGAGGCCTATATCAATACATGACAAATGTCAAAAGAACTGACAAGTGTCAAGTGTAGGCATAGTGCATATTATAACAATATTCTAACAGTTAAAACATGAGGGAAATGGTTGTTCAATTAAAAATTATACCTAAAATATAGAGAGAATTAGAAATATGAAAGGTCATTTATAACAACCTACTAATTTACATAGAGGATATGAAGAAATAACAACTATTAGATGATGGGTTGAATACATTTTCTTAATCAATTATTAAGGGTAGCTTCTCTCATCCTAACAAGTGGGAAAACTTATTATGGAAGAAAAGGATAAGATGAACATACTAGCCAAAAGTGCTACATCACATTTTTGGACAAGATATCTATATTTGAAGGTTTTATAGAAAAAATAAAGAAATTATTATGTTAGGAATAAGACCTTCCAAGAGATTAGTATGACAATCTAGTGTAAAATGCTACAATATTGGATGCTATGAAAGGACCTTTGGATGTAAACTTATAGTCATTGCTAACATTCTTGCCACCAAATTAAGAATAATATTCCCATTTTTTTTTAATTTTAGTAAGAACTAATTCCATTTTTCAATAGTATATTCTCAATAAATGAAGACACTATTTAAATTTTCTCTCCAATCAAACTTGACGTCCCTATGAGTCACTTGAAATATAGTACTTCAACTACTATTGTTGCACTCTAACAATGAAGCAACCATGGTGGATAGAGAAAAAGGAAATTTTTTAATGATCCATCTCAAAACAAAGATTGTCAAGCAAGCCCAAATAAGGGAGACCTAGATATGACTTAACATTTTGACCATGTCATAACAAGTGAGATCTATTTCTAAGTGTAGGATTGTCTAAGTCTAGAGGGAAGCAATTTGGTAAACATTGAAGAATAAATCAATATCACTTCAACAAAGAAAATCATTGTCATAATTAGAAGTGAATCACTTGCTAAGAAAACATGTTAAAAAAATGTATTTTGCTACATGAAGTTTGAGGGGAGAACCTAGAAAGTGACATTTTATATTCAAGAGGAACTAGTGATAAAACTAGAGTGGCTAAAGTCATGTAGAATAAGTTTAAAGATAATTTTAGTTGGCTATGCATCAATTTAACTAAAATATTATACCAAATTAGAAATATACTAGGAGTAGAATACTTTTACCTTATTTAAAAGTTAAGTGAAGCTTTTGTACAAATAGTTCCAAAATCTCATTTGTAACGACCCTTTGGCTTTTTTTTTATTTATGGAAAATAGACTTCTCATGATGAAAGGTTCCATATTGATATAAAACAATAATTAATGAAGATACCATTGATGGTTTTTATGGATCAACTATGTATTTTAACCTCTTGATTTATGATTGTATGATGCTTGTGGCATCTACTCCCACTCCCATTAGTTATTTTACTTTTTTATTGCAATTTATTCATAAATCCCATCATCCCAAAGCTATTCAATCACTTATAAATATTTTTATTATATCATCATTCACACTACTACAGTCAAAAGGTCATATTTTTTGTTCATTTACATTTTTATTGATATTTTTACACCATATTTCATCCAATAATTTATTTGGGGAGAAACCCATTAAATTGATGATTAGGGATTTAATTGATTGACTTTCTATGTTGAAATATGATCTTATAGGAATATGAATCATATCAAATAATTTTGTGGGTCAATAGTACCTCTCTAAAGTAGTAATGTATCTCTTTCTTTTCATTCTTGTATTTTGATTACATTATTTACTACATTCGATTAATTGCTTTACACTTGTTATTTGTCAACTATTTTCTTCTATTAGAATCCTAAAGTAGATTATACCAGATTACATATGTGTTGCTTATACCATATCATAATTCTATTTATCTCAAGGTCACTCCCTTAGGAATACCCATAATATATAATCCAATCTAACCTTCCTCACTTTCACGTCAATCTTTCTATTTTACTTGATTTGGACAAGTGCCAGTATTGTCTTCATCTATGGGTGTAGTGTTCTCCTATATTTGTCTAAATTTAGATTAAAAATATTATTTAAGGGATAAGGTTATAACTCAATAGTATTCACTCTTAATTAATGTATAATTATTTCTAAATCAATGACCATATAGACCATGTTATTGATAATAATGTTATCCTTGGTAATAATAGCTCTGTTAGAGAGAAGTCCTAATATCAAAAATTAAGAAACATCACATCAAGTGTAGGTTGAATAATTTGTTTGGTGATAGTCATATAAAAATTATTTTTATTGACACACTTATTAATTCATGCAACCCATATAAAAATTATCAATTGTGTTGATTTTATGAGACCTAAGTCTCATTTTCATTTGGATAAATTATTAAATATGTTGAACTAGAGGTATCTAGATCATACATTTTGTCCAACCCAAAAATTTCTTCATGTTTCTATTAAATTTATCCACATTGTCTATTTTTCTAGAATATTATTCATAATACCTTAATATGGTAATAAATTTTATGGGAAAATGAAACTTCTTCCTATGGGATTCTATGATAGATACGTGCTCAAATTTTGTGCATTAACTATTAGCAATTTTGGGTACTTTGGGTACATTGCTTTTGCTCAAGTGTATAAGTTGTCATTGATGTCAAGAAGCTTTTGAAGGAATTTGTTTTGATGTAAAATAATTTTTTTTGATGAAGGTTATGGCATGACAGGTTCGAAAGAAAGTAAGTTAGAAAAGTGTCGTGATATCGCGACATGTCGCATATTCGCGACTTAAGCAAGAGAGAGAAAGAATTTTATAAAAGTGTCGTGATATCGCGACATGCCGCATTTTCACGACTTAAGTAGGAGAGAGAAAGCAAGTTAGAAAAGTGTCGCGATATCGCGACATGTCGCAGTTTCGCGACTCAAAGAGGAGAGAGAATGTACGGAGTCAGAAATGTCACGATTTCGTGACATATTGCAAGGAAGGTTGTACGGACGGAAAAGTGTTGCGTTTTCACATGTTGCAGGAGAGAGAGTCCGAAAGAAAAAGTGTCATGATTTCGCGACATAATGCAGAAGAGAGAGTCCATAGTGTGAATTGTCGCAATTTCGTGACAAGTTCAAAGAGAGAGAAAGTATCACGAAACGTGTCGCGATTTCGTGACATGTTGTAGAGTTCGAAGTGAGAAATGTCACGATTTCACGACATGCAGCAAAGGAAAGGTTTCGATGTAAGAAATGTCACGATTTCGTGACATATTGAAGAAAAAGTGTACCGATGCAGAAAGTGTCACGATTTCGTGATATGTTTCATTTTCGTGGGCGTAAGGCAGAGAAAAGCACAAGGCAGTGAAAGTGTCACGATTTTGTGACATGTTCCATTTTTGCTAGTGCCTACAGAGAAGAGTGTACGGAAGTGAAAGGTGTTGCGATTTCATGACATGTCATGTTTTCTCTAGTGCAAGCAGAGAAGAGTGCAAGGAAGCGAAAGTGTCACGATTTTGTGACAGAAACTGAAAGTAGGTCTTCTATAGGAGAAGTGTCATGATTTTGTGACAAAAGCAAAAAGGAGGTCGATGAAGGGAGAAGTGTCGTGATATCGTGACAAAAGCAAAGTTGATGCTGACAAAGACAAAAGTGTTGCGATATCACGACAAGAGCTTAGTTAAAGTCATCAAAGGCTGAAGTGTCGCGATATCACGACAAAAGCCAAAAGAAAGTGTACGGTTGCAAAAGTGTCATGATATCTTGACATGTTGTAGTTTCATGGCAGAAGCTACAGAAGAGTTACAGAGGCAGTGAAGCCGACAAAGTCAAATTTTAGCCGATGAAGATTAGGGCTTGTAGTCGACAAAGATTAGGGTTTGTTTTTGTTATAACATTCGACTAAGATTAAAGTTTTCATCATGAAAATTTTGTTATAAAAGGAGGGCTTTTTGGAGATTTGAGGAGTGATTTGAATGTGTGTTCGTAGTGCGACGTTCGCAGATAGTGCGTAGAGCAAAAAGTTTGATCATCGAGAGTAGAGTGCAAAATTTGATCGTAGTGTGCAGAGTGCATTTCATCAAATTTCTAAGTGTGAAAGATCACAAAGGAAGCAGAGTGTGCGAAGACGGTGCCACTGTAATTGCATAGAGGTGCAAAGGTTGAAGTTCGACCAAGTGCGGCTATGATTGCGCAAAGAGAGCAGAGGGCGTAGAGAGCACAAAGGGCAAAGACAAATGTGGAGTGTTGTTGCTTGAGGACAAAGGTGCATTGGTTCTTTGAGAAGAACTTGAGGACAGATTTGGCAAGTCTTTGAGAAGGCTTGTGTGTAGAGGATTGATCTGTTCAAGTGTTGGTCAGATCTGACAAATAGAGGAAGACTTGTACTAGACCGATTGACTGTGTTTGGTACAGGTTGTTGAGCTGCTGTGGACATGATCATAGAAGGCAGAGGTCTCTTAGGCTAAGCATTGAAGACAGGAGGTCTTCGGTGGAAAGGATTTCCATGTGCTGGCAAGAGGTAGAGGCAGTTGATCTTCTGAGGGATCATTTCCAGAGTAGAGGGGAAGGTATCTCCTTTGAGCAGAGGCTCATAAATTTTGATTGGGGGAAGGTATCTCATTTGAGCCGAGGCTCATAAACATTGTAATTGGGAAGGATTCCCAAAGAACTTTGAGATAAATTTTAGAGAAAAGTTTTGTGGACGTAGCCCAGCCATTCTGGGTGAACCACATTAAAATTGATGTCACTTTTTGGTTGATTTTGTGCATTGCTTTGATATTGCTTTGGGTATATTGCTTTACTATTTTGAAATATTAAGGAAAAAGTAAAAAGAGGTCTTATACTATTCACCCCCCCTCTCAGTATAAGCTTGTGTTCTTCAATTGGTATCAGAGTCGGTGCCTTTGGAAAGTTTAACAACTTGAAGGAAAAGCTAGTAAAGAACACAATGGATTATTCAAGTAGTAATGCAACACCTATTCTTGATGGGTCAGATTTTGGTCTTTGGAGTGCAAAGATGAAGGTTCATCTAATGGCACTTGGTAATGAGGTATGGGAAGTAATTGAAGATGAGTACACTATTCCTGTACATGGTCCAAATACTAAAGAAGAAATTCTCCTACATCACAACAATTCAAAAGCAATGAATGCAATTCTAAAAGACTTACAAAAAACAAATATCACCAAAGTGATTCACTGCAATACAGCTAGTGAAATGTGGAAACAGTTGCAGGTGGTTCATACAGGTGATACAAATGTTAGAAAGGCCAAGTTGAGACACTTCAAAGGTATGTTTGAACAAATCAAGATGAATTATGAAGAAAATATTAGTGACTACATGCTTCGTATGGATGAGGTTGTTAACTCCATGAAAGACTTAGGTCTTGAGCTTGCTAAAAATGATGTTTGTGTTAAGATTTTAAGATCTCTTCCTAATAGATTTAGTGAAAATATTTTTGCTATTGAGGAAGCTAAAGATTCGTATAAGTTGAAAAAGGATGAGCTACATAGTATACTTGCAACATTTGAGTTGAGAACTCAAGTGAAGGTTGATGTCAAGAAAGAGGCAACTTTCAAGGCTACAAATAAATCCAAGGGTAAACAACTTCAAGAGAGTGATGAGTCTTCTAGTGATGAAGAGGCATATTACAGCAAGAAGGGAAAGTTCTCTAGAAAGCACAAAAGCATAAAAAATATAAGATGTTTCAATTTTAGAAAGTTTGGTCATTATGCTACTGACTGTACTGTTCTCAAGAATGAAAGTGAAGAAGATAACCAAGATTCTAAGAGCAAAGATTCTGAAAAGCACAAGCATCACAGGAAGAACAAAGATGAGCACAAAAATCAAGGAAAGAGGTATTCTCACAAGCACAAGAAGAGTTTCTACCTAGACAAATAAAGTAAGTGTTATAGTAGTGATACTGAAAGTTCTTCAAGTGATGATGAAAATGTGATGTTGTTCATATCAGGAAAAGAGGAAGAATCGAAACATAGATTCATTATCATGAAATGTCTTAGATGTGGAAATTTTGGTCACCTTGAGGATGATTGTACAAATAATGATTTGGTTTCTAGTATGTATGAGGATGCTTCAGAAAACTATAAGGAAGATGCTTGTATGGTTTTTGAAAAAGGTAGCACCTCTAGTGATAAGAAATCTGAAAAAGGCTTTATTGATTCAGAAAGCAAACAAATAAAGGATCTTGAAAGTGAACTTATTAATGCTCTTAGTGCTTTGAAAAAGGAAAGAAAGAATAATGATAGACTCAAGGATAAGTTAGATGAATGTTGTATGGAGAGAGATGATCTTATAGAAAATCTTGATTTCTCTATAGCTAAGACACAAGAACTCAAGTATGAGTTAGAATCTAAGGTTCTTGAGTATAGTGAGTTAGAAAAGAAAATGGCTTCTTTGAAAGAAGAAATTAAAGAGTACAAGGATAAGCTTTACAGGTTTCAAGATAGCTCCAAAAAGGTTAAGTCACTCATCAAAGGTCAAAGAAAAACAACAGATAAAATAGGCCTTGGTTTTATTAAGCCACACAAGGAACAAGTTGGAGAGTCTAGTAAGAGACTCCAAAAGGAAGAGAGTTCTGATGAGGAAAGTATTTTAGATCATGAGTATTTGAATGATAAATGCGTAGAAATAGAAAACAGAATTCAGAATGAGAAGAAGAAGTTTTCGGGACCCAAGAGGTCAATTAAAGGAAAATTTCAAGGTAGATGTTTTGAATGTCACAGGTTTGGTCACATGGCTTCACATTGCATGGCTCAAGTGAAGAAGGTAAATGACAGTTTCAGAAGTGCTATTTTATTTCAAGGGTATTTCTACTCTTGTCAACGATTTGGGCACAAGGCAGTCTATTGCGAGGTAAATAACAGAAACAGGTTTGATCAAAATAGGTTCGGCCAAAACAGGTTTGGTCAGAACAGGTTCGGGCAGAACTGGTGGATTCAAAGATCAGTTTTACCTCAAAGAAACAACATTATCAAATGTTTCAAGTGCAACAATGAAGGTCACACAATCATACAATGTAGAGCTAAAATTCCAGAATACAGGAACAGGAACAGTGGCATGATCAGGTCCAAGGATCAAGGCATGAACAAGAACAGGGATGAGAACAAGAACAAGAACAGTGACAAGAATAGGAATACGAGCAAAGAGTTCAAGAGAAGGCCCAGTAAGGAAATTATAGACGTTGATGATGATCAGTGCCTAATGGGAGTTTTACTCCCACCCCAAAATTAATCACCTCATCAGGAGGTGGGGGAGGGACTAAGCTAAGAGGCTCATTCTTAGTCCCGAGCCCCAAAGGTGACCCTTTGCCATTGATGACAAAGGGGGAGAGATATGAGTAAGGGGGAGAGATTCAAGTGAAGAGGAAAGCTTCAAGTCAGGGGGAGCAAAAATTCAAAGGAATATTCTCAGTTGTGGGCATAGTTGGTCAGTTGTTAGCACATTTGGTTTTAGTTTTGGCTCCTGAGACGTGTTTTCAGTAAAGGTTTGCCATCAATGACAAAGGGGGATATTGTTGGCAATTTTGGGTACTTTGGGTACATTGCTTTTGCTCAAGTGTATAAGTTGTCATTGATGTCAATAAGCTTTTGAAGGAATTTGTTTTGATGTAAAATAATTTATTTTGATGAAGGTTACGGCATGACAGGTTCGAAAGAAAGTAAGTTAGAAAAGTGTCGTGATATCGTGATATGTCACATTTTCGCGACTTAAGCAGGAGAGAGAAAGTATTTTAGAAAAGTGTCGCGATATTGCGACATGTTGCATTTTTGTGACTTAAGTAGGAGAGAGAAAGCAAGTTAGAAAAGTGTCGCGATATCGTGACATGTCGCAGTTTCGTGACTCAAAGAGGAGAGAGAATGTACGGAGTCATAAATGTCAAGATTTCGTGACATATTGCAAGGAAGGTTGTATGGACAAAAAAGTGTCATGTTTTCGTGACATGTTATAGGAGAGAGAGTCCAAAAGAAAAAGTGTTGCGATTTCATGACATAATGCAAAAGAGAGAGTCCGTAGTGTGAATTGTCGCGATTTCGCGACAAGTTCAAAGAGAGAGAAAGTATCATGAAAAGTGTCATGATTTTACGACATGCTGCAGAGTTCGAAGTGAACTGTCATGATTTCATGACATGTAGCAAAGGAAAGGTTTCGAAGTAAGAAATGTCACGATTTCGTGACATATTGAAGAAAAAGCGTACGGATGCAGAAAGTGTCGCGATTTTGTGACATGTTCCATTTTCACGAGCGTAAGGCAGAGGAAAGCACAAGGCAGCGAAAGTTTCGTGATTTCATGACATGTTCCATTTTTGCTAGTGCCTGCAAAGAAGAGTGTACGGAAGCGAAAGGTGTCGTGATTTCACGACATGTCATGTTTTCACTAGTGCAAGCAGAGAAGAGTGCAAGGAAGCGAAAGTGTCACGATTTTGCGACAAAAATTGAAAGCAGGTCTTCTATAGGAGAAGTGTCATGATTTCGTGACAAAAGCAAAAATGAGGTCGATGAAGGGAGAAGTGTCGCGATATCGCAACAAAAGCAAAGTTGATGCTGACAAAGACAAAAGTGTCACAATATCGCGACAAGATCTTAGTTAAAGTCGTCAAAGGCTAAAGTGTCGCGATATCGTGACAAAAGCCAAAAGAAAGTGTACGGTTGCAAAAGTGTCATGATATCGTGACATGTTGTAGTTTCACGGTAGAATCTATAGAAGAGTTACAGAGGAAGTGAAGCCGACAAAGTCAAATTTTAGCCGACGAATATTAGGGCTTGCAGCCAACGAAGATTAGGGTTTGTTTTTGTTATAACAACCGACTAAGATTAAAGTTTTCATCATAAAAATTTTGTTAAAAAATGAGGGTTGTTTGGAGAGTTGAGGAGTGATTTGAATGTGTGTTCGTAGTGTGAGTTCGCAGATAGTGCGCAGAGCAAAAAGTTTGATCATCGAGAGCAGAGTGTGAAATTCGATCATAGTGTGTAGAGTGAATTTCGTTGAATTTACAAGTGTGAAAGATCACAAAGGAAGCAGAGTGTGCGAAGATGGTGCTGCTATAATTGCACAGAGGTGCAAAGGTTGAAGTTCAACCAAGTGTGGCTTGGATTGCGCAAAGAGAGCAGAGGGCATAGAGAGCACAAAGGGCAAAGACAAATGCAGAGTGTTGTTGCTTGAGTACAAAGGTGCATTGGTTCTTTGAGAAGAACCTGAGGATAGATTTGGCAAGTCTTTAAGAAGGCTTGTGTGTAGAGGATTGATCTATTCAAGTGTTGGTCAGATCTGACAGATAGAGGAAGACTTTTACTAGACTGACTGACTGTGTTTGGTACAGGTTGCTGAGCTTCTGTGGACGTGATCATAGAAGGCAAAGGTATCTTAGGCTAAGCATTGAAGATAGGAGGTCTTCGGTGGAAAGGAGTTCCATGTGCTGGAAAGAGGTAGAGGCAGTTGATCTTCTGAGGGATAATTTTCAAAGCAGAGGGGAAGGTATCTCCTTTGAGCAGAGGCTCATAAATTCTGATTGGGGGAAGGTATCTCCTTTGAGCCGAGGCTCATAAACATTGTAATTGGGAAGGATTCCCAAAGAACTTTGAGATAACTTTTAGAGAAAAGTTTTGTGGATGTAGCCCAGCCACTCTGGGTGAACCACATTAAAATTGATGTCACTTTGTGGTTGATTTTGTGCATTGCTTTGATATTGCTTTGGGTATATTGCTTTACTGTTTTGAAATATTAAGGAAAAAGTAAAAAGAGGTCTTATACTGTTCACCCCCCCCTCTCAGTATAAGCTTGTGTTCTTCATTAACTTTATCTGCATCATAATTGGAACCCTACATAATAATGACATTTTAGTATTCAAATCAAATTTTTATGTTTATAAATCAATGAGAGATATATAAAAATGTGGATCCTCATATTTAGGAGTCTACTCTCAAGTAATGGCTTGTATAAAAGTAATACTTTAAAACCAATATCTTTTCGAAGAGGTGGGGTCATCTATAATGGTAATAACATGATTTATATGAGTAAATTTATCATTTGACATAAGAAGAAGCTATGAATATAACCCTATGGATCCAAGGATATCCTAAAAGAACAATATGAGATTGCTTCCCATTGTAAGACAAGGAGTTTGAATCTAGTTGTTTGAGGATCACAAGTAATATATAATCAAGTACAATCAATAGGATAAGGTAACGATTTATTTTAACCATGTCAGCTAGTACTAGCAGGATTTTAATAACCTTGTGCATATAAAATGTAACAACCTTCCTTGGGAAAAATGTCATGTACAATGAACTATGTATTATTATGAATGTTTAATGGCATAGTTTCATTAATGATGTCTATATGATGGGATGGTTGCATTCTTTTGATCTTGGAATATGTTACTATTGAAATAATTGTGGATGTAGGACCAAGTTCTCTCTTTCATTGGTGGGAACATAAGGGTAAACCACCGACAATGAGATATATTTAGATAAATGATGATAAGAAATATTATGACTTGCTCATAAACAACTCAGGGTAACAAGGAAAAATACCTTTCGTGTAGATGCATTGCATTTTACTTGTTTGCATGTTCACACCACTGGGTCAAGAAGTTTCTTGTGTAATGATTATCCTTAATGGGTTGGTGATAACATTATACTATGTTCACGGACTCCAACCACTTAAGGATAAATCAATGATGTGTAATATTGTTGGTGTAAATATATTTTGTTCTTGGTATGCATGGATTTTATGTATTATTAGTTGAGGTATGTTTTGCTTAAAATAAAAATTAATATGTTTTAAGAAAGAGTATTCATGTATATATCTTATTTTGGAGAATAGTAATATAAAGGTTAAACTAATACTAACATTGGATATTAATAAAATTACCATTACTTAATTAATTAAATAAGTAGTGGGTTGTAAAAAACTCTTTTGTTGAAGCGCCTTGGAGACGTTTTATTCAAGAAGGTTGAGGTGGCACCTTAATTAATAGCATTAAGGGTGGTGCTCTCTTCAATGTCTTATATGTTATAACAGGATAAATGTGTGGATGATTATTGGATTGGAGTGAAATCGATGGAAAGGATCTATCTGCTAGGGAGATCAAGGATCAAAACGCTAGTGGAGAAAAGGAGATAAGATGGATGGCATGCACAAAGTGGTTTCTGGAATGAGAGATTCACCAGAGCAAGAAGGGAAAATAAAAGAAGGCTCATTTCAAGTGGTTCCTTGCTTTATATTATATGCAATTCTTTGCTAAAACTCTATTCTACTTTGTAGTTTTTAAAGCCACCTTCCTTGTATGTATTCTTTTTGTTGCTATGAATCGATTGATGTTAGCCTTGCTCATGCTTGCATTCAAGTCACCCAATTTTATTGTGTTTGGGAGGTTGGCTTACTTCTATTTTTTAATCCTTCAGTATCTTTGGGATTTGTTGCTTTGCTAAGTTGTTGGTTAGATTATTGTGTTCTTACCACTTAGACCACTAGTTCCCAGCTTGTGATTCTCCTTAGATATTTAGGGTGTGCGTTTAGTGGCTCTTTATTTTCTTGGATCACCTCAATATTTTTATCAATTAGGACCATTGTTTGGAGTGTGTGTCTCACCCATATTCCTACATTGGCCTATGTACAACATTTCTCAGGTGGCAGTGTTAGGTTTTCAGGTATTGTTTGATGCGGAACCTTAGAAGTGATAATGCTTTATTTGTTAATTTATGATTTATTTGGTTTATGGTTTTCATATATTGCTTAATATATACTTTGTAGTATTGGATTTGATTTATTTCTTAATAAATGATAAACATATTAATGTAAATAATAATAGATCCTTTATAGTATTGGATTTGATTTATTGCTTAATAGATGTTAAGCATATTAATGTAAAGAATAATAGATTATTTGTAGTATTGGATTTGATTTATTGCTTAATAGATGTTAAGCATATTAATGTAAAGAGTAATAGATTCTTTGTAGTATTGGATTTGATTTATTACTTAATAGATGCTTAGGCTTATTATTGAAGGAAGATAGATTCTTCATAGTTATGGATTTGGTTTAAGTTTCAAGTATGAGTTGGGATAATTGAAAAATTATAATGAACTCCTAAGATATATGTAGATAAAGGGGTCCATTATAAAGAGAAGTATTGGATTCTTTTTAATAAAATGATTTATGGTTTGATGGATTTTTTATAATGATTCCAAATATCTATGTGGATTAAGGTATCATTATAAAGAGAAGTTTGGGATTATATTTAGTAAAATGATTTATGGTTTGATGGTTTTGAAATTGAAACTATTATAATTATTCCTAAAATATATGTGGATTAAGGATAATTATAAAGGGAAGTTTGGGATTCTCTTTAGTAAACTATTTCATTATATTTTAAATTTGAAAGAGAAATTATTATAATGATTTTGGAGATCTATGCAGATTAATGAAGAAGTATGATACTCTCCCTCTGTTGGTTTGTTTTATATTTATAATATTTATGCATGATTGCTTGCATACTAAGAAATAGCATGTTTCTTTTAATAGTGCATTGCATCTAGGCCTATCTTGATACCTAAGTATCTCTCATAAGTTGTGGATGTATTTTTCACCCAGAAGATGTTGTAGAGCTTTAGAATGATTGGAGATATTTATGGAGTGGATTCACAGGTCTAGAAATGTTTAGTTTATGAAAATGAATCAAAGTATTTTTAAAAGAATACTTTGCTTAATCAGTTTTGTAAACTTGATTATTGTATAAATTTGAAGGTTATATTGTTAATGATGTTTTGAGTTTTGCACTCTTCGATGTGTTTCCTAATTTTTTCCATGGAAATATAAAATGATTTCTTTTAGTTGCTAGAATACATCACTATGATAATTGGATATCTTGTGTTAAAATATGAAAGTTAGCATAAAGGATATTTGGAGTATATGTTAGATATTTGTAATATATAAAATTTGGCTTTGTTGTATGTTGAATATTTATTATAAATTGTAACATGTAGAATCAAGTAGTTCTATTATAAATGCTTTTCATATAGTATTATATAATGGTTTTATTAGAGAATTAAGTTTTTGATGCAAGTTTATTACCTTGGATTGGGATGGTTAGTTTTACTCTTGTAGATCAAAAACATAATAAAACCCAATCTTGGGAGGAGTTGCATGGATGCAATAACTAGGTAAATATAATATTTAGGAGTTGCAAGGATGCAATAGCTAATATCTCATAAACTTGGAAGGAGTTGTGTGAATACAATAGCCAAGTATCTTGTGAATATTTATACCTTGAATGAGTAGGATTGGGTGTATCCCAACTAGAATTTTGGGAACCATTCACAAGTTAGTAGTGGTGATCTCTCGATCATGTAGGATCAGGTGATCATGTTAGTTATTTTCAAAGTGGTGAGTTAGGTTAGGGAATAATAATTCCACTTTAAGTGGTCCTATGTTGAGGAGAGTATGGGAAAGGTGGGGAGACCACTTTTGGCATCCTTCTAAATGTGTAGGTTTAGTAAGGTGAACCCCAAAAAATATGGGAGTTGGCCACTCCTGTCCATTGAGTGTCATTTGTAGTGACTTAGAACTCAAATGTGATGAAGCCTTATATGTTGAGTTAAATAAAATAGGGGTGTTTCCCCTTGAAAAACTTTTCTTGTAATAATTATTTTAAAAAAATTTGGGTTGGTAGTTTTGGGTTGTTACAGTTGGTATCAAAGCTCTAGGTTCATAGGGCTAGAAGCTTCCATGGAGTGTGACTAGGTTGAGCCTTGACTTGATGTGCAACTTTGGGTTAGGCACCTTGTGAGTAGACAAGTGTGACCCTAAATATTATTGATGGATTGATAATATTTTTGATAGCTCTTGAGAAGAGAGAAACTAACTAATTGTAAGTATAATTGAAGAGAATTATAACTTACCCAACACCTTAATGCGTAGGAGGTGAAACCTCTATTAATATCCTCCAATAATGTGGGGTAGAATATATAGAAGGGGATTGAAGTGTGATCCTCAGAGAAGGCTAGAACAAAGAAAGATTTGGGCAAGAAGAAGGAAGGTGCCAAGGAGGACCATATAACAACTAGGAATATAGAAGGATCCAATAGTAATATTTTAAAGTCAAAGGATTTGGAAAAGGGCACAATAAGTTATACCATCTGACTCAAGCTACTTCAAGAGGAGGTAAGGCAGTTGAAATCATTTGTAAGATCACTTCAATACCAAATGGGTCAACATCTAGAAATGTTAGAAAATATTGTTGATAAAGGATACAATGAGAAAAATGGAGTAAAAAGACCTAAGATTAGTAAAAAGAGAAAGATAAAAACTCAAATGCCTTAGACTAGGTGTTATACCTGTGGGGATCCTCACTATGCAAAAAGGTGATTTTAAACAAGAAAAATTAAAAAAGAGCAAAAACACTAGGGTTATGCAACCATAGAAAACCTAAATGAACAATCAACCCTAATGTTACTATGTGGTAAGTAGTTCTAAATTTTTAATAGATAGTGGAGCTACTGATAGTTTTTTTTCCAATAGTATTATTTGGTATATATCAAAAATATCAAGATTTTTGGGATAGGGTTTGAAATTCAAGTATGGTTTTGGTCAAAATTACTTAGTGGATCAATGTTTTTTTACAACCAAGATATCTCTACCCAATGGGTCCACTATATGAATTTGTATGTGACACCCCTTCATGCTTTTGATGTTATCCTAGGGATGGATTGGTTGAAGGCTCATGGAGCCTTAATAAATTTCCAAGATAGGTGAATGGATTACACTAAAAATGATAAGAGGAGAGTGAGGTTTTAAAGCGGACAAGGTTCTTTCCAACCTCACTTGCTTGTAGCTATGTATTTAAATAAAGCCATCAAAAGAGGTGATATGATATATATAGTAAATATCAATGGTATGAATGGAGAAAAGGGAGATAAATAAATTTTCAAGAAGAATCCAATTATCCATGAATTTTGGGATGTATTTTTTGAAGATATTCTAGGTCTACCTCCTCGGTGAGAATTTTACTTCACTATTGAATTAATGCTATGGGATGAACCCATTTCAAGAACACCATACAAGATGACCCCAATTGGGTCACAAGAGTTGAAGGTGCAACTACAATACTTGTTAGAAAAGGGTCTAATTAAACCTAGTGTGCCACCTTGGGGTGCTACGGTGATATTTGTGAAAAAGAATGATGGATATTTGAGGTCAGTCATCTATTATAGAAAGATGAATACGGTAACCATTAATAATAAGTATCATTTACCACAAATTAATGATCTCTTTGATTATCTAAAGGATGCTACCATATTATCAAATATATATTTAAGATCAAGGTATCACTAGCTAAGGATTTTTGAAGAGGATACCTCTAAGACAACCTTTAAGACTAGATATGGGCACTATGATTTTACAGTGTTGTCATTTGGGTTGAAAAATATGCCAACAATGTTTATGAACCTAATGAACAATGTGTTTAAAAACTATATAGATCGATTTGTCTTGGAAATTTTAGATGATATTTTGATCTATTCTTGTTCTTAAGGAGATCATGATCACCATCTTTGGTTGGTGCTAGAAGTTTTGAGGAAGAACCAGTTATATGGAATGTTATCCATGTGTGATTTTTTTTACGTCATATGTGTATAATTTGGGGCACATCATATTGATAGATGGAGTTTTTATGGATCTAAAGAAAATTGGGGCTATAATGAATTGGCCTTCATCAATGAATATGAAAAAATTTAGGAGTTTCATGGGATAAACTGGCTATTATAGGTATTTTTTGAGATATTACTCTAAGGTTGCCTATTCGATCATCATTATTTAGAAAAAGAAAAAAGAGTTCAAATGGATAGATAAATGTGAGACTACATTTGAAGCTTTAAAGAATAAGTTAACAATGATACCAATTCTTAAGATACCAAATCCTCTTAGAAATTTTATTGTGTGTACTGATGCTTCCCTAGAAGGTTTGGGTGGGGTGTTGTCATAGGAAGAGGCTAAAATATCAAATGAGTCCAGAAAACTCAGGAAGAATAAGGTAAACTATGTTAAGCATGATCTAGAATTGGTAGTAGTGGTGCATGTCCTAAAGGTTTGGAGATATTATTTTTTGGGCAAACCATTTGAGCTAAATAAAAACCATCAAATTTTGAAGTATATCTTCATCCATCCTATGTTGAATGCAAGACAAAGAAGATGAGTATAATTCTTAGCAGAATACAAATTTTGTATTGAATATATCAAAGGGAATGAGAATAACATTGTAGATGCCTTGAGTAGGAGAAGGAACATAGTAGCATTGACCCGAAGCCATACATATTTGATGGATAGGGTCAAGGAAATGTAACTACAAGACTTGTATTGCATAGAAATATAAGATAAAAACAAGGGAAATATTGAGAATAATGATTTTAACATAAATGAAGGGTTTTTATGCTTTAAATATAGGATAGTTATACCTAAAACTAGTGATTTAATGAGATTAATTATGCAAGAGGCACATAATTCTCCCTATTATCCTCATCCAAGAGATTCAAAAATGAGGTAAAACATTAAAAATATCTTTTATTGGGCTAGAATGAAGCAATATATGACTAGTTTCATTGCAGGATGTTTAGAGTTCCAAAAGGTGAAGGTAGAACATTGACATCTAATAGGATAATTATACCCACATGATGTGCTTATGTAAAAATGGCAAGTAATCTCTATGGATTTCATTTAGGGTTTATCAAGACTATGTACCATCATGATGTAATATTGGTAGTGGTTGATAAGTTGACTAAAGTTACGCACTTTATACAATGAAACATCAAGGATGATGCACTGATAGTGGTAAACAAGCTTTCCAAATAAATCTTTAGGTTACATGGGTTTCTTGAGGTGATCATATCAGATAGGAATTCTAGATTTACATAAAAATTTTGGTAGGCTCTACATCATGCAATAGGCACTAAGTTGAATATTAGTTTTGCATATGATCTAAAAATAGATGGTTAGATGGATAGGGTCAAACAAATTTTGGAAGACATGTTATGCATGTACTACATGGACCAAAATTTTAATGAGGAAGAATTTTTGCATCTTGTTGAATTTGCATACAATAATGGATACCATGCATCATTGGGGATGTAGCCATTTGAAGCCTTGCATGGAAGATGATATAAAATACCTCTATCATGGGACAATATGAAATATCGAGTGATGATCGGATAAAACACTATCCAAGAGATGGAGGAACAACTTAGAGCAATACATCTTATTCTCAAGGAAGCAACTGATCACCAAAATATCTATGTTGATCTAAAAATATAGCCAAGAGAATTATCTATGGGAGATAGAGTTTTCTTAAGGGTAAGACCCATGAAAATTCCATAAAGTCAACCAAATTGGATCCTCACTTTGTTGGGCCTTTCGAAATTATTGATAAGATTATCCCAATAGCCTATAGGCTTGCTTTACTACCCAACCTATCAAAAATACATGATACTTTCCACATATCCTTGCTTAGGAAGTATGTTTCTGATTCTACTCACATGTGGAATATTTCTAAATTGTAGATGGTAGATCCCTCAACCATTGAGGTGATACCAGTTAAGATTCTAGGGTTTTATTTTAAGAGGTTGATGAAATGAACCCTATATCAATGTAAGGTCTAGTGGGACCAATATTTTGAGAATAGTGCTACATGGAAAAATGTTAATGAAATGAGACATCAATTTCCATACTTATTTGAATGAAATTACTTGATGTATTTTTTTACAAGAAAACACAGAGCACAATGTTTAGTCCAAGGGGGAGCATGTAAAAACCCTCCTTGGAAGATATTTTATAGACAATAAACTATGTAGTATTATGAATGTTTAATGTCATAGTTTCTTTAATGATGTCTATATGATGGGATGGTTGCATTATTTTGAGCTTAGAATATGGTACTCCTGATGTAATTATGGATGTAGAACCATATTTTCTCTTTCACTTGCAGGAACATAAGGGTGAACCACCTACAAAAAATATATTTAGAGAAATTATGATGATGACTTGCTCATAAACAACTTAGGATAACAAGGAAAACTACCTTACATGTAGATGCATTACATTTTGCTTATTTTCATATTCATGCCATTGGGCCAGAAATTTGCTTGTGCAAGGAGTCTCCTTAATGGGTTGGTGATAGCATTAGACTATCTTAAAGGAGTCCACCCACTTAAGGATAAATCAATGGTGTGTAATATTTTTGGTGCAAATCTATGTTGTTCTTGGTATGCATGGATTTTATGTATTATTAGTTGAGCTAAGTTTTGCTTAAAACCAAAATTAAGATGTTTTAAGAAAGAGTATTCATATATCTCTTAGTTTGGAGAATAATAATATAAAGGTTAATAAACTAATACTAACCTTGGATATTAATCAAATTACCATTACTTAATTAAATAAATAAGTAGTGGGTTGTAAATAACTCCTTTGTTGAAATACCTTCAATATGTTTTATTCAAGAAGGCTGAGATGGCACTTTAATTAAGAGCATTAAGGGTGGTGCTATCTTGAGCATATTATACATTATAATAAGATCAAGGCATGGATGCTTATTGGAATGGAGTGAAATTTATGGAAAGGGCTAGCTGTTAAGGGTGCAAGGATCAAAATTCTAGTGGAGAAAAGGAGATAATTTGGATGATGTGCATAGAGTGGTTTTTGGAATGAGAGTTTCATCAGAGCTTGAAGGGAGCATAAAATAAGGCTCAAGTCAGTTGGTTACTTTCTTTGGCTTGTATGCAATGCTTTGATAAAACCCTATTCTACTTTGTTATTTTTAAATTCACCTTCCTTGTTGTATGTCTTCTTTCTATTGCTACGAACCGATTTATGTTAGCCTTGATCATATTTGCATTAAATTCACCCACTTTTGTTGTGTTTATGAGGTTGGCATATTTTTATTTTTAATCCTTCGATGTCTTTGGGATTTCAATGCTTGTCTAAGTTGCTGGTCAAATTTTTGCATTCCTGCTGCTTAGACCATTGGTTCCCTTCCTGTGCTTCTCCTTAGATTAGTAGGGCATATGTTCAGTGGTTCTTTGTTTTGCCTGGATTACCTTTATTTTTATGTTGATTAGGACCATCATTTGGAGTGGGTGTCTCACCCATATTCTTATGTCGGTTTGTGCACAATATTTCTCAGGTGACAACATTAGGTTTTTAGACATTGGTTGATGTTGAACCTTAGAAGTGCTAATGTTATGTTTTTTAATTTATGATTTATTTGGTTTATGGTTTTGATTTATTTCTTAATAGATCCTTTATAGTATTGGATTTGATTTATTGCTTAATAAATGATAACTATATTAAAGTAAATAATAATATATGCATTGTAGTATTGGATTTAATTTATTGCTTAATAGATGTTAAGTATATTAATGTAAATAATAATAGATTCTTTATAGTAGTGGATTTGATTTATTGCTTAATAAATGCTAAGCATGTTAATGTAAAGAGTAATATATCCTTTGTAGTATTGGATTTGATTTATTGCTTAATAGATTCTTAGGTTTATTTTGAAGGAAGATATGATCTTTGTAGTTATGGATTTGGTTTAAGTTTCAAGTATGAGTTGGAATAATTGAAAACTTATACTAAAATCCTGAGATCTATGTAGATAGAGGGGTATGTTATAAAGAGAACTATAGGATTATCTTTAATAAAATGATTTATGGTTTGATTTTTTTTTAATAATGATTCCTGAGATCTATGTGGATTAAAGGATCATTATAAAGAGAAGTATGAGATTCTCTTTAATAAAATTATTTATGGTTTGATGGTTTTGAAATTAAAAATATTATAATTATTCTTTAAATATATGTGGATTAAGAATAATTATAAAAAGAAGTTTGGGATTCTCTCTAGTAAAACATTTTATTGTATGTTGATTTTGAAAGAGAAATAATAATAATAATTTTTAAGATCTACGGAGATTAACGAATTATTGTAAAGATAAATATGTGACTCTCTCCGTGTTGGTTTATTTTCTTTTTATGATATTTATGCATGATTTATTGCATACTAGGAAATGACATGTTTCTTTTAATAGTGCATTGCATCTAGGGCTATCTTGATCCCTAAGTATCTCTCATAAGTTGTGGATGGAGTTTTTACCCAGAAGATGTTGCAAAGCTTTATAAGGCTTGGAAATATTTATGGAGTGGCTTCATAAGCTCTATAAATTTTTAGTTGATGAAAATGAATCAAAGGATTTATAAAGGAATGCTTTGTTTAATAAGTTTTGTAAACTTGATTATTGTATAAATTTAAAGGTTATATTGTTAATGATTCTTTGAGTTTTGCACTCTCTAGATGTGTTCCACAATATTTGTCATGGAAATATAGAATGAGTTATTTCAATTGCTAGAATAAATCACTATGATAATTGGATATATTGTGTTATGTTAAAGTATGTAAGTTATCATAAATGATATTTGGAGTATATGTTAAGTATTTGTAATATGTGAAATTTTGCCTTGTTGTATGTTGAATCTTTATTATAAATTGCAACATGTGGAATCAAGTATGTCTCTTATAAATGCTTTTCATATAGTATTATGTAATGGTTCTATTAGAGAATTACGTTTTTGATGCAAGTTTATTACCTTGAATTGTTGTGGTTAGTTTTAATCTTGTAGATTGAAATATAATACAACCTAATCCTGTGAGGAGTTGCATGGATGCAATAACCATGTAAATATGAGATTTTAGGAGTTGCAAGGACGCAATGACTAAGATCACATAAACCTAGAAGAAGTTGTGTGAATACAATAGCGAGGTATCTTGTGAATCTTTACCTTGAATGAGTAATATCAAGTGTATCTCAAGTAGGAGTTTGGGAACCAGTCACAAGTCAATGTGGTTATCCCTCAATCAAGTAGGATCAAGTGACCATGTTAGTTATTTTTGAAGTGACAATTCCTTAGTTATCCCATGGAGGTGTGGTAACTAAGAATCAAAGCTCTAAACTTGATTAACCTACCTTGATGGACTTAGAGTTAGGTTAGAGAATAGGCATATCTTTTTAACTATTGTGGACCTTAAATGGTAACCCCTACACTGTGGTGGCATGGTCCTATGCTGATGAGGGTATGGGAAAGGTGGGGGGCTACTTTTGGCATCCTTCAAAATGTGTAGGTTTAGCATGGTGAACCCTAGAAAATATGGGATTTGGCTACTATTATCCACTGAATTTCATTTTTATTGCTTACAACTCAAAAGTGGTGAAGCCTTGTACATTGAGTTAAAAAAATAGGGGTGTTTTCCCTTGAGAACATTTTCTTGTAATTATTCTTTTAAAAAAAATGGGTTGGTAGTTTTGGGTTGTTACATACAAGTAATTGGATGAGAGAGAATGAAGTAACACATGTAACTTACCCCTTCATTTACGAGGCATTTTGACTATATGGTGTGTAATTTTAGATTAAGAACAATGGAGGATTTTCTCTTCCATATAAGTATTGAGTAGAAATAATATCCAATATTGTGATTTTCCTAACTCTAATAAATTATTCTTCCTTATTTTCCTAAAGTTTCTCCTTTTAGATGTTCTACTTGATCCACATTTGTTACATGTGCCAATTTTTCTACTTGTATTGCATATGGCTCTATATGTTCCATTAGTGTTGCATGTTTAGACATCATTGCATTTCCCACTTAGTTTTCCATGCTATTAAAACTCCTCCAAAAATTCCCTTGGATGATATGACTAAATGTTTGTACGAGGGCCAACAAAATTTGATTGTTGTATTCATTGTAGACTCTATGAGAGCTACTTTGAGTAGTCTCTATTTCTAGCATCAGAAAAACAAGATTTTTGCATGGATATTTGATTTTGGAGTGATAAGATTGAAAGCTATTATAAGTAGTTTTTGAAGATAGCACCTAACAAGGTTTTGGTGTGAATATTGAAGAGCTAGCATTTAAGAAAAAATTTAGTGTAAACTTGGAGGAAGGACCATGTGAAGAAAGCATAGGATAATATTTATTTTTAATTATTGATAATCGTGACATTATTTTTTAAAATATTAAAATTTTTAGGTAGAATATTCTGAGTCCATTGAAAAGAACATGGGCTAAAAGTATAAGATAAAGATTCAAGTTCAAAAAATAAATACTACAATTATTGTTAATAGGAACAACAAATTAATAAGAATAAATAAAGTGACCATACGACATTAGAGATATTCTATCTTTAATATAGAAGAACTTGAGAGTGAAAAGAAAGAAAGCTAAAGCAAAGTACTAGTTAGAAAAGAATCTGTGAAAGAAGAAAAAAATATAGAAAGAGCATACTCTATGAGAAGAAGATAATAGAAGTCATATGAGTTGGAGAAGCTACAATCATATCCTACCTAAAGTAGAAGAGGATAACAAAGATACATTCTAAGAGAATGTAAAGTTTTTAGGTGCCATCAAAGGCACAAAATAAAATATCATCCAGAGATACTAAGTACCATTAGACATACAATATTAGGTGTCTATAATTTATTGTAGCACGATATCCTAATATTAATGTTAAAATTAATGTTGAAGCATGAGAGTAGAATTGCAACAACAAAGTGCTTGACAAAGATAGAGAATTGAGTTGGACATAAGAGTCATTGCTATAATTATATGAGAATGTCATTACAAAAGAAGTATTTAGAGAGCAACCTATGATCTTGTGACCTAAGACAAGCTAGAAGATGAAAAGGGATTCGTTCTCTATGACTGCAATAGAGTCTTTGATACTAGAGACAAAGAGGAGAAAAGGGTATCTATTATTGGAGACTAAAATTTAGAAAGCATAATTGAAGACTGTGGTTGAAAAATACCTAAGGGAGTTGAATTGCTTGATTTGGAGTGTGAGTAGAGTTGTGAATAGAAACACCTTTTCTAGGGTAATATCCATTCAATATGAGGTTTTTCCATATGGAAGGAGAATGCATGCACAAAGAGCCATATGTTGAAGCACATGAGAAAAGGTATTAATTTGTTTATTTTGATTGAGTGTGAAGATATGGATATGCACACATACATACACATCTCTCTCTCTCTCTCTCTCTCTCTCTCTCTCTCTCTCTCTCTCTCTCTCGCTATATATATATATATATATTTGGACATTGACTTATAAATTTAATATTGGACAAAGGAAATTTAAAGAAGAGAAAAGAGTTAGGAGCTATAAGAAGTTGAAATCTAGAAATTTTAAACTTTTAAAATTAGGGAGTTAAAATGAAATTTACATCTGATATAATTTATTTATTTCAAAAACTTGTTTTTTGAAAATTTAAAATTTTTAGAGTTTGGAGAGATAAGATTGTCTACTCCATACAAAAAAAAAATCAGTTTTCTTGTTTGATTGACAATTTCAAAAACTTGATTTTTGAAAATTGTTTATTGATTGATTGATTAAATTAAAATTTGAAGCTATAAGGTCTTCTACATAAAAGGATTGTATTGTGGAAGATTTTTTTTGAAAAGGCATTCAATAAATATAGTATAAAAATGTTGAACAAATTAGGATTCAAGTATGAGTTGGGATAATTGAAAACTTATAATAAACACCTGAGATCTATGTAGATAGAGGGGTCTATTATAAAGAGAACCATAAGATTCTCTTTAATAAAATTATTTATGGTTTGATTTTTTTTAATAATGATTCTTGAGATCTATGTGGATTAAGGGATCATTATAAAGAGAAGTATGAGATTATATTTAATAAAATGATTTATGGTTTGATGGTTTTGAAATAGAAACTATTATAATTATTCTTGAAATCTATGTGGATTAAGGATCATTTTAAAGGGAAGTTTTGGATTCTCTCTAGTAAAACATTTTATTGTATGTTGATTTTTTTTTTTTGAATTTACATGGTGGAATCGGTAGCCGCCACGAATCCGGGCAGGCTGTCCAAATTTTTATGGCCACCACAGTATTCTATGTTGTCCACCCCAGAAGCCACCACACAGATCTTCGTGCAGTCCGCCCCTGTAACCACCATGCCACAATCATTTTAAACATTTTATGCCGCTAAAAGCACTAGGAAATTGTATGTTGATTTTGAAAGAGAAACTATAATAATGATTTTGAAGATCTATGGATATTAAGGAATATTGTAAATATAAGTATGTGACTCTCTCTGTGTTGGTTTATTTTATTTTTATGATATTTATGCATGATTTATTACATACTAGGAAATGACATGTTTCTTTTAATAGTGCATTGCATCTAGGGCTATCTTGATCCCCAAGTATCTCTCATAAGTTGTGGGTGGATTTTCCATGTAGAAGATGTTGCAAAGCTTTATAAGGCTTGGATATATTTATGGTGTGGCTTCATAAACTCTAGAAATGTTTAGTTGATGAAAATGAATCAAAAAATTTATAAAGGAATGCTTTGTTTAATCAGTTTTATAAACTTGATTATTGTATAAATTTAAAGGCTATATTGATAATGATGTTTTGAGTTTTGCACTCTCTAGATGTGTTCCACAATCTTTGCCATGGAAATATAGAATGAGTTATTTCAATTGCTAGAATAAATCACTATGATAATTCTATATCTTGTGTTAAAGTATGCAAGTTATCATAAAGGATCTTTGGAGTATATTTTAAGTATTTGTAATATGTGAAATTTGGCTTTGTTGTATGTTGAATGTTTATTATAAATTGTAACATGTGGAATCAAGTAGTTCTCTTATAAATGCTTTTCATATAGTATTATGTAGTGGTTCTATTAGAGAATTGTGTTTTTGATGTAAGTTTATTACCTTGGATTGGTGTGGTTAGTTTTAATATTGTAAATTGAAATATAATAAAATCCAATCTTGGGAGGAGTTGCATGGATGCAATAACCAAGTAAATATGAGATTTAGGAGTTGCAAGGATGTAATAGCTAAGATCTCATAAACCTAGAAGAAGTTGTGTGAATACAATAGCCAAGTATCTTGTGAATCTTTACCTTGAATGAGTAATATCAAGTGTATCTCAAGTAGGAGTTTGGGAACCAGTCACAAGTCAATGTGGTTATCCCTCGATCAAGTAGGATCAAGTGACCATGTTAGTTTTTGTTGAAGTGACAATAACCTTAGTTATCCCATGGAGGTGTGGTAACTAAGCATCAAGGCTCTACGATTGATTAACCTACCTTGATGGACTTAGAGTTAGGTTAAGGAATTGGTATCTCTTTTTAATTATTATGGACCTTAAATATTAACCACTACACTATGGTGGCATGGTCCTATGCTAATGAGGGTATGGGAAATGTGGGGGTCTACTTTTGGCATCCTTAAAAATGTGTAGGTTTAGTATGGTGAACCCTAGAAAATATGTGAGTTGGCCACTATTATCCATTGAATTTCATTTTTACTGCTTAGAAATCAAATATGGTGAAGCCTTGTACATTGACTTAAACAAAATAGGGGTGTTTCCCCTTGAAAAACTTTTCTTGTAATTATTCTTTTTAAAAAAATGGGTTGGTAGTTGTGGGTTGTTACATAAAAGTAATTGGATGAGAGAGAATGAAGTAACACATGTAACTACCCCTTCATTTACTATGCAATTTGACTATATACTGTGTAACTTTAGATTAATAAAAATGGAGTTTTTTCTCTTACATATAAGTATTGAGTGGAAATCATAACCAATATTGTGATTTTCGTAACTCTAATAAAGTCTTGTTCCTTCTTTTCCTATAGTTCCTCCTTTTAGATGTTCTACTTGATCCACATTTGTTACCTGTGCCAATTGTTCTAATTGTATTGCATATGGATCTATATGTTCCATTAGTGTTACATGTTTGGATGTAATTGCATTTCCCACTTAGTTTTCCATGCTATTATAACCCCTCCAAAAATTCCCTTGGATGATATGACTAAATTTTTGTGTGAGGGACAACAAAATTTGATTGTTGTATTCTTTGTAGATTCTATGAGAGCTACTTTGAGTAGTCTCTGTTGCTAGCATAAGAAAAAAAAGCTTTTGGCATGGATGTTTGAAAAGGATTGAAAATCCAACTAAGTGTTCTATTATTTACAATTCAATTTATAGGCTCTAATGGCCCAAAATACATAACCAAACCCATCAAATCATGGATTTGATCCAATATGCTTAACCATAAGCTACAAAAGTGCAAAGGAGAATGCACGTAACTTTCTAAGCTAGAAGAAAGGAATGATGCTAACTATAAGATCCTTTTTAGCTATCTTGAAGTACACACTTCCTACTTTGAGTTTGCACTTCCTAACTAACACTCCTAAATGACAACTAGAAGATAACTAGTTCCCACAAGTGCATGTGAGAAAGAGACTCACTTACAATATTAATTTGCAAGAAATAAACTATGCAAAACTAACTAGAAATTACTAGAGGGGTCATATGAGGATCAAACAAAGTAATAAGAATAAATAAATAAAGTAATAAGAATAAATAAAGTAATAAGAATAAATAAAGTGGCCATGGGACTTTAGAGATATTTTATATTTAAGATAGAACCCCTTGAGAGTGAAAAGAAAGAAAGCTAAAGCAAAGTACTAGTCAAAAAAGAATTAGTGAAAGAAGAAAAAAATATAGAAAGAGCATAATCTATGAGAAGAAGATAATGGAAGTCATATAAGTTGGAGAAGCTACAATTATATCCTACCTAAAGTAGAAGAGGATAACAAAGATACATTCCAAGATAATGTAAAGTTTTTAAGTGCCATAAAATGCACAAGATATAAGATCATCCAGAGATACTAAGTACCACTAGACATACAAGATTAGGTGTCTAGAATTTATTGCAGCACCATATCCCAAGATTAATGTTGAAAGTAATGTTTAGGCCTGAGAGTAGAATTTCAGCAACAAAGCACTTGATAAAGATATAGACTTGAGTTGGATATAAGATTCATTACTATGATTATATGAGAATGTCATTATAAAAGAAGTATTTAGAGAGCAACCTATGGACTTGTGATCTAAGCCAAGATAGAAGACGAAAAGGGATTCATTCTCTATGACTGCAATAGAGTCTTTGATACTGGAGATAGTGAGGAGAAAAGGGTATCTATTATTGGAGACTAAAATTGAGAAAGCATCATTGAAGACTATGGTTGGAAAATACCTAAGGGAGTTGAATTGCTTGATTTAGAGTTGAGAAGAGTTGTGAATTGAAACACCTTCACTAGGGTAATATCCATTTAATGTAAGAGGTTTTTTCATATGGAAGGAGAATGCATGCACAAAGAGCCATATGTGGAAGCACATGAGAAAAGGTATTAGTTTTTTTAATTCCATTGAGTGTGAAGATATGGATATGCATAATGATGCAAGAGCATCTAGTGGTGTAAGAGTGATATTGCATCACCCGAAAAAAATTGTAATTGTTTAATTTTTTAAAACTACTTTAACTTGCAGGAGATTTTGGAAGGTCTTAGAGGTCGAATTTGAGGATTTTTGGCTAGACACGAGTCTTGGTGTGAAGAGCCAAGGTTCTAGCTTAGCTCGTTTCATGTTGTTTCCAAAAAAATGTTGTAATAGTCAATCGGGTCAACGAGTGCGAAGTTATGACCTCGACAAGTTGCCCCCAAAATTCAAATTTGAATTTTAATGGTTTTAGGTGGGAAAAAGGGAAAACGGGGTATTTGAGGGAATTTTCGAAATTGTAAAGGGGTATTTTCTCTTGTATCCTTATTTTTGGCATGAAAGTAATGAAAGTTTTGATTCTCTGACTTGTTCAAAAGAAAAATACCTATGTATCATTTGTTTGGTGTTGCTTGTGTAACGTGATCTACACCACATACATACATAAATACATGCATACATACATTTATATATCTATCTATATCTCTATCTATCTATCTATCTATCTATATATATATATATATATATATATATATATATATATATATATATATATATATATATATATATATATATATATTTGGATGTTGACTTATAAATTAAATATTGGGCAAAGGAAATTTAAAGAAGAGAAAAGAATTAGGAGCTATAAGAAGTTGAAATCTAGAACTTTTAAAAATTTAAAATTTTAAAATTAGGGAGTTAAAAGGAAATCTACATTTGATATAATTTATTTATTTCAAAAATTTGTTTTTTGAAAATTTAAAATTTTCAGAGTTTGGAGAGATAAGGTTGTCTACTCCATACAATTTTTTTTTGAGTTTTCTTGTTTGATTGAGAATTTCAAAAACTTGATTTTTGAAAATTGTTTATTGATTGATTGATTATTTTAAAATTTGAAGCTATAAGGTCTTCTACATAAAAGGATTGTATTGTGGAAGAAATTTTTTGAAAAGATATTTAATAAATATAATATAGAAATTTTGAACAAATTAAGATTCAAGTATGAGTTGGGATAATTGAGCTCATAGGTTGCTCTCTAAATTAGGGAGTTAAAAGGTTGCTCATAGGTTGCTCTATAGAGATTCAATCAATAAATAATTTTCAAAATTCAAGTTTTTAAAATTCTCAATCAAACAAGAAAACTCAAAAATTTTCAGTATGGAGTAGACAATCTTATCTCTCCAAACTCTAAAAATTTTAAATTTTCAAAAAACAAGTTTTTGAAATAAATAAATTATATCACATGTAAATTTCCTTTTAACTCCCTAATTTAGAGAGCAACCTATGAGCTTGTGACCTAAGCCAAGATAGAAGACGAAAAGAGATTCATTCTCTATGGCTGCAATAGATTCTTTGATACCGGAGATAGAGAGGAGAAAAGGGTATGTATTATTGGAAACTAAATTTGAGAAAGCATCATTGAAGACTATGGTTGGAAAATACCTAAGGGAGTTGAATTTCTTGATTTGGAGTGTGAACAAAGTTGTGAATTGAAACACCTTTGCTAAGGTAATATCCATTTAATGTAAGAGGATTTCATATGGAAGGAGAAATCATGCACAAAGAGCCATATGTGGAAGCACATGAGAAAAGGTATTATTTTTTTTTTAATTCCATTGAGTGTGAAGATATGGATATGCATACATACATACATACATATACATATATATATATATCTAACTATCTATCTATCTATCTATCTATATATATATATATATATATATATATATATATATATATATATATATATATATGGACGTTGACTTATAAATTAAATATTGGGCAAAGAAAATTTAAAGAAGAGAAAAGAGTTAGGAGCTATAAGAAGTTGAAATCTAGAAATTTTAAAATTAGGGAGTTAATTTGATATAATTTATTTATTTCAAAAACTTTTTTTTTGAAAATTTAAAATTTTTAGAGTTTGGAGAGATAAGGTTGTCTACTCCATATAATTTTTTTTTTTAGTTTTCTTGTTTGATTGAGAATTTCAAAATTTTGATTTTTGAAAATTGTTTATTGATTAATTGATTAAATTAAACTTTGAAGCTACAAGGTCTTCTACATAAAAGGATTGCATTGTGGAAGAAATTTTTTGAAAATACATTCAATAAATATAGTATAGAAATGTTGAACAAATTAAGCTTCAAGTATGATTTAGGATAATTGAAAACTTATAATAAACTCCTGAGATCTGTGTAGATAGAGGGGTCTTTTATAAAGAGAGCTATATGATTCTCTTTAATAAAATGATTTATGGTTTGATTTTTTTTTAATAAAGATTCCTGAGATCTATGTGGATTAAGAGATCATTATAAAGAGAAGTACGGGATTCCATTTAATAAAATAATTTATGGTTTGATGGTTTTGAAATAGAAACTATTATAATGATTCCTAAAATCTATGTGGATTAAGGATCATTATAAAGGGGAGTTTGGGATTCTCTCTAGTAAAACATTTTATTGTATGTTGATTTTGAAAGAGAAGTTATAATAATTATTTTGAAGATCTATGGATATTAAGGAATCATTGTAAAGATAAGTATGTGACTCTCTCCATGTTGGTTTATTTTATTTTTATGATATTTATGCATGATTTATTGCATACTAAGAAATGCCATGTTTCTTTTAATAGTGCATTGCATCTAGGGCTATCTTGATCCCTAAGTATCTCTCATAAGTTGTGGATGGATTTTCCACCCAGAAGATGTTGCAAAGCTTTATAAGGCTTGGAGATATTTATGGAGTGGCTTCATAAACTCTAGAAATGTTTAGTTTATGAAAATGAATCAAAGGATTTAGAAAGGAATGCTTTGTTTAATCAAATTTTTAAGCTTTATTATTGTATAAATTTAAAGGTTATATTGACAATGATGTTTTGAGTTTTGCACTCTCTAGATGTGTTCCACAATCTTTGCCATGGAAATATAGAAATGAGTTATTTCAATTGCTAGAATACATCACTATGATAATTGGATCTCTTGTGTTAAAGTATGTAAGTTAGCATAAAGGATATTTGGAGTATATGTTAAGTATTTGTAATATGTGCAATTTGGCTTTGTTGTATGTTGAATTTTTATTATAAATTGCAACATGTGGAATCAAGTAGTTCTCTTATAAACACTTTTCATATAGTTTTATGTAATGGTTCTATTATAGAATTACGTTTTTGATGTAAGTTTATTACCTTGGATTGGTGTGGTTAGTTTTAATATTATAGATTGAAATATAATAAAACCCAATCCTGTGAGGAGTTGCGTGGATGCAATTACCATGTAAATACGAGATTTTAGGAGTTGCAAGGATGCAATGACTAAGATATCATAAACCTATAAGATTTTTTGTGAATACAATAGTGAGGTATCTTGTGAATCTTCACCTTGAATTTGTAATATCAAGTGTATCTCAAGTAGGAGTTTGGAAACCACTCACAATTCAATTTGGTTATTCCTCGATCAAGTAGGATCAAGTGACCATGTTAGTTATTGTTGAAGTGACAATAACCTTAGTTATCCCATGAAGGTGTGGTAACTAAGCATCAAGGCTCTACATTGGATTAACCTACCTTGATGGACTTAGAGTTAGGTTACGGAATATGCATCTTTTTTTAACTATTATGGACCTTAAATGGTAACCCCAACACTGTGGTGGAATGGTCTTATGCTGATGAGGGTATGGGAAAGGTGGGGGGTCTACTTTTGAAATCCTTCAAAATGTGTAGGTTTAGTATGATGAACCCTAGAAAATATGGGAGTTGGCCACTCTTATCCACTGAATTTAATTTGTATAGATTATAACTAAAATGTGGGGAAGCCTTGTACATTAAGTTAAAAAAATAATGGTGTTTCCCCTTGAGAACATTTTCTTGTAATTGTTATTTTAAAAAAATGGGTTGGTAGTTTTGGGTTGTTACATACAAGTAATTGGATGAGAGAGAATGCAGTAACACATGTAACTACCCTCTCATTTACTAGGAATTTTGACTATATGGTGTGTAATTTTAGATTAAGAAAAATGGAGGATTTTCTCTTCCATATAAGTATTGAATAGAAATCATATCCAATATTTTGATTTTCATAACTCTAATAAAGTCTTCTTCCTTATTTTCCTACAGTTCCTCATTTTAGATGTTCTACTTGATCCACATTTTTTACATGTGCCAATTTTTCTACTTGTATTGCATATGGGCTCTATATGTTCCATTAGTGTTGCATGTTTGGATGTCATTGCATTTCCAAATTAGTTTTCCATGCTATTAAAAACCCTCCAAAAATTCCCTTGTATGATATGAATAAATGTTTGTACAAGGGCCAACAAAATTTGATTGTTGTATTCATTGTAGACTCTATGAGAGCTATTTTGAGTAGTCTCTATTTCTAGCATTAGAAAAAAAAGCTTTTGGCATGGATATTTGATTTTGGAGTAATAATATTGAAACCTATTCTACGTAGTTTCTAAAGATAGCACCTAACTATATTTTGGTGTGAATATTGAAGAGCTAGCATCTAAGAAAAACTTTAGTGTAAATTTGGAAGAAGGACCATGTGAAGAAAACATAGGACAAGATTTATTTTTAATTATTGATAATCATGACATTATTTTTTAAAAGATTAAAATTTTTAGGAAGAATATTTTGAGGTCATTGAAAAGAACATGGGCTAAAAGTATAAGATAAAGATTCATGTTTAGAAAATAAATACTACAGTTTTTGTTAATAGGAACAACAAATTAATAAGAATAAATAAAATGGTCATGAGATGTTAGAGATATTTTATCTTTAAGATAGAAGCCCTTGAGAGTGAAAATAAAGAAAGATAAAGCAAAGTACTAGTCAGAAAAGAATCAATGAAAGAAGAAAAATATAGAAAGAGCATACTCTATGAGAAGAAGATAATAGAAGTCATATGAGTTGGAGAAGCTACAATTATATCCTACCTAAAATAGAAGAAGATAGCAAAGATACATTACAAGAGAATGTAAAGTTTTTAAGTGCCATAAAAGGTAGAAGATATAAGATCATCTAGAGATACTAAGTACCACTAGGCATACAAGATTAGGTTTATAGAATTTATTACAGTACCATATCCCAAGATTAGTGTTGAAAGTAATGTTCAGGTCTGAGAGTAGAATTGCAACAACAAAGCACTTGATAAAGAAGTATTTAGAGAGCAACCTATGGGCTTGTGACCTAAGCCAAGCTAGAAGACGAAAATGAATTCATTCTCTATGACTGCAATAGTCTTTGATACTGGAGACAAAGAAGATAAAAGGGTATCTATTATTGGAGACTAAATTTGAGAAAGCATCATTGAAGACTATGGTTGGAAAATACCTAAGGGAGTTGAATTGCTTGATTTGGAGTTGAACAGAGTTGTGAATTGAAACACCTTCGCTAGGGTAATATCCATTTAATGTAAGAGGTTTTTCCATATGGAAGGAGAATGCATGCACAAAGAGCCATATGTGGAAGCACATGAGAAAAGGTATTAGATTTTTTAATTCCATTTATTGTGAAGATATGGATATGCATACATACATACATACATACATTTATATATCTATATCTATATCTATCTATCTATCTATCTATATATATATATATATATATATATATATATATATATATATATATATATATATATATTACATTTTTTAATTCTATTGAATGTGAAGATATGGATATGCATACAAAAGGAAATTTAAATAAGAGAAAAGAGTTAGGAGCCATAAGAAGTTGAAATCTAGAAATTTTAAAATTTTAAAATTTGGGAGTTAAATGAAAATCTACATTTGATAGAATTTATTTATTCCAAAAACTTGTTTTTTGAAAATTTGAAATTTTTAGAGTTTGGATATATAAAATTGTCTACTTCATACAAAAAATGTTTGATTTCTCTTGTTTGATTGAGAATTTCAAAAACATGATTTTTGAAAATTGTTTATTGATTGATTGATTAAATTAAACTTTGAAGCTATAAGGTCTTCTACATATCTAGGGCTATCTAGGGCTATTGATTGATTGATTGTTTATTTTATTTTTATGATATTTATGCATGATTTATTGCATACTAAGAAATGCCATGTTTCTTTTAATAGTGCATTGCATCTAGGGCTATCTTGATCCCTAAGTATCTCTCGTAAGTTGTGGACGTATTTTCCACCCAGAAGATGTTACAAAGCTTTTAAGGCTTGGAAATATTTATGGAGTGCCTTCATAAACTCTAGAAATGTTTAGCTTATGAAAATGAATCAAAGGATTTATAAAGGAATGCTTTGTTTAATCAGTTTTGTAAACTTGATTATTGTATAAAGTTAAAGGTTATATTGATAATGATGTTTTGAGTTTTGCACTCTCTAGATGTGTTCCACAATATTTGCCATGGAAATATAGAAATGAGTTCTTTCAATTACTAGAATACATCACTATGATAATTGGATCTCTTTTGTTAAAGTATGTAAGTTAGCATAAAGGATCTTTGGAGAATATGTTAAGTATTTGTAATATGTGCAATTTGGCTTTGTTGTATGTTGAATCTTTATTATAAATTACAACATGTGGAATCAAGTATTTCTCTTATAGATACTTTTCATATAGTATTATGTAATGGTTCTATTAGAGAATTACGTTTTTGATGTAAGTTTATTACCTTGGATTGGTGTGGTTAGTTTTAATCTTGTAGATTGAAATATAATAAAACCCAATCCTGTGAGGAGTTGCGTGGATGCAATTACCATGTAAATACGAGATTTTAGGAGTTGCAAGGATGCAATGACTAAGATCTCATAAACCTATAAGATTTTTTGTGAATACAATAGCGAGGTATCTTGTGAATATTTACCTTGAATGAGTAATATCAAGTGTATCTCAAGTAGGAGTTTGGGAACCAGTCACAAGTCAATGTGGTTATCTCTCGATCAAGTAGGATCAAGTGACCATATTAGTT
Source organism: Wollemia nobilis (assembly GCA_028583015.1). Taxonomy (NCBI): domain Eukaryota; kingdom Viridiplantae; phylum Streptophyta; class Pinopsida; order Araucariales; family Araucariaceae; genus Wollemia; species Wollemia nobilis. The sequence continues at coordinate 1,510,516 of JAQPPZ010001484.1, forward strand.
GTTTAAGTGACAATAAACTTAGTTATCCCATGGAGGTGTGGTAACTAAGCATCAAGGGTCTACGTTTGATTAACCTACCTTGGTGGAATTAGAGTTATATTAGGGAATATGCATCTCTTTTTAATTATTGTGGACCTTAAATGGTAACCCCTACACTGTGGTGGCATGGTCCTATCCCTATGAGGGTATGGGAAATGTGGGGGGTCTACTTTTGGTATCCTTCAAAATGTGTAGGTTTAGTATGGTGAACCCTAGAAAATATGGGAGTTGGCCACTATTATCCACTAAGTTTCATTTGTAATACTTAGAACTCAAATATGGTGAAGCCTTGTACATTGTGTTAAACAAAATAGGGGTGTTTCCCCTTGAGAACCTTTTCTTGTAATTTTTATTTTAAAAAAAGTGGGTTGGTAGTTTTGGGTTGTTACATACAAGTAATTGGATGAGATAGAATGAAGTAACGCATGTAACTACCCCTTCATTTACTAGGCATTTTGACTATATGGTTTGTAATTTTAGATTAAGAACAATGGAGGATTTTCTCTTCCATATAAGTATTGAGTAAAAATAATATCCAATATTGTGATTTTCCTAACTCTAATAAAGTATTCTTCCTTATTTTCCTAAAGTTCCTCCTTTTAGATGCTCTACTTGATCCACATTTGTTACATGTGCCAATTTTTATACTTGTATTGCATATGGCTCTATATATTCCATTAGTGTTGCATGTTTGGACGTCATTGCATTTCCCACTTAGTTTTACATGCTATTAAAACTCCTCCAAAAATCCCCTTGGATGATATGACTAAATATTTTTATGAGGGCCAACAAAATTTGATTGTTGTATTCATTGTAGACTCTATGAGAGCTACTTTGAGTAGCATCTATTTCTAGCATTAGAAAAACAAGCTTTTGGCATGGATATTTGATTTTGGAGTGATAATATTGAAAGCTATTGTAAGTAGTTTCTAAAGATAGCACCTAACTAGATTTTGGTGTGAATATTGAATAGCTAGCATATAAGAAAAACTTTAGTATAAATTTGGAAGAAGGACCATGTGAAGAAAATATAGGCTAAGATTTATTTTTAACTAATGATAATAGTGACATTTATTTTTAAAATATTAAAATTTGTAGGTAGAATTATTTTAGGTCATTGAAAAGAACATGGGCTAAAAGTATAAGATAAAGATTCAATTTCAGAAAATAAATACTATGACTGTTGTTAAGAGGAACAACAAATTAATAAGAATAAATAAAGTTGTCATGAGACATTAGAGATATTCTATATTTAATATAAAAGCACTTGAGAGTGAAAATAAAGAAAGCTAAAGCAAAGTACTAGTCAGAAAAGAATCTGTGAAAGAAGAAAAAAATATAGAAAGAGCATACTCTATGAGAAGAAGATAATAGAAGTCATATGAGTTGGAGAAGCTACAATCATATCCTACCTAAAGTAGAAGAGGATAGCAAAGATACATTTCATACATTTTTTAAGTGCCATCAAAGGCACAAGATAAAAGATCATCCAGAGATACGAAGTACCACTAGACATACAAGATTAGGTGTCTAGAATTTACTGCAGCACCATATACCAATATTAATGTTGAAAGTTATTTTTAGGCCTGAGATTAGAATTGCAGCAACAAAGCACTTGATAAATATAGAGACTTGTGTTGGACATAAGATTCATTGCTATAATTACATGAGAATATCATTACAAAAGAAGTATTTAGAGAGCAACCTAGCTTGTGACCTAAGCCAAGCTAGAAGATGAAATGGGATTAATTCTCTATGACAAAAATAGACTCTTTGATACTGGAGATAGAGAGGAGAAAAGAGTATCTATTATTGGAGACTAAAATTTAGAAAGAATCATTGAAGACAATGGTTGGAAAATACCTAAGGGAGTTGAATTGTTTGATTTGGAATGTGAGTAGAGTTGTGAATTGAAACACCTTCAATAGGGTAATATCCATTTAATGTAAGAGGTTTTTCCATATGGAAGGATAATGCATGCACAAAGAGCCATATGTGGAAGCACATGAGAAAAGGTATTAATTTTTGTTAATTCCATTGAGTGTGAAGATATGGATATGCATACATACATACATACATACATACATGTATCTATCTATCTATCTGTCTATCTATCTATCTATCTATCTATATATATATATATAGATAGATAGATATATCTATCTATCTATCTATCTATCTATCTATCTATCTATATATATATATATATATATATATATATATATATATATATATATATTTGGGCATTGAATTATAAATTTAATATTGGGCAAAGGAAATTTAAAGAAAAGAAAATAGTTAGGAGCTATAAGAAATTGAAATCTAGAAGTTTTAAAATTTTAAAATTTTAAAATTAGAGAGTTAAAAGGAAATATACATTTGATATAATTTATTTATTTCAAAAACGTGTTTTTTGAAAATTTAAAATTTTTAGAGTTTAGAGATATAAGGTTTTCTACTCCATACAGAAAGTTTTTGAGTTTTCTTGTTTGATTGAGAATTTCAAAAACTAGATTTTTGAAAATTGTTTATTGATTTATTGATTAAATCAAATTATTTATTGTGGAAGAAATTTTTTGAAAAGGCATTCAATAAATATAGCATAGAAATGTTGAACAAATTAAGATTCTACATACAAATTTTGATAGATGAGTTTTATGGAAGAAAAGAAATATCAAATGATTGAATATAAGATTGTCTTTATTTCTCAAGAATGCAAAAGATGAAAAATTTACAACACTTATTAGCTATCTTCATGAAAATATTTTTAGAGCATGGTGGAATTCACAAAACACCATTATATTCTCTGCTGAGATATGTATAGTGATGTTTATGGCCTTACATTTGAAATTTATCAAGATAAAATATAAGAAAAGAAATACACATGTAATGACACATATGATTTGAATGAAGCATGTGTTACCATCAATAAGGAACCTTAAAATCCCAAAATATAATTTTGTGATGACTTACTAACTCATTGTCCAAAATTCACACCACTAGTTATACCATAGCTAAATATGAAGACAAGAAAATAAAAGAAGAAGAATAGAGAAAAACACAAAATAAATAAGAACAAAAGACATGAAATAGAAATTGAAGACAAAGAAGATCAAGATAAAGGACTAAAAAAATTGATTGAATACTAAAGTCTTCAATAACCAAATAATGTAATATAGGGCGATGTTGGAGAATATTACGTTATTTGGTACATTCTAATGTAACCCCATGGTACCTAATGGTACACTTGTAAATATTAGAAAAGGGTGTGATATTATAGTTTAGGAGTGTTATTTATATTTTTCCTTATGTATGTGTTCATGTGTAGGATATCCACAAGTGTCATTAATGATGTGTCCAATATGTAAAGTGAGAATATGCACAAGTGTCATGTATTAAGGTGTGCAAGTGTGTGTGCACAAGTGTCATATAGTAAACTGTGAAAATGTGTGCAAGTGTGCATGTAGGATGTACAAGTGTGATAGAATAAAATGTGTAAGAGTAAATAGAGAGTCAAGATTCATTTATGTAATGGCAAGATGTGAAGCCAAGAGGCATGTGACACATATTTTATTTTTGGAATAGGAAAGGTTGAATCTCTAAGATATGTGAGGAGATCAATATTCAAATATTTCAAGAGGCACCTTTCTAAGGTTATATTTATGGACACAAAGCTTTATGTATTGTATCGAATAAATATTGTATATAATTTTAGCAATATTATTGTAAGCTTTTCTTCATGTTATTTCAAGAAAGATATTTTCCATGTATATCTTATTATTGTAATTTTTATGAATGTTATATTCATTTATTTTGGACATTTATATTATATTGCTCTAATATTTAATTTTACACAAAATCCCAGATATTTGGGACCTATGATAATCTGGTTAAAAATCCAATAGAACCATGGTGTAGAGATCCACATCTAACATTATGTTGTACGCAACTTTGCTAAACCAATGAATAGAAATCTTATATTGTACTTTTAACTTTAATTTTATTTCAAATTTTGAAAATACATCAACGTGGATTATGTATCTACCTTTAACCAAATTAAAATGGCTACATATTTGTAAAATTTGGTAGGTTTTTAAATATGGAAATCATGGTATCATACAAATAAGGCAAAAATGTGTCATAACATCCCAAAATATTTTTTGCATGTATGCATTAATTTTGATATTTTTAGAGTCTATTATATTAGATAGATAATTCAATTTTGTTCTCCTAATTTGGTAACACTTTTGAAATCTACTTGATACTCAATATAATCCCTCGATTACCTTCTACCAAGGAAATATGGATACACCAAGGTGATCAATTGAATAATATAACTTTTGATTTGGATGTATAATCATGACAATCCATATATATAGGGTGATACCTATACTCAATATTTATAAAATTGTCATAGATCACAAACCATTCAAGGAATGTATTAGGTCTTATCCTAGTAATCCTTTAAACATTGCCTTATAATAACTTATCAACAAAAATATACCAACTCAAAATAAGAAGTGGATACATATAAGTGAATACTTCAACACACATAATGTACATAATTGGGCTAAGAAAATACTTAAAATTCAATAATGGAAGTATAATCCTAGCATGAAGATCAAGATCTTGTCCCTCATAGATTTCAATTTGGGTTGTGTTTGGATCTATATTTAGAAGAAATTTTTATCTAACCTACACAAGAAGATCAAATATTTACCTTATGATATTTACATACAATAGGATATAATAATTTAATTCTCATTAAATTACCATACTAGACAATGTATTCAATATTCAATGTTGAGCTTCTTAGTCCATATGTTTTACCCCTACTTGAACTAATTAAAATAAAATAAAAATAATTAGTTCTAGTATAAAAAGATCTAGTAGTTGAATCACCAACAAATGATTCTAATAGGTAAATCATAAACCTTATTAAGTTAATGAAATCTAATTAATTTTCAATTTGAATGTTATATATTTAATTAATCCATATCAATTCCATTAATTGGATTTCAATGCAATTGAGAACAACACTGCTCAAAGCAGGATGGTTTATCTATGTAAAATAATGGTTCTTGAGTCTTCATCTATGCTCCTACCAACCTTTAGCAAATAGTAGTTCAAAGACAAACCTTTAAACCATGGTTCCACCCAAAAAATAAACACCATAACCTACTATGAAATTATGCAAATATTCTTTCCATCTCTTATAGCTAAACTTTAGTTCATAACTAATCTAGAACCATACAACATTTATACTCTATAGAATTAATAGTCAAATTATTATAATTATTAATAATTTCAACATTAGTGTTAGCATACACCGAAGTAATAGGTATTAATACCAAGAAATAAATCTAGATTCCCATATTTTTTTAGAAGCATATCCATATGCCCAATATAGAATATGTGCACCAATGATTAGATAATATCATTGTAACTAACATACTTGAACACTTGCAATATAAAATCACACAGACACAAAGAGATTGCCCAAAATAATGAAATCCTTTATATATATTGACTCTTGCGATACAGATTTACAATATTTTTGATTGCCCCAAGTAGCTTAGGTACAATGTTACAATATTTGCCTCAATATGATACAAATTTATCTCTGGGAGTTTTTTAGATCTTCTGCAATGTACAATGTTCTCCTCGTATCCATTTATAGCTTCAAAGGGTGAGTGGGATTTGGTATCCAGCAAGGGACCACTTCAGCTTTAGCAGCCTATCCAAGATACATGTTACCTGCACACATGTAAACTAGCAAATGGGATTAGTAGCACCTATATATTCAAGCAATAAATCCAATGCTACACATAAACCTATTACTGATATGGATGAAAAATAGATAGCACAAAATAGTTAACAAATAAAGCCTTGCTTAATACTCAAATTGCTAATCTTTGTTGATGAAATTCATTTTTGTTCTTGGGTGTGTGGAACTGCGACAGGGCGATTGTGGACTAGAAACCGTGGACCTGCGATTGTAAAACCATGGACGCACATTTTCAACTATGGAACCGTGGATGGGCGGTTTTGGTTGAATAACAGATTGCCTCAAAATTTGAGCCAATGGTCAGAATCAAGCTCGCGCTCTCAAGTTCTCGTTGGGTCTAGATCTATTTCGGTAGCCTGTCGGTATGCAAATTCAGCTCCCTTTTCTTGGTGGAATGATGGTGCCTTTATAGCCTTCTTGGGGTTTTGGAGGGAAGTGGGAGGTGGCAAGCCTGACTTGCCAAGTGGTAAATCTGAACTGCTAGGTGGAAGGGGGAGTTACAGTGAGTCATTTAGTGTACCTCACTTAACTGAGGTGATGTGGCTGCAAGTGGAGTGGGATGAGGGATCCTATTTTATGTGAAGGGACAAAGAGGACAGCAACAAACGGGTTGTGACATGGGTGTTGGATTTTATATCCCTAAGTTATAACTTAGGCATATCTTTTATTATGCAAGCTTTGATGGTGGGGTGGTAAATGTGTTTTTAGAAGGTGTCGTATTTTGGTGTCTACAGTTGCCCCTTTTTGTACTGTGTTGCGTACAACACAATGTGGTGCAAAAACTAATGACACTCTACCTTTATTTGATGAACGGACTCAACTTATTTTGGTGTGGCAAGATGGATGACTGTTGTAAATGAAATTTTGGTTTGCATGCTTACCCCATAGATTTACGAGTGGGTAACATTTGAGACCCAATGGCCAATTGAAAGTGTTATTTTTTTATGTCGCTCTAATTTAATTAAGTTGTTATGTAGACTATCGTTTGGTTTTTCTAACATGCATGAAATGAAGTAAAAGGAACCAATCATCCTAGTTTCTTGTCCTAGTGACTGTTAGCAATTCCATTGTGCATTTTTTTGATTTGAACTTACCGTGTTTTGTAACCCCATGGAGTAGGCGTCATTTAACCTTGATTTTCTGCTTTTGTTCTTTTATTTTATTTTGTGTAGTTTTATATTTTTTGATCTCTTTTTTTTTTTGAAACCGCGGTTACGCAGTTGTGCATGCTTGAAACCGCGTGTTTGCAATTTTAATGCGCTAACTGCATGTTCACGATTTAGGGTTAAAACCACTTGTTTACGTTTTTGAGCATGCCTAAAAACGTGGTTGCACATTTTTTGCCACAAAATGCGGCTATAAATAGTCTTTTGCTTTGTCACTTTCATTTCATTGCCATTTGTCATCTGGTGATTTATTGAGAGTGATGAGTGAGATGGAGATTGACAAGGGGAGTGGTGATGGGGGTGGTGGTAGTTGCTGCTCGGTTGGAGTGGAAGGCAACATTCACTATGCTAAGGTAGGTGGTACTTTGCTTTTAGTTAGGGTCTTTTGCTTGTTGTTTGTAGTTGTTTTATTTGTTTTTTTTTGTTTGATTTTGTTTGTTTGTTTTTATTTTTATTTTTATGGAACTAAGTGGGGCTGGTAATGAATTCGTTGTATTTTTGTTGATTTGTTTTGTTTTGCTTTTGTCGTCTTTGTTTTGTTTTTGTATTTTTTCCTGTTGATATATGATCACCTAGGGGTAGGTGCAATTTTTATTTTTATTTTTTCTATTTATGTTTTGTTTGTGTTTTTGTTTGTTGTTGGTTGATTACCTAGGATTAGGTAATATTTTTTTGATTTTTTTTGTTGTTTGTTTTTCTTTTTTGTTGTTTGATTACCTAGGGTTAGGTAATATTTTTTTATTTATTTTTTGTTGTTTGTTTTTGTTTATTGTTGTTTGATTACCTAGGGTTAGGTAATATTTTTTTTATTTTTTTGTTGTTTGTTTTTGTTTATTGTTGTTTGATTACCTAGGGTTAGGTAATATTTTTTTGATTTTTTTGTTGTTTTTTTTGTTTATTGTTGTTTGATTACCTAGGGTTAGGTAATATTTTTATTTTATTTTTTTTGTTGTTTGTTTTTGTTTATTGTTGTTTGATTACCTAGGGTTAGGTAATATTTTTTGATTTTGTTGTTATTTGTTTTTTTTTATTGATTTTTGATTACCTAGGGTTAGGTAATATTTTTTTTTATTGTTTTTTTTTTTAATATTTTGTTTATTTTGTTTGTTTTTCAGGTTAAGCTCCTTGATGCCCGACATAGGTGGCCTCACACTATTCACAAAGTGTGCAAGGCCCTTATAGATAATGATTGGATGTTTCTAGAGACCATTGGTCTTGATGGTTGTGGGTGACTGAGCACCATTCGGGTCGATGAGGATTTGTTGTCTACACTTGTTGAGCACTAGGATCTTGATAGGGGTACCTTTCAGCTTTTGACGGGGGAGATGACTATCACTTTGGAGGATATTTATCAGATTCTTCATGTTCCTATCAAGGGACCTATTATCCGCATTGGCGTTGACAAGGAGGAGGCTATGTTCCCTATTTGTGGTGATATGTGGGATGTAGACTGTAGCCGGGGAGGTATCGCATACCTAGATCTCTTTGTTGCTGATAGTTTGGAAGTTGTTCTAGCTTTCCTGATGTACCTATTGAGCAACATGTTGTTGCCTAATTCTATGGGATCAAGGATCCCATGGAACCAGGTTCCTATTGTACTTGATATGATTATGGATCCTCGACGGTTGGCATGGGCTCCCGTTATTATATTCTAGATATACAACGAGTTGTACAAGGTGAAGAGGCAGGGGTGAAAGGGGCTAGGTTTCAGTTTGGTTCTCCAAGTATGGTCTTGGAAGCACATCATTGTTGGATGGCCGATTGGTCTTCCTTGTGCTTGTGATGCCACTTCTCCTTATGCTTATAGGTGGCTACTTAGTGAGGAGCTCAATCATCCAGTTATTGGGGCATTAGAGTACCAAGGTATCCTAAGATCCCTTTCTAGAGACTTCATGAGTTGGCGGCCTTGGAGGGGCCTAGATTGGGTGATGAATGCGGTAAATCTTTGTCACATCAGGAAATGGCGATGGGTTGTTGGTTCCCATCTAAGGGAGATGGAGTTTATCCAATTTTCTTGGGTGCATCATCAGTTTGGTTTGGTACAGGGTGTGCCTGATGCACCTATGACATATAGACGATGGGGAGACGAGCTGTAGTTATCTATTGCCCCTAAATTTTGGTGAGTTGATGATCCTTTTGATGAATTTGACTTGGAGGTTCTTGACTTGGATGATGTGGGTACCACACCCGAGTATGACCTAAGGTTTTATTCTTAGCCTCCTTGGATTCCAAGTGCTATTGTCGATGATGATGGGAGTGGTGATGATGTGGAGGTGGGTGAGCGGACTCCTCGGTCGATGAAGCACCGATGGTGTAGTACTCCTAGGGTTGAGGTGGTTACTGATGTACAACAGCCAATGGAGGGAGGTGGAGATGGTGATGGAGATGATGAGGGTGGTGGTGATGGGGGTGGTGATGGAGATGATGAGGGTGGTGGTGATGGGGATGCCCCTCCTCGATGGATAGAGGAGGATTGATATTTGTTATAGGCTAAGCATGACAGTCTAGGTTTAGAGGTGACTTGTCTAAAGGGTGAGTTAGCATTGTACCAGGGTGAGGTGACTCATATCCAGGGTGAGGTGGATAGGATGTGTGATTGGCCTAGCAACGATGCTCTTGTTGCAAAGGATTTTGAGATATCCAGGCTCAGAGATGAGGTCACTCGATTAGAGGGTGAGCTGACTCGGCTATAGGCAGGGTCAGGTGGAGGTGAAATTACAACTACTATTGCTACTATTTGAGTAGATATTTCTTAGTGGGTTGCTCATGAGGATGCAAACTTGAGGAGATTGCATAAGCAGGCTATTTATATAGAGATGTTGGAGAATATTTTGCATGAGCATCAGATTCCTTTTCCTGTTTCTCCTTCTTCATTAGCTACTACTGCTACCCGAGGGACTGAGAGGAGTCACAAGATTCATCGGTCATCGAGTTCTCACAGTGCTTCTACAATGCAGGGTCCTTGGAGGGATCCTACTGGTACTAGTTAGTTGTGACATGTTGTTTCTCTTTTTGTATTTGCTTCTATTTTGCTATGAGCCTTAGTGCTTTGATGTATACAACCTACGAGCATTTTGTATTGTTGAGACTTTTTGTTATATATATATATATATATATATACATGGCCTTTTATATTTGTCATCTCATGTGTGAATTTGTAAATGCATTTTTTTGTGTTTGTGCTTTATTATGCTTTTGTGATGCAATCAAAATATTGTTATGTGTGTGCTTTGATAATGAATGGAAACTAATATGTAATATGCAGTTTAATTATATGTTCATTTAACAATATGATGGCATGCATGATATTCATGTAATATTTTATAGCTCAGAATATTTGATCCTTACTTGTTCACTGTTGCAATTGGGGATATCCAACTTGATGACTCTTTGTTGGTAATGTATGGTGGACTCATGTATGTGATAATTGTTGATATGTGGAATTTTATATGGAAGATGGTGTGATTTTTGATATGTAATAGTGACAGATTTTCAAAGACTCAAACAACCTAGTAATGTCAACCATTTTCTTGATCATTGTCTAACTTTCTTTAGGACCAAGGTGTGTGCAAGTGGAGTTCATTTTCTAAATCTTGTGTGTCAATGACCCTAATAAATCAAGAACCAGTGCATGTGATTGTGAAGTTAATTGACCCATCTTGAGTAAATTGGACGGTACCTTTTATGGGTATCCCTATTAGCTAGCTTACTCGTATGTGCGGTCAGAGGTCTCCCTCTTAGGAGAGAGACATGTTGCCCTGCATGAGTTTACTCTACTGCCAGTCAGGCATCTATAGACCTGATGGAGGTTCACTCCATAGTCCAATGATCTGATATTTGGGATTTTGGGATGACTGCATAACTTTCTAAGGGGAATGTAGTATGATCCTTTAGCTTGTGGGATTTGAGGTGTGTGATTGTAATTAATTTTATATAGAGTTTTTGGAAATCAGATTCTCAACCGAAGTGTGATGAGAATGTGATCTTATCCTTACTACTATATATTTGTTTATATTTGGAGTATTATTGTGATAGTGGTGAAAACCATTATTTTTATTTTTGTCTATGTTGCGTGATAGGGTAAGCGAGGAATTTTACTTTTTCGCTTCAAGGTGTACCCAAGTTGGCGTTATCCTTATTTTACTCAAGATGCTTTTAATATTTGTAAAAGTGTATTTGGTTCAAGATTGTTTTGGGTCAATCTACCATACTCAAGATTTTCTTAATGTGATAAAAGTGCTTTGGTCCTAAAGAAAATTGGACACTTCATGAAGTTTGGTTTTTTACTAGACATGATTGAGTGACTGAAAATTTGATTTATGATATATGAAAACATGATGTGTATGACTTTTTTTGCATTGCGAAGAGTCTTAGGTGAATATCCCTAATTCTTGGAACCTGTTTTCTTTTTTATCATATCATCACCACCACAAAATATTACTGAACATGGGATGGGATGGATGCAATTATGTGATTATTATTATTATTATTATTATTATTATTATTATTTTGCATGCTTGTGGTATGCTTATATTTCAAAAACTGAATTTTTGTGATTGAATAATTATTGAAATGCGAATGCAATATGCAAAATGTAATTAAATATATTTCTATTTACAATGTAAAATGTATGCAATGTGGAAATATAAAATATATATTTTTAGCCATATATATATATATTATATTGCAAGTTGATCTATGTATAAAATGCCTTTAAGTGCATTATGTTTAGTGGCTCTGTCTCCAACTTCCCTTCTAAATCGGCAAGTCTGTACATTCCTGGTCCCAAATTTTGTTTTACAACATATGGGCCTAACCAATTAGCCATAAATTTATCTCTCAAGCATGAGAAAGCATTGGTATTTTATTGATTTTCTTGGAGAACTAGGTCCCCTACTTGAAATTCACGAGGATGGACTTTTACGTTGTAAGCACGTTTGATTATGTCTTGATATAATCGCAAATGCTCTAGAGCATTAATGCATTTCTCATCAATAAGTGTCAATTTGTCAAGACGTGCTTGTCTAGTGGTGTCGTCATCCATGAATTCCTATAATGCAATTATCAAGGAGGGTATCTCAATATCGAAAGGTAATATAGCTTCAACACCATAAACTAATGAAAATGGTGTTGCTCCTGTTGGCATTATGATGCTTGTTCTGTAAGCCTATAGTGCCAAAGGAATTTGAGTGTGCCAATCTCGATGATTCTCTTTGACCAGTTTATTGAGAATGGATACCATTGTTTTGTTGATTGCTTCAGCTTGCCCGTTTGCTTGTGGGTAATAAGGTGTTGATAAACTGTGTTGAATTTTAAATTTTTTGCACAATGCTCTAACGTCCTTATTCTTAAATGACTTCCTGTTATCAAAAAATATTTTTGAGGGTATTCCAAAATGACAGATAATATGCTAAAGTATAAACTTCGCTATTTGAGGTCTAGTCATAGTGGTCATTGGAATTGCTTCCACATATTTTTTGAAGTTTTTCATAGTAGTTATGATGAATTTATGTTGTCCTGATGAAGCAGGTGATATTTTACCAATCAAATTGAGGCCCCATTGTGAAAATGACCAAATAATTTGAATGGGTTGTAAAGCATGTGATGGTACATGGGTCAAATTTACATGGTGTTGACATTTTTGGCACTTTTTGACATATTTACAACAGTCATTTTCCATGGTCGGCCAATAGTATCCCATACGTAGTATTCTTTTTTGCAATCGCCATTCCACTGAAGTGGCCACCACAAGTACCATTGTTGGCTTCTACTATATTTCATTTTGATTCAACTGAATTTAGACATCGTAATAATATTCCATCATAACCACGTTTATATAACACGTCCCCCCGTAGAGTAAAACAAATTGCTTTTTTTCTCAATGTTATTTTTGCAATTCGTGTCATCTCTATTGGGAGTGTTCCAGACTTGAGAAAGTCTCTTATTTCATAAAGGTAAGAATTGTAAGGATCTACATGTATTAAACAAACATTTTTATCACTTGTATATTTTTCTCTTTGAATTGATCATTTGGGCACTGTTGTTATGATTAGCGATTATACTTCTCCATGCTCATTCATAGGGATGATAGATCCCAAAGAAGCCATTGCATCCAAAAATATGCTTGTCAAACGAGGTAAATTATTAATTTTGAACCAGTCAAACTTTTGTAGCAACTTTGTTGCCACTTCATGGTATTGCTTTAAACTGGTTACTTACATTGGTATTCTCCTTTTACTTGATAGACAACTAGTTAAGAATCACCAAAAATGCTTAGTATTTTTATTCTCGGTGCTATAGTTGATTGAAGGCCTAATATTAAGGCTTCATACTATGCGTTATTGTTAGTGCACGTGAAGTCGAGTTTGAATGATAAACGAATTGGTATTCCTTCAGGTGTATAAAAAACAACTCCTGCACCTTGTCCTTTATTGCACTTAGATCCATCAAATAACATTGTCATATCTACTTCGTACTCAGAAGAAACCAACTCTTCTTGTTCTATGACAGAGAATACTGAATCATATGGAAGATCAATGATTAGTGGTTTATTGTCATTTAGCGGAGCTTCAACTAGTTGATCTGCTATCACTTGAAATTTTATGAATTTTTGAATTATGAATTCGAGATTGCTTTGGTCCTAAAGAAAATTGGACACTTCATGAAGTTTGGTTTTTTTACTAGACATGATTGAGTGACTGAAAATTTGATTTATGATATATGAAAACATGATGTGTATGACTTTTTTTGCATTGCGAAGAGTCTTAGGTGAATACCCCCAATTCTTGGAACTTGTTTTCTTTTTGATCATATCATCACCACTACAAAATATTACTGAACATGGGATGGGATGGATGCAATTATATGATTATTATTATTATTATTATTATTATTTTACATGCTTGTGGTATGCTTATAATGCAAAAACTGAATTTTTGTGATTGAATAATTATTGAAATGCGAATGCAATATGCAAAATGTAAGTAAAAATATTTCTATTTACAATGTAAAATGTATGCAATGTGGAAATATAATTTTTTTTTTTTAGCCATATATATATACATATATTGCAAGTTGATCTATGCATAAAATGCCTTTAGGTGCATTATGTTTAGTGGCTCTGGCTCCAACTTCCCTTCTAAGTTGGCAAGTCTATACGTTCCTGGTCCCAAATTTTGCTTTACAATATATGGGCCTAACCAATTAGCCATAAATTTATCTCTCAAGTGTGGTAATGCATTGGTATTTTGTTGATTTTCTTTGAGCACTAGGTCCCCTACTTGAAATTCGTGAGGATGGACTTTTGCGTTGTAAGCACGTTTGATTCTGTCTTGATATACTCGCAAATGCTCTAGAGCATTAATGCGTTTCTCATCAATAAGTGTCAATTGGTCAAGACGTGCTTGTCTAGCGGTGTCGTCATCCATGAATTCCTGTAATGCAATTCTCAAGGAGGGTATCTCAATCTCGAAAGGTAATATAGCTTCAACACCATAAACCAATGAAAATGGTGTTGCTCCTGTTGGCGTTCTGATGCTTGTTCTATAAGCCCATAGTGCCAAAGGAAGTTGAGTATGCCAATCTCGATGATTTTCTTTGACCAGTTTCTTGAGAATGGATACCATTGTTTTGTTGGTTGCTTCAGCTTGCCCATTTGCTTGTGGGTAATAAGGTGTTGAGAAACTGTGTTGGATTTTGAATTTTTTGCACAAGGCTCTAACATCCTTATTCTTAAATGACTTCCCATTATCAAAAATTATTTTTGAGGGTATTCCAAAATGACAGATAATATGCTGAAGTATAAACTCCGCTATTCGAGGTCCAGTCGTAGTGGTCATTGGAATTGCTTCCACCCATTTTGTGAAGTATTTCGTAGTAGTTATGATGAATTTATGTTGTCCTGATGAAGCAGGTGATATTTTACCAATCAAATCGAGGCCCCATTGTGAAAATGGCCAAAGACTTTGAATGGGTTGTAAAGCATGTGATGGTACATGGGTCAAATTTGCATGGTGTTGACACTTTTGGCACTTTTTGACATATTTACAACAGTCATTTTCCATGGTCGGCCAATAGTATCCCATACGTAGTATTATTTTTGCAATGGCCATTCCACTGAAGTGGCCACCACAAGTACCATCGTGGGCTTCTGCTATAGCTCATTTTGATTCAACCGAATTTAGACATCGTAATAATATTCCATCATAACCACGTTTATATAACACGTCCCCCAATAGAGTAAAACGAATTGCTTTTTGTTTGAATGTTCTTTTTGCAGTTCGTGTCATCTCTATTGGGAGTGTTCCAGACTTGAGAAAGTCTCTTATTTCATCAAGGTAAGAATTGTAAGGATCAACATGTATCAAACAAACATTTTTCTCACTTGTAGATTTTGCTCTTTGAATTGATGGTTTGGGCACTGTTGTTATGATTAGCGGTTGTACTTCTCCATGCTCATTCTTAGGGATGAGAGATCCCAAAGAAGCCATTGCATCCACAAATCTATTTGTCGAACGGGGTAAGTTACTAATTTTGAACCAGTCAAACTTTTGTAGCAACTTTGTTGCCACTTCATGGTATTGCTTTAAAACTGGTTCCTTACATTGGTATTCTCCTTTTACTTGATAGACAACTAGTTGAGAATCACCAAAAATGCTTAGTATTTTTATTCCCATTGCTATAGCTGATTGAAGGCCTAAGATTAAGGCTTCATACTCTGCATTATTGTTAGTGCACGTGAAGTCGAGTTTGAATGATAAAGGAATTGGTATTCCTTTAGGTGTATAAAACACAACTCCCGCACCTTGTCCTTTTTTGCACTTAGATCCATCAAAGAACATTGTCATATCTGCTTCATCCTCAGAAGAAACCAACTCTTCTTGTTCTATGACAGAGAATACTGAATCATCTGGAAGCTCAATGATTAGTGGTTTGTCATCATTTAGCGGAGCTTCAACTAGTTGATCTGCTATCACCTGACCTTTTATGGATTTTTGACTTACGAATTCGAGATCGAATTCGGTTAAAAGCATTATCCATTTAGCAGTACGGGTGTTGTTGTATGTGCGAGTCATCATGTATCACAAAGGATTTTCTCTAGCTATGACATAGGTAGTATTGCTTAACATATAATGTCTAAGTTTCTTAGTGGCGAAAACCACTGCTAAGCATAACTTTTCGACATAAGCATATCTTGTTTCGTAACTTACCAATGTTCGGCTAATATAGTAAATTGCTTGCTCTTTATGATTTTCATTCTTTTGTGCAAGCATTGTACCTAGTGCAAAATCTATTGCAGATATGTATAGGTAAAAAGGGACTTCTGTTCGAGGTGGCGTAAGAACTGGTGGTGATGCCAGATACTTCTTTATGTCATCAAATACCTCTTGACATTCAGTTGTCCATGAAAATGTCACCCCCTTTTGTAACAGGTGATTGAAAGGCCTGCATTTATCTGAGAGTTGTGCGATGAATCGTCTGATAGATTGGATCTTTCCTTGTAAACTACGCAACTCTTTCAATGTCTTGGGAGGTGGCATTTCTAATATGGCTTTTACCTTACCTGGATCCACTTCAATGCCTCGCTTGGAGACAATGAATCCTAGAAGTTTTCCTGATGTGACTCCGAATACACACTTCTTAGGATTTAACCTTACTTTGTGTTCTATCAATCGATCGAACACTTTTTCTAGTACATCGATGTGCTCAAGACGTGTTTTAGATTTAGCAATCAAGTCATCTACATAATCCTCGATGATATTATGCATATAATCATGAAATATGTACGTCATAGCTCGTTGGTATGTAGCTCCTACATTTTTGAGTCCAAACGGCATCACTCTGTAACAGAATGTCCCCCAGGGTGTTGTAAATGTTGTCTTGTGTTGATCTTTGGGATTAATTCAAATTTGGTTGTATCCCGAGAAACCATCCATTAAGGAAAGCATTTCATGACCAGAACAGGAATCTACTAGTTGATCGATATTAGGCAAAGGAAAATCATCTTTGGGACACGCTTTGTTTAAGTCTCAAAAATCAGTGCACACACGTATCCCTCCATTCGGTTTGCGAACGGGTACCATATTTGAAAGCCATTATGGGTAATCAATTGGTACTATGAAGTGCACATCCAATAACTTTTGCAGCTCTTCTTTTACAATTAATGCGACTGTTGGATGGACTTTCCTAAGCTTTTGCTTGAATGGCTTTGCATCATGTGCCAGCGTTAGGTTGTGGACTACCAGGTCTGGATCTAAACCAGGCATGTCTTTGTATGACCATGCGAACACTTCTTTATTTTTCATTAGCATGTTTATTATGCGTTCTTTCTCTTCTGTGGATAAATCTTTTGCAATTTTGACAATTTGGGGATTATCCGCGTCTTGACTAAGGTTCACGTCTATAGACTCTTCAATCAGCATGTGGGAACCTTCTTCTAGTTGATGTGGAGTTGGGATGAGGTGGATATCATCCGCCACATTTTCAAATGTCTCTGGGATTTCCCCCTCTATTTTAGTTTGAAAAACTGAATTATTTGATGATGAAGGTTGCTGTGAAATATACGCGTTTGAAGCACGCAACAACTCTTCGGACAGGACAAATTCAGCAATGGATGGTGGGGATGAGATCCTATCCATGGCAATGAGGCTAGTGTCGATATGGATTGGCTTTGCCTCATCATATGGATTGCGGAGTGGGGTGAGCAAATCAACAAAAATCATGTTGACTTGATGGAGGTGATGTGGCTACGATTCGAGAGGCGATGACTCATCCTCCCTAGGTTGCAACTGACCTAATGTGTGTGATTGGCGGTGCTATAGGAGTGGCCAAGGTGGTGGAGGAGGTTCTAGTTCAGGACTTTCATGCTTTTTGCTTAGCTAAAAGAGAGTTCGGTCTATTGGGAACTTCTTTTGGTACCAGTCATTTCTTCGAATAGATTCTGCATGTACTAACTCCTCTCTAGGTTCTTCTACCTCTTGATTATGTTGTTCGTGATGCGCCTCTGCTTGTAGTATTCTTCTAGCTTGCATTTCATGCTCATGATTTAGAAATATCATTTTTGTCTCATCTTCATAATCGTCATCGCTTATCCAGAAGCCGTTAGCATTTGTATGAGGTCCCAGAACAAGTTGTGTGTAATCTGGCCTAAGGTCGGCCATTTCTGGTGGATCTTCGTATCCTGGTTCTTGTTGCAAGGCTTGTTCTGAGAAAGTTCCAAACACATGAGGGTAAAAATTGTTGATTAGGTATTCACCATTTATATCATCATCCTCATCATTAGGTTCATCCTCCTTGTCACTTTCTCCTTCTCCGTCTTCGCACTCAATATCCAGTTCTTGGAATGTTTGACTTAGCGAAGAGCTTGCGATGGAAGGTTTGTAACCTAGACCTGAGCGGTCATTTGGCTCTCTATATTCTGGCTCAATAATGTAGTGAGGACCTTGTTCATGTCGTCCAAGTCCATATCCTTGCCAATTAACCCTCTGGAAATATCTCACTGGAAATGATGGGTTAGATAAAAAATCAATGTTCTCATTAAACTCTTTTACATGGTCCTCCTCTGGAGGAGATGGACCAGATGAAGAATCGACTCCCCCATATATGAAATTTATTGCATTTGATGATGAACCCATTTTGTATATCTCACCTATGGCTAAAGGTGGGTCCCGAGGGTGACCATAATCTCTTACTGACTCAATAGGCGGTGTAATCGTGACACTTTCAATAATATACTCGCCAATACCAGGATTGGCAAGATGTACTGCAACTCGGGAAGGTTGGGAGGTTGATGGCTCGATGGATGAGGAGGGTTCTTCTACACTTGGTTGTGGCTCTAATGGTGGTGTTGGATTATCTCTAATAGGTGGCCCTATTTGCGATACTACGGGCTGTGATGATTGTGGTTTATTGATGGATGGATTGGGTTGTGTTGTGAATATGAATGGTTGTGTTGGATCTGGAAGTGCACTAGATGGAGTTGGTTGTTGGTTGGTAGGATGGTTTGGTGTGATTGGAAAGTGATATGCAGTGTTCGAAGGCTGAATTGAGCTGACGCTTTTGGATGCAAAAGTTGGGTCAACTATAGGCAATTCCTCTTGAATGGGTGCTTTTGATGAAGTGTTACTAGATGGAATGGTCCTAATGGTGAGTGGTTGGATAGTTAGGTGTGTTGATGGAAGCAAGGGCTCATACGAGTTTGAAATTAAGTTGCAGTACTTGAAAGGTTCTGTGTCAGCTGGTATACAATGTACTTTGCCTTCATGTACATATTTTAAGCATTGATGCAATGTTGAAGGCACACACTTCATTTCCCTAATCCAAGGGCATCCAAGAAGTATATTATATTGCATTTCTCCTTCCAATATGTGGAAGAGGATATGTATTGTTTTCACCCCCATGGTGACGGGAAGAACAACATTCCCCACAGTTGAGCATAAAGCGTCATTAAAAGCCCTAAGGGTGAAGGTGGAAGTTGTGATGTGAGATGATGGGATGTTGAGCTTTTTCATTGCAGGTGTGGTGATGAGGTTGATGGAGGAACCAGTATCAATGAGCACTCTCTTGAATGGCTTCCTGTCGATGTGAGCTACTATGTGCAGTGGTGGATCAGGTGAATCTACCAAAATTTGCTTTTCCTCGAAGTCATAAAATACTATCGAGGGTTCCATACACTTTTGCACACTCCCTACAAAGGAATTGAATGCATTGGGGTCTTCTGATTGTACTTGTATAGATTTTAAGATTTCCATCAATGCTTCCCTATGGGGTGTTGATTGTTGTATTAGCTCATAAATTGATAATTTTGTTGAAGCTATTTTTAAACTTTGTGTTAACCGATTGTTTAAGGTGACAACTGGGCGATTATGGAAAGGTGGTGGTGGAATGCTTGGTCCAAGTTGTATGGGCACATTTGTTGGTTGTGTTGTTGGAGGTTGAGTTGTGCGATTAG
Organism: Wollemia nobilis; assembly: GCA_028583015.1. Lineage (NCBI taxonomy): Eukaryota > Viridiplantae > Streptophyta > Pinopsida > Araucariales > Araucariaceae > Wollemia > Wollemia nobilis. The sequence goes on from JAQPPZ010001484.1 coordinate 1,530,458, forward strand.
CTTACCTCTATCCATGGGTAACTATACTGATAGCTCCTACAAAACCTTGTGGTAATTGAGACACATAATTAACCTGATTGGGAGGAACTGTTGAAGTTGATGCTCCCATCGGTTGTTGATTTACCTCTCGATGTGGCAAAGGTGTCTGGTAGATGCCTAGGTTTTGGTTATTTTGGGCTAGTGGGTTGTCAACTTTAATTGTACCCGCTTCCAATAAATCTTGCACAATTCCTTTGAAACCATGACAACCTTCGATATCATGTCCTCTTTGCCTATGATAGATGCAAAAGAGGTGTTCTTTGTAACCTTTTGTTTTTGGTTTGTTAGGATCTTCAAGTTTCATTTCTGGCAATGTAAAGAGTTTTGCCGCATACAACTTTTGGAAGACTAATGAATATGGCTCTTGTACTGGTGTGTAATTTCTTTTTGGCTTAAAATGATGTTGTTGCCTTTCTGCAGGTTGTGTCTAATTTTGTGCCTGTTGTGGGGGTGGAACCGCTTGATGATTCAATTGTTGTGGTTGTTGTTGTTGTTGGGGTTGTTGGATTTGTGCTTGGGCTGGTTGATTTAACTATGGTTGGCCCAAAACTATCTGGTTAACCTGTGCGGTCTTGGACTGACCATGGTTATTCCCATTTTGATTCTTATTGTGCCACTCTTTCTTTTTAGGCTTTATCTCACCTTCATGAATTTTGATCTCTTCTATTAGCTTTGCTTGGGCGAGTGCCTCATCGAATGTCCTATACTGTTGTAGTTGTAGTAGCGAAGAGATGGGCCTAGCACAACTCTTCGTGAACATTCATATTATCTCTGACATAGGGAGGGAAAATGGTAACTTGATCATGACTGACCTCCATCGATTGCCAAAGTCATAGACCGATTCATCGTCATATTGTTTTAGATAAATCAAATCAGTCAATGTGGTTTGTTTTTTGACATTTAGGGCGAATCTCTCCAAGAACTGGTCCGCTAGTTGTTCAAATGTAAAAACACTTTGATGTGGTAGGTGGTTGTACCAGTCTTGGGCTTCTCCCCTAATGTCTGAGGAAAGGTATGTAACAGTAGTGCATCATTGCTCTTGATTCTGAAGCATGCATTTACAAATCTAGTTATATGTTCACGAGGGTCCTCTTCCCCCTTAAATTCAAGCTTGGGTATTTGAAAATCCGTTGGATACGGTGGCTCAGGCACTGAAGCATGAATAGGATGATTGAGTAGTTGCCTTAAAGTTGGCTTTTGGTATTGCAAACCTAGAGTTTGCATGGCAAGACTATCAATCTGACTCTGTAAGAACTGGTATCTAGGGTCATCCATGGGACTGACACTCGAATGTACTTGATGTTGTTGGTAATGTGGTGGATTGTATGTAGGCTACGGGTGATAGGGTATGGTTGGCTGAAATGTATTATGGTAAGGATGTTGATGGATGTTATGATATGGATGGGGTGATGGAGGTATGATGGTATGCTGACCTACTATATTAGCATATGGATGTGGAGGTTGACTATGAACCATAGTGGTGGATGGAGGGTGCATTACCCAAGATGGATCTTGGATGAAGGTATTTGTTTGGTGAGATGTAGGTGGGAAGTTGTGCTCAATCCCTTGCAAATGTTGGTTGGGGTCAGGATTTACGCTACGGTTAGCATTATCTAAAATTATTTGTTGCAGCTATAAGAAAGCCTGTTGCATAGCAATTGCATTTGAAGTAGGGACCACCACCTATGATGTGGTAGGTTGGGTTGGTTGTGGAACAACCATGGTAGTGGAAGTGAGTGGGGGTAAGTAGCAAAGGGTATTGCCACTGACTGTGGTATGATATGAGATGTAGAACCTATGAGGGTAGTGGGTTGAGTGGATGTTAGGGTTTGTGAAACAACAAGAATTGTTTCATACAAGGGATTAGTGGAAATGGTGAGTTGTTGAGGTAATGTGTGGGGTGGTTGGTTGGATGATGATGGTTGGTTAGCCAGTGCTACAACAACCAACTCAAAAAGAGGATTTGTAAAAACTTGTTTCGACTACTATGGGTAAGTATATGCGGGCTCTTGTTGTAATGGTGGTACAACATGGGATGGGATGGAGAGTGGTGGTAATGATGGGAAGACCATTCCAGATGCATTCAAGTACATTCTAATAGTATCCATGTCGAACATGGTGACATGATTATCTACTACTGTAGGAGGTTCACTCCTAGGTGTCTCAGGTATGGTTGTGTGAGTAGCCCTATGCATAATGTCTATGTCCATATTAGGGGCATTACTAGAAGGCCCTACATTAAGACTTTGGGACATAGAAAGAGGCATGCCTACTTGTCCTACCACCGAAGTGTGAGGGACGTTTCCAGACTGAGAGGCCATGGGGGAAGACCACTGACTTTGATTTGACACTAGTTTCTTAGCTTGACTACGAGTCACTACCATACGCTACTATGTGGTAAAATGCCAAGTGCAACTATCTATGTAAATAAAATGATAATACAATGCAATACAACACTCAAAGCAAACAAACACACAAAGTTTTTGGTGCTAGATTTTCGTTAGTTTTTTTTTTTTTAAATTTGTTTTAAAAATGAAAAGACATGTGCTCAATGTTTTGCCCTAAATGAATCTAGGATTTCACCTGTATACTCGCAGCTCGACAACCTGGCTATGAACTCCAGGTCATGTAATCCCACCTATAATGTGTGGTAATGAAGTCCACACATGGCCAGGGAGCACAGGTCCTACCAATTCCTCACCCAGTTCACCCGTAGTCTGCGATACACCTCTTCGAGGAGAAATGCATGCTATAACCCATGGGCTATGATGGATCTTGGAATCAGCCTTGGCAAAGAACAGGGTATAATGTTGGTGGTTCGGTGATGAAATCCAAACCCGATGGTGATGAAATCCAATCATTTTCCAACGTTTATGTGAGTGTGTGGTGGTTTTGCTTGATTATTGTGGTATGCAAGATTATCATGCAATTTCATTTCAATGCCTAGATGCAGGAAAATAGAAAATAGAGAATGACAAATAGCAAGTCAGGGGCAAAAGTGCCAACTTTAGGTCTAATTCAATCGGATTCTATTTAACAGGGCTAACCACGGGTGCACGGTTAGTTCTAGTAAACCATGGGTGCATGGTTTGCCAACCGCGCATCTGCGTTTGGGATACCCCAACCACGGATGTGCGGGTCCTTTCTATCAACAGAAACAGAATAAATTTTTTTATAGACCCGAACCCGAAATCAATGCCTAGGTTATTTTTAACTTGGCGAATGCAAGATGGCCTATTTTCTATTATGTTAATGTAGATTCTCTTTAATATTTTCTTGTTATTGTATGTATGGATGCAAAATTTAAGTAACTTTTTCTATTCTAAGACCTAAATGCACACAATGTCATACAAGACCAGACTTTTTAATTTACCCTAGTTGCAATACTAATAACAGAATGTAGATAAAGAAGCATAGAAAGAACAAAAATCAGAGGGTACGGACCTGTGATCCCATCGTTGCTCCCTCCAGCTGTCAACCATCGGCCCACGTTTCCATAAACAGTAACCGCGCTTCTGCATTTCTTCAAAATAGGAACCACGCATCTGTGTTTCCTCAGAATAGGAACCACACATTTGTGTTTCTTCAAAATAGGAACCACATTTTTGCGTTTCCATAGTAAACAATTCGGGCGCAGGGTTTTCCAAATTTATTGACCCGAAAGTCGAATTTATGCATGCCTCGAACTCCCGAAACCTGTCAGTGCAAACAGAGATCAACAAATATATTTAAAAAGCAAGGCAAAACAAAATAGGACCTTTAGGGGGTCCCACCATGATCGCCATTTTTGTAACTAAAATACTTGAACACTTGCAATATAAAATCACACAGACACAAAGAGATTGCCCAAAATAATGAAATCCTTTATATATATTGACTCTTGCGATACATATTTACAATATTTTGGATTGCCCCAAGTAGCTTGGGTACAATGTTACAATATTTGCCTCAATATGATACAAATTTCTCTCTAGGAGTTTTCCAGATCTTCCGTAATGTACAATGTTCTCCTCGTATCCAGTTACAGCTTCAAAGGGTGAGTGGGCTTTGGTATCCAGCAAGGGACCACTCCAGCTTTAGCAGCCTATCCAAGATACCTGTTACCTGCACACATGCAAACCAACAAAGGGGATTAGTAGCACCCGTATATTCAAGCAATAAATCCAATGCTACACATAAACCTATTACTGATATGGATGAAAAGTAGATAGCACAAAACAGTTAACAAATAAAGCCTTGCTTAATACTCAAATCGCTAATCTCTGTTGATGAAATCCATTTTTGTTCTCGGGACTGTGGAACCACGAAAGCATGGTTGTGGGCTGGAAACCATGGACCTGCGGTTGTGAAACCGTCAGACATGCATTTTTGACTGTGGAACCACGGACGAGCGGTTTTGACTGAATAATAGATTGCCTCAAAATTCGAGCCAATGGTCAGAATCAAGCTCGTGCTCTCAATTTCTCGTTGGGTCTAGATCTATTTTGGTAGCCTATCGGTATGCAAATTCAGCTCCCTTTTCTTTGTGGAATGATGGTGCCTTTATAGGCTTCTTGGGGTTTTGGAGGGAAGTGGGAGGTGGCAAGCCTGACTTGCCAAGTGGTAAATCTGAACTGCCAGGTGGAAGGGGCAGTTACAGTGAGTCATTCAGTGTGCCTCACTTAACTGAGGTGATGTGGCTGCAAGTGGAGTGGGATGAGGGATCCTATTTTATGTGAAGGGACAAAGGGGACAACAACAAATGAGTTGTGGCATGGGTGTTGGGAATCTGCCCCATGTGCAAGGACAAGGGGGACAAGAGTGGGTAATATGTGGCAAGGGTGTTGGATGAAGTGTCTGGGACACATGTCCAATGGGTAGGTAGGGTATCCTAAGGTGATTTTCCAGATTTAATAAATTAGGAAAATAGGATAATGTGCAGGATTTTATATCCCTAAGTTAGAACTTAGGCATATATTTTATTATGCAGGCTTTGATGGTGGGGTGGTAAATGTGTTTTTCTAAGGTGTTGGATTTTGGTGTCTACAATAATTAACCCATTTTCCACCTATTACTATAAGAAATTATGTATAAACCTATAGTGTTATTCATTATATATTCCTTTATGTTATAAATTAAATTAAATTGTTTTTACTTATACAATATTATCATAGTTGTATTTTATATTTATGCTTATATTATAGTATTTGGTATGAATAGATCTCTTAGAATAAAACTAGTATTTATAATTAAGAAAATTTAGTCTTGTATCCAAGATACAGTAAAGCTAAGTAGGATTCGTTTGAATCTAAAAATTATACCCATTGAATTTCTTCCTAATTCAATGAGTATGCTTGGTGACTCTTTGCCTTATGAGACATTAATTTTCTTATGTTACTAAAATTTACTTTGACATTTTGATTGTATTATCAATCTATTATTACCTTGCATTTGCATATAGATTATAGGTAGTGAGAATGATTAAGGAAATTGTTTAAGATGGAACTTTAAAAGTAATTTATTATTGAAGAATATTTCCAAGTTTTTAGGTCTATTCTAATGATTACTAACACACAACATTGTCTATTTAGTTTTTTATGATTATTTGAGAAAATTATGTAATTTTTTGAGCCTAATTGGGCATGTTGTTATGTTTTTTTGAATTTACATGGTGTAATCGGTAGCCACCACGAATCCAGGCAAGCTATCTAGATTTTTATAGTTGCCATAGTATTCTAAGTTGTCTGTCCCAAAATCCATGACATAGATATTCACATAGTATGCCCCTATAACCACCATGCCACAATCATTTAAAACCTTTTACACCACTTAAAGCACTGGGAAAGGGACAAGCGTTTAGTCCAACGAGGCCCAAGATTTTAACCTTAGACCTTTGCCCCCCTTATGGGGTTTGGTCCAATGGGCATGTTGTTATGTTGTCCTATGATAGTTTAGCCTATTTTCAATATATTTTTGTTTGTATGTAGTTTTTATAAACATGGGATTCTCTTGTATATGCATATTTAAGGCTCATTGTGTGTTATAATTAGTGGGCAAAAATTGATTCCATATCACTGGAATCAATGTACAACCAATCCTTCTAAGGCTTGATATTATGTTATATTTGGTTAGGCTAAGGACCATGATATTTGACTATATTTTCCACAACGTTTTGTGCTTTTGTGTTTCTACATGTAGAGGGGGGAAAACTGCCCTACCACGTACAATTCCCAAACAAAAGGCTAGATCCATAAGGAGGAAACCTTTTATGGGGTGAACCATGGAGGTATGTTGTGCTCTACACTAGGTTCTAAGGGGAAGGGTTCACCAAGAATGGTTTAAGGACTTGCTTCAAGTCCTTAGGGTTTCAAGATGGTTTGATATATTCAATTTCAAGACAAACACCTAAGTTTGGCCTTTCTAGATCTAAGCTAGAAAAAATAAAGGACAATGCAAAAAATAGAATAATGCAACTTTAAACAGAATGCATGCATACAAGAGCTATATTGGAATGATTCTTTCTTTTGAATGCCCACTAATCTAGGGTTTATTTTAGAAAAAATTTAAAGCAGAGATACACAAGATAAATGTACATAAATTATCCCTAGATGCGAGCTAAATGCCTTTCACCTTCAGATGCCTAAGAATAAAAAATGAAATCGGATTTTCAACCAATAGAATGAATAGAGAACTTATCTAGATCGTAGGTTGACTTTTAGCCTTTTATACCTCTTGTCCAATGATATCAAGAATTCACGTTTCTGCAAGATCACTCATGAAACACTGAAAAATAGAATTAGTATTAGGGGGCCTGCTTAGGTTGTTGTGTAACAGATCTAGCAGTAGTCAAGCCCCCTAGGTCCTATTATATGACCTTTTAATAAAAAAGTAGAAATTAACCTTTGGATAATTAATCATAAATTAGAAAGACAGTAGTAGAGAACAAAAAGAAAAGTACAATAGTATGATCTAGAAATAGAATGGAATGCAACAGTGAAAGCAAAATTTATAAATTACCCTTGATGTGCCATAGGGAAAATTACACCTCGCCTAGAGCGGATGCAATAATGTATTATTGAAGTCATGCCCTGTCTAGACGGGGCACAATTTCACTTATATAAATAAATTTTCCCTAATTAGGGTAGACGAAGTCACACCACCCTAATTCTAAGAGTGATTTCACTATAGACTAAACAAAAATAAGAATAAAAAGTAGAAGATGAAATAAATACAGACAAGAAAGAAATCAAACCCTAATGGAAGTCATAGAAGAAGGAATAAGAGACCCAAGTATCCAAACATGTACTCTATCTCTTTGAGCTACACCATGGATACACCAAGTCTCACAGCCAAATCGATACAATTCATGCAATAGAAGATCAATCTAAAATTTGCACTTAGATGGTTAGCTTGCAGAAGAGAAAATAAATAAAAGTGAACTATAAATTTCAAGATTAATCAATTCGCATAGAGATCACACATTAAAATTTTGCATATCACACTTGAAATTCTTTTTTTATTAAGCAAAAAAATCCTTCCTTTTATAGATGAAATTGGGGGAAGAAAGCGGGCATAAATAAACTCATAGTCAACATAAAAACATGCAAGAGGGTTTAAACCTGGGTCTAAGCAAGCTCAAAAATAATAAAATAAAATAAATTTAAAAAACTAGATTAAACAGTGAAGTCGTGCCTCATCCTAATGGGGCACGATATCGCTGGTGCGAAGTCGTGCCTTGTAAAGACGAGGCATGATTTACCTAAAAGGCAAACAAATTAAAAATGGAGGTAAAGATATTTTCCCTTGCTCTTTGAAAGGGTTGAGGGCCTCTTAGGGGAACTATGGAATATTGCCCACTCAAAGTGGGTCAATTTTCCATGTCTACACTAAATCATTGGGTACTCTTGGCACTTGAAAATTTTTGAGTATTTGTTGAAAATGAAAATATATTTTTCTTTTAGCTTTGCACAAGAAAATGTTTAGATAGGACTCTTGATTTTCAAGACATGGAATATAACTAGTAAGCAAGCATAAAATTACCATAAGATAATATGACATGTGATCTATTCCAATGTCTAGGATGACACCCTAAGTACAAATCATAAGGATTATAAATGAGGCATACAAGCAAAGAAGAACTACTCTAGGAAAATCACCATCATCAGATATTCTATTTGGACCCATGTGACATAGGTTATAACCATATTATAAATCTATTTTTCAGGTATGAAGAAGTTCAAGAGGGTTTTGACAAACATTCAGGGAATACCAATAATTTTTCTCTCTTTGTTTATAAGAAAACAACTAATATAAATTATTTGTTGAAAGTGCCTATTAAGACACTAAATTACCATAATATATTCTTACTGGAATTCAAATACCATAGATAAAGATCTCACATCAAACTACTTGTAGAGACCTCCACATTGAGAGCCAATAATAAACTAAACTGCTAGCTTGAAAAATTGGCTTGTTGGCACACATGTTGGTAGCTTCTAATTAAGGAAGAAGACACAAATACCAAGTTGATAACACTTCATTCACCCCCAAAAAAGGTTCTAATGTGCCAAATATCTACCTACATTACTTTATATAACTCATTGTCAATGCTAGAAATTTATATGTGGTGTACAACTGCATCACCATTGGCATACTATCATCATCAAAGGAAGAAATAATTTAATTCTAAAATGAGCTTTAAGCCTACCTATTCAAACATTTAGTAATTTATTTGCATGCTAGACTATTTAGTCATAATTTTAGTACTATCAAAAAGTAGACTTATGTGCTTTTTAGTTGTTTATATTAATTGTTGAAAACTAGTTAGTGATTCAAAATTTTAATTGATGATAGTGATATAACTTGATGAGAGTTGAAAACTTCAAACCTTTGTAACTTTGTCATATGGTGATCAAATTTTCTATGCAACCACTTTTTCTAGGGGTTTATCCCATTGGTTGGACACATTTTTTAGGTCCATAGTGTGGTAAGAAATCAAAATTTTATTATTAGAAGGAAAATTCAATCTAACTATTGATAACACATAATATGTCAGCCACTACACTTGTTAAAAATATGTAAGTTGGCCAATGTGGTGGCTAAAATTTTTTTTTATTAGTTGGACAAAAGAAGTTTTGAAATGACCTTCAAACCTTATAACAAAAAAGAAGCTAATCTCCAGCCACTAGGAGATTCAGGACACTTCAAACATTAAAGCCAACTAGCCCTTGGACACAACTACCTACACCTAGACCAACATATACTAGCTGAACAAACCTAGATACATAAGCCAAACAAAGACAAAATTTGGGCATGCAGGCCTGCATGGATAAATAGAGACAAAAACTAGGCACATAAGCCTAACCAAAATATTAAAAAAGCAACATCCAATGGGGAGGGTTCTATCCACCTGCCCTAAGTATTCTAACTCGAGTTTAACCTTTGCTTGAATTCATTGTCCAACAATCTAAGGCCATCTAGGAAATTACCTCTCTAAATGTGAAGATCTTGTTGTGTAAGACCTTGATTAGCAAGGAAGTCCATAGCTTTGTTACCTTCCCTGAACCGATGCTTGAATTGGACTTCTTCTAAATTTTGAATCATTCTCTTGGCTTCAATTATAAAATTTGCAATAGTCCAAGAGGGATTTTGGTGGCTAACTTGACCAAAAAAGTTATTGACATATAAGTATCCACCCCTAAGATACTTGCCAACCAAAATATAAAATCAAGGTGTACTATGGATCTCATGATATAGAGATCCTTGCTAGTTGGATCTTGGACATGAAGATGTGGTTTGAGTACAATAATATTGTAGAAGAGGATAAGGTACCATTCAGTAAATAAAAATTGAGTGGCATGGCTAAATTTATAATCATAGATTCTTATTAGTATCAAAATCTCACCAACACATGGGACGTTCTTGTTCCAACTCTTAAAATCATATTATTTTCATCTCATTACTTGTAATATTTAGGCATAAAATTTTTTCACTTGTGATAAGATATTTATGCAAGACCATATCCATCAATTCAACTATTTATAAACAATGTTGAATTTAGTAGAAGATGCAACGACTCTTATCTTGAAATTTAAAAGTGTCTAACAAAAACATCAATATCAAGAGACAAAAGATATGAACATTGGTACACTTGATGTAGCATTCAACCAAGCACAATTGGAAAAAGAGAAAGTTTATGCTATGTATAGAATCCCACATCCTCCTTTTTTGTTTGACACATTATGGGTGAAATTTTGTACTCTTCATCCACTCTTTTATTTTTTCTTGCAAGATGATGTCCTTAAGGAATAGCTAATTTTTGGAGTTGGCCCTTTGAGAATGGGTGAAGCGAAGTGGATGAATATGACCAGCTGACACTAAAGTACATCATAATAGAGGTAGAAAAATTTAGGATGAGGAAGGATGGGCAAAAATATTCAGGTGCTATAATCAAGAAGGTTGGGATAATCACTAAGTATGTAATGATACCTAGGACCTTGCAAGTTGAAAATGGAAGGTAGGCATGGGTAGAAAATTGGGAAGGTAGGGCACTTAGGCAGATCCCAAATCCCCATACCAAAGCATGGGTGTAGAAATGAGAGCTCAAATACCAACCCAATTCTATGGAAAATTAATGGACCGATGACCATCCCAAGTCAACTCCTAATGCACCACCCTGGAGGCAACCCCAAATGCACCTAAATACCTAACCATAGCATGGATAGAGTTATGAGATAGTAAGAAGGAGAGGACATCTATCAAGAGGCCACCATACTATGGGAATGCTACCAGTCAGAACTTTGGGCTATTGGTATATAAAGGGTAAATCCTAAATCTCTATTCGATGCTGAAATTACTGCCCATAAAAGGAAAGTGATGAGAACCTTTGGGGAGAGCTTTAATGATATTAGCTATCTAAGTATGGCCTAAAATTTGGTATGAAAGCATGAGTTTGAAATGTATGGTATCAAATACCATTAACTCTGGTAGTTCAACCATCCAACTTGATAGTTGTCTATGAAAAGAGCACAATTAAATAAAGTGTCTAGTCTATCAGGGTTATCAGGGTTGCTAGAATGATCAAGGACTTAGATCTATGCAAAACCACCTACTTTCTTTGAAAAACCATCTTTAGTCAAATAATATAGTGTACCAGCCAACTATCTAGCTATCACAACCCATATATTCCCTTCTAGAACAATTAATGAATGTATTTGAATTTATTGTAAGGTGTATAAATACTGGAATGCTAGTCATTCCATAACACAACTCTTTAGCCATTACAATTCATATGTAAAAATTTCATTATTTTGTAAATATAAGTGTTCTACTATTTGGTCTCCAAATTGACTTTTATGTATGTGTGAATGTTGAAGGTTTATTTATTTAAAGCTAGTTGGGTGAATGTGATGTACTTTTACATTCTGGATTTATGTTTTTCATTCAAGGGTTCTAGAATTATATTTTAGTACGAGTGCTTAGAATGTTGGATAGGGGTAAGGTTGGTTGATATGTTAGGTGGTATTCTTGTATTTCCCGTATTGGTTTTATCTTGTTGCACCTATGTCTTGATGTGGCTGGATCCATACTTGTGAGTTCTAGCTACGACCTCATTTTATCTCTTTCCTTTTCTTTTTCCCTCCTTGTTTTAGGCTTAGTTAGCTAGGACTTCCATATGGAACTGATCTTCTTCAAATATCGACCACCTTGCCTTCCTAGCCACGAGTGTTCATTCAATGTTGGTTGAGGTTCATAGGGTATGCAAAGCTCCCCTTCTGTTAGGTGCAAATTTTTGACCAACATTATTTGGCAACTCTATTGGGGATCCAAAAGGTCTTTATATTTCAAGCATAATTAGATAATAAAATAATGGTGATGCTCTAATTTGTTCACTCTTGCTTTGTCACTTGGTGACTCCTTTGAGAAAAAAATCCAAATTTTATTACTAGTTACCTTTTCATTCCTTTAAATATCTATTCCCCTATATGAATCAAGGTTTGATGAGTGTCCTTGATATTACTATAGTATGATCATTTGGTGACTCCAACCCAAGAATAAAACCTAGAAGATCTAAAGGTTTTGTGCTCTGATAGCCTAACAACATTATCCCAAGTGGAATGATTCTGGTCCCCTCAACATCCCTCATTTGCATGACATTCCCAAGGTGCACTAAAGACCTTGCCAAGGTATGATGGTACAAAGGGAGTTATATGTGAACATCTTGAGGATGTAGCTTCCTTGGCTACCCTCCATAATATCACACATGAAGATGTGATGATTAAACTGCTTGTCCTATATCTAGAAGGTAGATCATTATTATGGTATAATTATCTATTGTAAAGGCGAATTTGTGTATGGCATGACCTAGAAAAGGATCTCATAGATACATTAAATAGATCAGAATATCCTTTTTCCTTGCTCAACCAATTCTCATTTATCAAGATATCCCCTATTGAAGATATTGTGGACTTCAACATCTGATTTGAAAGGAGCTGAAGAAAAATCTCCCCTCAATGTTGGCCATATCAAGTTAAAGTATTCATGTACTATACTCGAGCCCTGGTCCCTGATATTGGACTCTTCCTGTATCAGTTTGAGAAGAAATAATTTCCACAAATATTCAAGAAAGCTCTTTGGGTTGAAACTATATTGATCCAGACTAGAAAATTTCCACCTTGAGAAGATGTCCAGTCACCTCAACTCTTTATCAGTGCATTTACTATAGAGATGACATCATGGTGGCACCAAGTAATATAGAATAATATGTACCAAATATGATAGGAGCTATAGATAATTAACCAGTGGTTGGCTAAATAAGCTGGAGGTATAAGAAGGAAACCATAATTGGTTAAAAATAAGGAAGTTATCAATTGTTCACTTCCTATCCAACAACCTTGTCTTCAATCGACTACACAAATGGAGGATGTTACTCAAAAAATAGTGTGGTCTTGTAAAAGAAGCAAATACAAGTATTTTTCCTACTCACACAAGGTCATTAGTAATGCATTCTCAATCATAAATAATATCATTACCTATAACTCACTACAGGGACATCTAGAATGGGAAGGTGAGAGCCTAGAAGCCAATTATTTCAAGCAATTCTTGTGTAAACAGGCCCTATTTATCCAATATAATAATTTAAAAAGGAAAAATCCATCCTTTCCAAAGCTTAAACCTGAGCCTCTTCTAGTACTAACAAAAGCACCTCATACCGAGGTGACTAGTGGTCTCCAAAATAAATAGGATATAAATAATGGTATGCATGATGATTGGATGACCGCTACTAAAGTACTAATGATGGAGGGAGCACTTATTAAAAATGCTTTGTTGCTATCCATAGCAAGGGTTTTTACTTTAGTTCGAGATGGGATAACAAGATTAGCCCCTATGTTGATAATGAAGGGAAATAATATGGGGATCTTTAGGAAAGCTACTAGGACTAGTCTGGCAACTTCATATGGCACTAGGAAAATCCTAAGGAAAATCTTAAGTTTAGGATTGTATGGTTTAGGCACTACAAGTTTAGGGGTGAATTATTTTCCCACTAATAGGTGTGTGACACGTACCATATTTTTGTAGGTAGTCGACAAGTAAATAAAATGTGTAGACATGTAGAAGCTGATATGATCTTGCATAGAGGTGATAGGGTATTTAATTATAATCTTTGGGATATTAAGGAACACTATTTTTTCCAGGTGGTATCCTTTGCTTATTAGCACTTTTGTTTCTGTGTGTTTTTCTCTCTTCCTCATTATTTTTTCCCTTCATTTTTCATTGTGACATCGTAGCCCAATAGATATTATTCCTAAAAATCTATGATTATAAAAGATAATATGACACATCGCTCAAGTTCAAAAGACACCTAAGAGATTTAGATATACTTCCAGATAATCCATATCAAAATCATGTCTCTTAGGGATGGTGATTGCATCATGGTTTACTTTGAGATATGATCTATATAAAATGTTCCAGTGATTGAGATTCAACAAGAAATATGAGACCTAAAGGGTGGATAATATATCTCATGGTAGGAGGTGATGGATGGAGACATTTTTTATTATATTGTGTGAAGAAGAAAGCTCTAATAGGATGGACAAATATCCTTTAGCATTATGTCTATTCTTGAAGTAGATTTAGGCTATAGTGGAGTATTCTAATGGGTTTGTAGTCTATGGGGGTGTGTCATGCAGTAGGTAATTCATAATAACCTCACCATGGGATGATCCTAGGGTCATCCCTTTTTGTATCCCCTTCATTTTTATTTTCTCCATTTGGTTGTTTTTATAATGATTGCATCGCTCATCCTTTTAGATGAGAGTTTTCGTGACCATCTTGCATCTACCTCTTCTTCCTCTTCCTTCCCTCCTATGTTTTCTCATTCTTGCTTTTGAGGGTCCCTTCCTCTTGTGTCTCATATTATCTCCTGAGGTCCCCTTATTTTTTTCTTTTCACTATGTTTCATCTTGTCGTTGTGTTTGTATTATGACCCATTTTCCGCATTCCTCCTTTGTCTTGTGACCTTCCCTAGCTAGATTTGGTTATTCCTTTTCTTCCCTCGTTTTCTTCTCTTACCTATTTGAAAGTGCTTTTATCCAAGTGATGGCTTTCTAGATTTCATTTTCCACAAGTGGAAATCCCATGTGAGTTACCAAGAGTGTGGGTAAAATTTTGCACTCTTCACCCACTCTTTTGTTTTTGCTTGCAAGATGATGTCCTTAAGGAATAACAAAGTTTTGGTACTGAAACTTTGAGCATTTGTGAAGTGAAATGGATGAATATGACTGGATAACACTGAACTAGATCGTAGTAGGGAAAAAAAATTAGGATGAGGAAGAATGGACAAAAAAATTTGGGCACTGATAATCAAGAAGGCCAGGGTAATCATCAAGTGTGTAATGATACCTAGGACCCCACAAGTTGAAAATGAAATGTAGGCATGGGTATACAATTAGTAAGGCAAGGCACTTGGGTGGATCCAAAATCCCTATCCTAGAGCATGGGGGAAGACACAGGAGATCAAAGGACTACCTGATGGGCTTACAAGCTTTTGCTTGACGATGAGGATTTTATCCTCCAAAAGGACTTAGTTTGGATAAAAAATTTAATTCCAAACATTTTAGTCTTTTTATGGCTGGTTATCCAAGGAAGAATTCTAACCATTGATAATATGATGTGTAAATTTATTTGTATCACTAGTCATTGGTATCTTTTCCAGGTTAATTAGGAGATCATTTATCACATTTTACTTGAGTGCCCTTTTTCTTGACTACCCTAAGTGGGTTTTTTTAGGCCTTCAATATATCTTGGGTTAAACCAGCCACTGTACTTGATTTGTTCATCCAGTGGCCTTACCCCTTTTCAAGCCAAAGACTTAGATACATGTGGAAAATTTTTCTCAATCACTATCTTTGGCAGGTGTGGTTAGAAAGGAACCATAGAGTATTTAATGAGTCTATCCATGATCATAAAACTATCATTACCAGGATCCTATCCTTTGACAACGATAATGTGAACTTTATCCCTTTTGATAGTCGTAAACCTCATCTACAGGAGACCATGATTGCTCAATATTTAAGCTTAACCTTGTTAGATGAGTTTGTGCCTAGGGTAGTCAACCCTAGAGCCAATGTTAAGTGGTCCCCACCTTCTACGGATTAGTTTAAGATTAATTTTGATGGAGCGGCTAAGGAAAATCCTGGAAGAGCAGGCGCTGGCGATATTGTGTGAGATCATAATGGGAATATGATGCTTGTATTTTATGAATATTTGGGAACAAGGACGAACAACAAAGCTAAAGCTAGAGCTATGTGGAGAGGCCTTCAAATGATTCAAGAATTAGAAGGCAATTTGATCATATAAGGAAACTTTATGCATGTTATAAATCTCCTCAATAATTGGAAAACACCTCCTTGGAGGATTAAAACAACTATTGAAGAGGCGAGGATCCTTTTCTAGGGAAGACAGGATAGAAAATCCCAACATGCATTTCGAGAAGATAAACAAATTGCTGATAAGCTAGCCAATTTGGGTGTCAATGATGATGGACTTTTCAAATGGGAACACAGTGTCCCGAGCAAAGTAGAGGAGCTTATTCAACAAGAATTCCAAGAATGATAGTAAAATTTACCAACAGGGAAGGCACTATAAGTTCGAAGGCTAGGAGTATTCCCACCTCTTTTTTGAAATGGAATCACAATAAAAATTATCCGAACTGTCAGTCTTCATGGATGCTGCTTGGAAATACCACAAAGACTAATGGGGACAGTCACATATCAGATAACATGGCTCCTATTCATCTTAGTAATTTGAGGTTGGTTGATAATCACATGGTAGAAAAGAAACATAAATATAAGACTTCAAACCAGAGCCACGTGGACCATCAGATAGCCACCGCCATAAATATAGCCAGTAGGTTCACTTCTCCAAGGCTGATTGGCCAAGACGGGATGTGGTCCCAAAGCATGTCATATACGAAATAAAGCAATTACCAAAGAATTATTAAGAGTAACTATAAATATAGAGCTTGTGGGAGTTTTTTTCAGTACTCTGCTATGTGTGTCTGTAGATTTTTTTTCTCCACTGTTTCAAGGAAGGGATCCATGTCTGTTTCTTTTTTTGTAATTATGATGTAGGTGTGTTTTCTCGGGGTATACCCAAAATGTTGTATGGGAATTTTATTTTTGATAACAGACTATGTGCCTTAACAGATGTAATGGCTTTGGCAACATGTAGATTTAACATATATAGGATCCTTAGTAAGGACATGTTCATCAACAACCTTGGGCTAATTTTTGTAAAAGGTTTTGGGTCAACCTGTAAAACCCGATATTAATGATATAGTATATTATCTACCAAAAAAAAATAATGTACTATAGGGATACGGTTGGCTAATATATTAGGTGGTCTTCTTGTGTTTCCTACAATGGTGTTAGCTTGTTGTGCATATGTCTTGATGTGGCTGAATCTATTCTTGTGAGTTCTATCTATGACCTCCTTTTATCTCTTTCCTTTTCCCTTTCCCCCCTTGTTTTAGGCTTAGCTTTATAGGACTTCCATAAGGTACTGGTCTTCTTTAGAGATCGATTATCCCACCTTCCCGACCATGGAAAATCATTCAATGTTGGTCGAGATTCATAGGGTGTGCAAAACTCCCCCCTTTGTTAGGTGTGAATTTCCAACCAACACACATTTAAATCATCATTTTCATGACCAACACATTCCTAAAAATTATGTAGATAGTCATTTTTTCTCCAGAAAGACAATCTTCTTCTTTAGTGAGGTCTTCCTTATTTTCGCCAAGAAGAGATTATTTCCCTCATATAGGAAATTAATCTTATTCTTATTTTTCTTATTCTTGTTCTTCTACAATTTCTTATTCTTTGCATGCAAATAAATCTAGTAATTTTTATAATAAATGTAATTAGCTAGGATATGTAAGCTATAAATATTTCCACATGAAGTAGAAGACCTTAATTGTTTTATCTCATAATGAGTTAATATTCCCATAAAGACTCAAATGAAGATAGTCCATATGAGGAATTGAAAAGTCAACTCAACAAGGGAATCTTGATGCATAACCATTCCACTCTAGGAAACCTAGAGAGATTATTTACCACTCATACCCACTTCTTATAACAACCCAAAACTACGAACCTGAGAGAGACATTTTTTTTGAAACCTAACACAAGCAAGGTTCTCAAGATTTCCCAATACTTTTATTTCAGAATTCTCAAGGCTTCACCACATTTGAGTTCTATATCATTGCAAATTACACTCAATGGATAGGAATGGTCAACATACCATAGTTTTTGGGATTCACCTTACTAAACCTCACCATTTATAAGGATGCCAAAGTGGTCTTCCTAATTTTCCTCTACCCTACACAATACAAGATAATGCAACCACATCATAAGGATTATCCTTTAAGGCCCATAATACTTAAAGGGGAACTCCTATTCCCTAACCTTAAACTAAGTCCAAATAGGTAGTTTAAATAGGTGTAAATCCTTAGTGCTTAGTTACCACACCTCCATGGGCTAAATAAGGTCAATACAACTTACTTGGTAATGGATATAATTACTCAAACCTACATGTTCATGGAATCACCATTGTTGTCTTACTAAAAATTCTAATCAGAATATACCAAATCCTTCACATTCAAGATGCATTAATTCATAAGAAAACATGGTTATTGTATTCACACAACTCCTTCCAAATTCATGAGTTCTTAGCTATTGCATTCTCACAACTCCTTCTAAGACTCATATCTACATGGTTATTGCATTCATGCAACTCCTCCTAGGATTGGGATTTTTTTGACTTGGGTTACATAAAATATTCTATAACCAACCCAATATAACCTTATCCCTCTAGAATTAACTTTATTACACTTGGAATAACATACATATAAAAATAAAGTATTATTCATCATATAATATTAGAAGTATTTTAATCAAATTGAAAGCCATCCAAAGGTATTATTAGCTAAACAAGGAAGCATCTTAATTAAGTAAGAGCCATGATTTTCTTAACTCAATGGCTAAACATAACGCTATCTAAAGATACATTTCATTAATTTAGATGCCATAAATTAAATAAACCAAGTGCTTAGCATAAATCCATGTAAATATATTTTCAAATAAATTGATAGAGAGCAATACTATCTATCCTTCTAAAATATTGCAATATCATCTTATTGAGAAAAACCCAAAGTAACCTTTAAAAAATTAAAAATAATATTTAGTTTGTACAAAGATAAACCTAAAAAAATTCATCTAACAAAGAATTCTTTTATATAGCTTCCATTTTCGTAACAAGTTTAAATTCAAAGGTATCATAAATCCATTCATGACAATCTCCAAGCCATCTATATTCCACAATATTCTCCATGAAGGGAAAATCCACCCATGGAACTTGAGGAAAACTTAGGGATCAGGATAGCTCCAAATGCAATGCATTCTAATCATGCCATCAATGTTATGCAAACAACCATGCATGAAAACATAATAAAACAAACCAACAAAGAGATAATCCCATACTTATCTCCCTATAATGGTCCCTTTACCCACACAAGTCTCAAGAACCATTATAATAGTTTCTCTTTCAAAATCAAGCACAAATAAACCAACTTACAAAATAGAATCCCATACTTATGTTTATAATAATCCCTTAACCTACACAAGTCTCAGGAATAATTATAATAGTTTATTTTTTCTTAAATCAAAAGATCCAAACTATCATTCTTAAAAGAACTACCATCACCATAGAAGAGTCTTATAGCAACAAAATCTAAAGCATAAAAACTAAAAGAGTTATTTTTCTAAACTTCAACTTCTATTTTGCAAATATGAAACCAACTAGAGATTTATTTTTGTAACTTTATATCCTATTAAACTAAAAGAGGTTTCTATTTAAGAAAACTTTAACTTTCAAAAAGCTAAAACAAACTTTAACTTCCATAAAGCTAAAAGAGGTTTCTATTTAAACAAACTTTACTTTCTACTGAAAATAAAAGATCATCAACCTTCATCTAAAAGCTTTGCAACATTATACAAGAGGATCCAACTCCTCTACACAAAAGAAGAAAATAAAAATGATTCCTCCAAAGCTATAATGATTCACAAACATCCATACAACAATAAAAAACATGCTTTCCTTTAAAAACCTAACTATAAAATAAAGGTTAACTAAAACTTAGACTTTAAAAATATTAAACCATCACTTAGGATGCCAACCACAAGGTAAATACTCAGTGCCTACCAACCTTCCAACCAATATAGAAAGAATGAAGCAACACATCCAAATATGAACGTCAATCTAACAAAAAAGAGATCAAGGTCACCCCAATAAATAGTGAAAATATAATAGACCAACACTCTAAACAAGCTTAATCATACAATAGGTTGAAGAGAGGTGCACATAAGTTGAGACTATCCAACTAACCACATGACCTGACATGCCAATGAAAAGAAATATAAAGCACTACCACTAATGGATTCACCTACCAATCATGTCAAGAAATAGTCTAGCCAACCAAAGGTCTGTGCATGTAACCTACTCACTACCATGACAATAACTAAGCACTAGACTAGCAACATAGATGATGCCTGGTATAGGACAACATTCGAAGAGCTTACAATATTCATACAAAATCATCTAAAATTACTATGATAAATAGAAGGATATTTGCATAATCAAGCAAGAAGAATATCATAGCCACACTAGGATAATGAGGAAAATAATCAAAACAAGAAGGAAAAGCTACAACCATAAAAAATAAAATCACACCATTGCAAGCCTTTGGATGTAACATAAATTTGATGTTGCACTACCAAGTCCTTCCTTGATCTGAAGCATTTGACTCAAAAAGGCTAGGGCATGCCTTATTGCATGGTACAAGTTACATAAGAGATGCTCAAGAGTATTCCTCCATTCATATCATATTTATGCCAATTAAAGTGTCACCCAAGCATGGCAATCATAAATAAAAGGCTTCATCTAATTTTTGCAAGCCATTTAAAATTTATTCCAACCATTAGGAAAAATAATGCAATAATTAAAGTATCTCCAAGAATTAATTTAATAATTCTATTTATTAGTTTCAATTGCTAATATTAGTTATTAGCATTGAAATTAATTTTTCCAAGTATTAATATCACAAACTAATTAATACTTTAATAGTTTTCAAGTATTAATGTTACCAACTAATTAATATTTTAATAGTTATTATCTTGTTGAGCAAGGTGTTGCAAGAGTTTTGTCATTGTTTTTAACTCAGGCAGTTAGATCTAATAATGCAGTGGACAGGCAGTTCAGAAGTCATTCAATGCAGGCTAACAGATTTTAGGGTTTGCAATTGACCACATTTAGGGTTTGCAGCCAACCATGTTTAGGGTTTGCAGCTGACCAAGATTAGGGTTTGCATTTGCATAATCAACCGACTACTATTAGGGTTTTCATCTCAAAATCTTAAGTATATAAGCGGGGCTATTTGGAGATTTAGGTATCCATCGGCTGAATGTTGAAGTGCGAGATGCGGCCGTAAAAGCGCAGATAGCGTAGAATCGGCGAGATGATAGCGAAGTGCATAATGTGAGCTAGTTGTGTCGAGTTGTTCGAAGTGTGATTGTGAATGCACACAAAGAGCAAAGTGTGGAATGACACAGAGTGTGCGAAGCGTGTGAGCAGAGAAAGCAGAATGTGTAGAGAGCACAAAGGGCAAAGTTGATTGCAAAGTTTGGCTATAACAGTGCAGCAGATTGTGTGAAGAGATTGCGCAAGAAAGAGCAGAGTGTGTAGAGATTGCAAAGGTGAAGTAGATCAGTTAGAGTCTTGCAATAACAAAGGTATTTGTCAAACATTTTCATTCAAAATTGAAGTCCAGTTGGTCTTGGAAAATTAGGGGTTGGTGCTCCTTTCTGTTGGTGCAGATAAATAAGGGGTTGGTGCTCCTTCCAGTTGGTGCTGGTAAACAAATTGTAAAGTTGGTGCTTTGCAAGAGGCTGGATTTGGATGGTAGTCCAAGCAGCCGTTCTTTTTGAGGAGTAGCCATTTTGGTGAACCTCGTTAAAAATCTATGTTGTGTCATGCTTTCTTGCTGCATTTTGATATTTATTTTATCAGTTTAAACTGCTACTGGATCTAAAACTATATGTTTTAGAATTTTTAAATATCACACTGATTCGCCCCCCCTCTCACTGCCATACTAAGTTCAACAATTGGTATCAGAGCCAAGTTCCATTTAAAGGCTAAATCAGCTAGGGTTGATCTTGGATTAATACTCTAATGGCAAAGAAAGGAAAGAATGGAACCATGAGACACAAGAAGAAAAGATCACACAGGATCATAAAAGAAAATAAAGATAAATTCATTATTGTTGTAGATTCAAGATATGAATCAAACAATGGAGAAAATGCCAAGAGTCAACTCGATCATAATGCAGGTTCTCAAGGTTTAGAATGTTTTGATCAACTTCGACATAATGAATGTCAGTGTTATGGGTTTAGTAGCAGTGAAGATGAAGAAGAAATAGAATCAGAACAGGAATGTAATAAAGAAGAAATGAATGCAAAAACAAATTGGAATGAAGATCAAATTACAGCTCCAAGTAAAAAGAATAGAACCTCCTTCAAAAGGACATCTCGACCAGTTTTAGTTTCTGTGGTAGAGGAAATTGAACCAAAAAAGGCAGAAGGGGTGAATACTGAAGTAGATAATAAAAACCTCAATGCTGAAGTAGACGGGAAGGTGAGTTGATCTCTGCTCTTGAAGATTTGAGTATAGAAAAGAAAAAGAACAAAAGACTCTCCAAGAAATTGGAAGAATATGGGGATGAGATTGAAAATCTGTTCTTACAATTCCAACAGGCCAAGAAAATAGAAGAAGACTTGAAGTCACAGCTGAATGATAAAGTCAATGTGTGTAACAAACATGAAGAGGATTCTAAAAAAGTAGTTAGTAATCTAAAGCTGCAAGTAGAAGAGTCTAAAAGGATTGAGGAAACTCTCAGGTCGCAGATCAATGAGAAAGAGATTATTTGCCGCAAACAAGAAGAAGAGATTTTTTCATTGAAGAAACAACTAGAAGAGGCCAATACAAATCTTAAATTCGAGAAGAGCACATAATTACTAGATAAAATGATAAGTCATCAGAGAAGCTCCACGATTAAGCATGGTCTTGGATATGAAGCTGAACAACCTGTATCTTCCAATTCTGCAGAGAAGAAGTTCACCGTTGAAGGGTCCGAGCAAGAAAAGGTTAAAGTCGTATCTTCAAAAGAAATAAAATATCAAAGGAGATTTACAGCAAAGCAGCCACAACAAAAGAGGTTCTACCACTCTCACTTTTTTCATACTAACACTTTTAATGGCTATAGTTTCAGATGTAACCAGTATGGTCACAAGGCAACTTATTGTGGATTAAATAATAAATCAAAGAGTTATGATGGTCGAAATACATCTGCATATCTGAGTGAACACTTTGTACAATGTTTTCAATGCAATGGTCATGGGCACATAGCAAGGTTTTGTCCAAGTGCTTATGTATCAAATCTAAGGCAAAACAGTAGATTTCATAAGACGCAAAGAACACAACACGAACGAGAAATAAATCGAGTTCATAGAAGAAAGGAAAATAATCATTCATCATGGATGCATAAGAGACAACCACACCGAGAGAGATATTCAAGTTCATGCACTGATGCAAAATAGGGACGCAGTGAAAAATCCAAGCCCGAGGTCAAGAAAGTCCGGAGGAAAGAAAGAAGAGAGGAAATCGTGTCTCCTTGAACTAAAGGAGACTGCTCTTCTATTGCACTAAGAAACTCCAGGTAACACATCCTCAGGGGGAGCATTTTGAAAAAGGTTTTATTTTAATGCTTCCGTATATTTGTCTGGATATCTGAGGATGAAAGACCAGCATTTGGGCTTTTGTGGTATAATTGTCAAGTGTGTTGGCTTTTCATTTAGTTGTGTGTGGAAGTGCCGTGAAGGGTAGTGTTTGCATTGAGAATCTTCACCATTGGTAGTATTGCTTATGTCATTGTTGTTTTGTTGATGGTTCTTACTGCCACTGATTATAGCTATGGATTATAACAGTTCAGATTGTTTTTGTTTATTGAAATAATGCTTGCCCCAGCTGCGTATTTGTGTTTCGATAATAGCAGCGTGTTTTTGTTCGACGCTTGATGTGAAGATTGTCAGATCTTTCATTACACCTTGGTGAATATATTTAATTCACAAACAGTTTTGTTTTAACTTTTAATATAATGCCAATTCAAGGATAAGAAGTTTGAGGCTGAGTAAGGTGCACTACGGTTGGCCATAAAGTGTTTGAAAAAATGTCTTCTTTCGACATGCACAGTTGAAAGTAAGAGTTGGCAGTAAAATTGCAGTGCTGGACAAAAATTGGTACAGATGTGAGTCACTTGTCAATTCTGTTGATAGAAGTGAAATCAGCATGTTGAATGGGAAGATTGAAGAAAAAGTTTATAATGTGTAGCCAGATTATTTCCAGCCTGGTGATGAATGTTTGAGGTGCTTTTATAAAGAATTGAGGTAGTCTGCTATTGGATTATCACTGCAGAGAAAGACAAACAACTGTCAGTAGGTTCAAGTCTGTTGATAATATTCAAGATGTATATGCAGATGTTGTTTGCATTATAGAGCAAAAAGTTGGATAGTTAAACGATCAGTCTATGCTTTCACTAAAATCAGTGGACAAGTTTGAGATTGCAGAGCAACAGAGGGTTGAGGCTCAGAAGACAATGTGAATTGAAGTGGACACATATTCCCAAGAATAGGCTAAAATTTGACTAACCATTGGGATCAAATTCTCAGGGGGGGCATTTGTGCATTTGTTCATCTTATTGATCATATCCATGATTTTTGCTAACTATTTCAATGTGGTTCTGAGAATGGTGTGTATGGACTCAGGGGGAGTCTGCAGCAGCCCTTTGGTATTATTGACAAAGGGGGAGAAGAGTTACAGGAATGTACACAAGTGTTGCCAACAATTCCAAAGGGGGAGATTGTTGAGCAAGGTGTTGCAAGAGTTTTGTCATTGTTGTCAACTCAGGCAGTTAGATATAATAATGCAGTGGACAGGCAGTTCAGAAGTCATTCAATGCAGGCTGACAAATTTTAGGGTTTGCAATTGACCACATTTAGGGTTTACAGCCAACCATGTTTAGGGTTTGCAGCCGACCAAGATTAGGGTTTGCATTTGCATAATCAGCCGACTACTATTAGCGTTTCCATATCAAAATCTCAAGTATATAAGTGGGGCTATTTGGAGATTTAGGTATCCATCGGGTGAATGTTGAAGTGCGAGATGCGGCCGTAAAAGTGCAGATAGCATAGAATCGGCGAGATGATAGCGAAGTGCATAATGTGAGCTAGTTGTGTCGAGTTGTTCGAAGTGTGATTGTGAATGAACACAAAGAGCAGAGTGTGGAACGAAACAGAGTGTGCGAAGCGTGTGAGTAGAGAAAGCAGAATGTGTAGAGAGAACAAAGGGCAAAGTTGATTGCAAAGTTTGGCTATAACAGTGCAGTAGATTGTGTGAAGAGATTGCGCAAGAAAGAGCAGAGTGTGCATAGATTGCAAAGGTGAAGTAGATCAGTTAGAGTCTTGCAATAAAAAAGGTATTTGTCAAACATTTTCATTCAAAATTGAAGTCCAGTTGGTGCTGGCAAATTAGGGGTTGGTGCTCCTTCTCGTTGGTGCAGATAAATAAGGGGTTGGTGCTCCTTCCAGTTGGTGCTGGTAAACAAATTGTAAAGTTGGTGCTTTGCAAGAGGCTGGATTTGGATGGTAGTCCAAGCAGCTGTTCTTTTTGAGGAGTAGCCATTTTGGTGAACCTCGTTAAAAATCTATGTTGTGTCATGCTTTCTTGCTGCATTTTGATATTTCTTTTATTAGTTTAAACTGCTACTGGATCTAAAACTATATGTTTTAGAATTTTTAAAGATCACACTGATTCACCCCCCCTCTCAGTGCCATACTAAGTTCAACATATCTAACAAAATCTAAGTGTACCACATACAAACATAGATTCACACCAACAATATTACACACCATTGTTTTATCCCTAAGTAGGTGGTCCCTTTTGAAGATAGTCTAATGCTATCGCCAACCTATTAAGGAGACTCATTACATAAGCAACATCTCAGCCCTATATTGTAAACATGAAACAAACAAAATGTAATGCATCCACATGAAGGGTTTTTTTTACCCTGAGCTATCGATAAGCAAGTCATCACCATAACTTCCCAAAATATATTTCAATTTAGGTGGTTTATCTATATGATCCCACCAGTGATAGCACCTAGTATTGCACCTACAAATATGTTAGCAATACCATATTCTAAGCATAAAGTACAATTACTCAGGCATATTGATATCATAAACTAAAGCTATGAATTTAAAATTCACACCAATACATAACTCATTGTAAATAATAATTTCTACCAAGAAGGGGTGTTACATATTCCCTCCTTGGACTAAACACAGTCCTCAGTGTTTCCTACAAATGAAAAAACAAATATTTTATTCAAATAAGTATAGAAATTATTGTCTCATCTCTTCAAAATTTTCCTATGTAGCATATTTTCATAATACTAGTCCCAATAGACCTTACATTGATCTAGGATTCATTTCCTCAACATCTTGGAATAAAACCCTAGAATATTTTTTGGTCTCACCTCAATGGCTAAGGGATCTATTATATGCAATTTAGAAATGTCCCACACATAAGTATGATCAACAACATATTTTCTAAGTAGGGATATGTGGAAAATATCATGGATCTTTGATAGGTTGGGTAGCAAGGTGAGCCTATAGGCTATAGGACTAATCCTATCAATGATATCAAAGGGTCCAACATAGTGAGGATCCAACTTAGATGACCTGATGGCACTTTTCATGGGTCTAAATATCAAGAATACTCTGTCCCCCATAGATAATTCTCTTGATGATATTTTTAGATCAACATAACTCTTTTGGTGATTAACTGCTTCCTTGACCCTAAGTCGAATTTCTTTGAGTTGTTCCTCCATCTCTCAAATAATTTCCAATATGATCATCACTCGATCATTTGGATTGTCCCAGGATAGAGGTGTTCTACATATTTTTCTACATAAGGCTTTAAATGGGACCATTCCCAAGGATGGATGGTAACCATTATTATATGCAAATTCTACAAGATGCAAAAAATATTCCCATATAGACTTTTGGTCCTTGTAATGAATGCGTAGCATATCCTCTAAAAATCGATTTATCCTCTCTATTTTACCATCTATTTTTATATTATATGCAAAACTAATATTCATCTTAGTACCCACTGCATGATGTAGAGCCTGCCATAATTCTAATGTGAACCTAGAATCTTTGTCTAATATGATCACTTTTAGAAACCCATGTAGCTTAAAAATTTCTTTAGCAAACTTATTTTCCACTATCAATGCATCATCCTTGATGTTCCCCTGTATAAAAAATACAACCTTAGACAACTTATCAATTACTACTAGGATTGCATCATGTTAGTACCTATTCTTACATAAACCCACAATAAAATCCATAGATATTACTTGCCATTTCTATGTAGGTATATCATGTGAATATAATTTTCCTATTGGGTGATGATGTTCTACCTTAACCTTTTGGCATTATAAATATCTTGCAATGAAACTAGTGATGTCCTACTTAATTCCTGCCTAGTATAAGATCTTTTTATATTTTCTCTTATTTTTTGCCTGCCTAGATGAGAAGAATAGGGAGAATTATGTGCCTCTTGCATAATCAATATTATTATATCACCAATTTTAGGTATAACTACCCTATCCTTGAAGCATAAAATTCCATATTTTATGTTGAAAAATATTAGGAACCTACTATTAAAAATAAACACACTCACACAAATACAAAAAATAAACATAAATGCTCACAACACACTATGGAAGTAAATGCACACTATGAAAGTAAATTGTAGAAATGGAAAAATCTCACAATAACACCGAATCGCAAGCCTCTTCGAGGGGGCAGACTCCTTCAATAATTCATTCAATTATGCACAAATATACATACAATACTGCCCCTCATTATATCAATGAATTCCTCTAGCACCTAACTCCAAGGTTGGCTTACATGCAAAATGCCATTCAGGATAAAATCTCCTACCTACAATCAGTTACATTCTTGAAAAATGGTTACATAGAAGGGCACCATTTGGCATAGGCGTATTGTTGCCATTGCACATCTCACCCCATTTTGGTGATCCACTTGAAGTTTTTGGGTTTAATTTGAAATTTTTGCTTACATCAAGATCTTTAAAATTTTTCTTACACTAAGATTTTTTTAAAAAATTGATCTTATTGAGGTTTTAAAGTTGTTGACATTTTTGCATATTGAAGATTTGGAATTAGTTACAGTGATTCGGATTGAATATTTTTGAACATTTGCATATTAATTGTATTATTTCAAATTAAATGTTTCAGAAAGTTCAAATTTCAATGGTTCCCCAAGGCTCAAAAACTAAATTTCATTTTAGGGTTATTCAAATTCGTCACTTTTGCCCTACAATTTGATGTGAACTTAAGATGGCAATATATTTTACCACAAAAATCCATTTGAGCTGATTCAAAAATTGGTGAAAATATTTTAAGCCCATATATACAATGATACTCAGTTTGTAGAGAATTAGATGTCAATTATTTCCATAAATAGCAATTTCTCAAAGCAGCTTGTGAATTTTTAAATATAATATCTCTTGATAAAAAGTGAATTTTTGAATTTTCTCAATGGATTCAGATACCCATTTGTCCTATTTATATTCTTGGAAATTTTCACAAAATTTTGGTCACTTTGAATTTTGCCCTATTTTTCTACTAAGGACTATTCCGAGCTTTCAATCATGTATTAGATTTTATTATCCTATATCAAATAATATTTGAAACCAGATTTTATTCAATTATAAACTTGCCAATTTTTCGGCCTTCATTATCCTTTAAATTCAAACTAGAAATGGAGCTAAAAGATATTTGAATTCAAATAATATAAACCACAAAATCACCTAGGCACCAAAGCTTCAAAGTTAAGTCATGATGTCATCCACAAAATGACTAAGACTCATTTATTTAATCTTAAAATTCCTAAAAGTTTGAAATGAGAAACCATTAAATTTTTTAAATAATCCTATGTTGGTTCACCCGCCCCTTCAAGATGAATGGTACACGTGAATCCTCATCAAATGGAAACAATCCAATAATACATGTTAATTCTCAGCCATCCTCCTCTAATGGCCCAACTCCATGATGGTCAAATGCTTAAACATTGCACATATCTAGATAAATATATGGAACACACTAATAAAGCCTTTATCTAAGGGTACACATCAAACCTTCCATGTTGCACTTTAACTGAGAGGTCCTTGCAAGTCAAAGATTACACGCTAAATGTAGTGCACATCTCCAAAAATGAGTGGTATGTACATAAGCAAACATATCTGAAAGTACACACACATCCTTATTTATTGGGATTTAAGTTCAATAAATTAATTTCATCATGTTCTTAGATGTTAAACCCTAAACCATAATAGTCAAATTTTTCTTAAGGTTTTAATGCGAGAATGTAGCAAAATGTTAAAATTAAAAATCTTGCAAGTTTCAAAAATTGCATGGTAGGCATTGATCATGAGAGATCAATGATACACATGAGCGCGAGTCCAATAAAAAATTTCTCAATAACTTTTGTCCTTTTGTGTAAGATTCTAAAATAATTGATTTCATAATTTTTCTAAAGTTTTTTTAAAAGCCATTAGGCATTGAAAATAAAAATTTCTAAGGTTTTTACCTTCTCTTTAGTCCCTGGAAACAACATTAAAAATTGTTCATCTTGCTAAAAATCAACAGTACACACAAATCCATATTGGATAAAATTCCATCGTGTGGTGCAGGTTAATCCATTTTTTACCGACTTTTAAGCACCTAGGTTAAGAGGTCAAGTAAGTTAAAATTTATGCACCTTTTCAATATCAGTGCACATGAATTCACATTGGAAAAAATTTCATCACGTGGTGCACATTAAAATTCCCTTGCCGAGCATTAAGTGCATGGATTTTCAAAATCAAGCATGGTAAATTCCATGTAATTTTCTAAAATCCAATGATACGCATTAATCAACCCCAAATCGAATAGCACACATACACCATAATCTGTTTAATTTTAAACCCAAATTTTTTAATTTCATTCACATTATTAATTGTCCATCCCTAAGTCATAACAATTAAAATTAACCTAAGGTTTTAGTGTGAAATTTAATGATAAATACCTTGCAAGTGCTAAAATATTAAATGGAACACATTGATCAAATTTAGATCCAAGAGCACACATTCATTTAAAATGCTTGTTATTTAATTTAGTGCTACCACCCTTATGCTAAAAACCTTAACAACTTCATAAAAATTCAATGATATGGTACACATTGATCAAACTTACTGGACATTACATATGCAAGTTAATTACCATACGTCGTGCATATATCCAAGATCGAATGGTGCACATTAATAAAAATGTAGGGCAAACATAAATCATTAAAATTGATGGACGAATAATAATCATTAAGACAAAATTTAATATAATAGAGCCACACAATCTTCGAAATTGATACAAATGATCAAACTTTAGCAAAGTGAATTAGTTGGAATAATTTTGAGCCTAATCTTAAAAAAACTTTGGACCTTAGTATTAAAGTGGCAAATAATAAAATTAAAGGTATGAAAAGTTTAATGTTATGGTTGAATACATTGGTCATGAAAATCTTAGTTTTAATATTAATAATTTGGCATAAGAAGCCCTAAAATTAAAAATTGAAAATATTTAATGAAAATATTTTGAAACTTAGGGGAGGACATTAGCATTAGGTTTAATATTCTGGTATTAAATCTAAAATGAAATTTATATGTTAAAATTAATACTTTGATTTAAAATTAAAATGAAATATAATGTCAAACCTTATAAAACCATTTAATAAATTTAATAATCATCAACCTTAATAATAATAATAATAATAATAATAATAATAATAATAATAATAATAATAAAAATAATAATAATAATAAACATACAAATATGTAAAGGAAAATATTAATAATACAATAATTAGAGCGGATATTTTTTATACTTTTCTTGCCAAAAATGAATTTGAAATGATATGTTTGTTTCTTCTATGTTGTAGGCAATTGAACCAACGAAAGAAGAAATGAAGAAGATGGAGGAAGTCTTTATAAATTTAGAGACCATCTAAGCATGTGGAAGAAGGTAACCGAACCAGGCCATGAAAGATATCAGAATTTGAAGCGTTGAGGCTACATCCATTGAACTTGGACAGAATTTTGGAACTCTCTGGTGCTTGATAGATATATTAGCTCAATAATTGAAGATTGATAGCTTGGCTAGGCAAATAATTGGAGAGATCTATGGCTAGAATTCTAGATCCAAACCAAGAGGAACCACAAATTGACACATCATCCAAGAGACAACTCATCAGTCCAACCTAAAGTTTAATTGTAAACCACTAGAATACAACTGTAAAACATTTAAAAATTTAAATTTGTAAGGCTATAAATAGCAATTGAGACCCCATTTCAAAGGTTTAGATGCTATAATTTTTTTCTTTCTTTGATAGTTGATAAGCCTCTGTGCCCTTGTCATTGTGATTGAAGATTTTTATGTCTTGCAATCGTTTGATGCAAGTGATTATGAGAATTGTAATCATTGAATACCTTCATTAATACAAATTTTGGAGTTTCTTGGTGTATTATATGCATGCTGATGGTGTTTACATCTGAGATAATTCTAGTATTTATCTTTCTCCTTTGAATATAGCACCACTTTGTTCTTGGATTGTGCAAAGGTTGGTTGAGTCAAAGCTGGTTGAGATTAGAATTCTTGCTTCTACAGATTCAACATAAGGCTTCAAATATAATGGCTTGTTTTATTTCTTCCTTTAACCCTTTTATTTTGAATTTTCTTTGAAAACATGCTTAGAATAGGAGTAGATTAGTTGAACTTCATCTCTTAAGCTCATTTTATGAGATATATCTAACAAGTTTTAGAATAATTATTGTCACAAAATACAATGAGTATGTTTATGGTGCAATGAATGATATATGTTAATGAATTTTAAGGTAGCAAGCCTAGAATATTGCTTTACTTTTATTTCTTTGATGCAATATTGATATTGAAGGCTCATATAATTTTATGAAAGAATGAATTAGATTTATGCTAATGATATGAATTGACACTCACCCTTGTTAACAGTTATGTGTTCCTCTAAGTTATCCATCTGATTTCCATTTTCATGCTCTTATTTTAGAATTTGATTAGAACATAACCAGGTTAGACCAACCTTACCAAAACCTTGGAAAGATTGATTATCTCCTTTCAAGAGAGGAAATCCTGAATCAGTCCTAGATTTTGGTATATATTTGCAAATTGGGTAGATGTATCACTCAACAAGAAATGGTTCTAGAAGGTGGACCTGAAAGTGTTTAATTTGACAGTTGTTAAAGCTTGATAAAGTTAAATTCATTGATTACTATATGTTTAATCTACTTTATGACCTTAGCCATAAGATTTGATTCCTTCTAGTTATAGATCATTTAAGTTTGAGCTTAATGCTTGTTTTCTTGAATTATTGAAATTTTCACTATTACGCATTTTTATACATCATACTACCTAATTATTAAAACTAGAACCTAGAATTATTAACACCAGGTCTAAGTCTTTTGAAGGTAATACTAAAATCCACACCTTTTCTCCTCCTAGAAGACCCAAAAATATCAAAGTTCGGTCAAGCACTCTTCCTCTCGATAATACCTCATATCAATCCATAATACCATTTATTGATATATTTGTCACCCCCTAAGTACTCCAATGGTAGCATTTGCACCCTAGCTAGGTGGGAGCAATCCACTGAGTATTCCTGGACCAGCCCATGACATGCCAAAGAATGTAGAGAGATACCTTTCTAGGTACATACATGATGGAGCTAGAATAGCTAAAGAACACATACAAGCATATATATGCTTTGATTAGATTATAGGTTGAACATGAAGATGTTGCCTATAGAATGTTTCCCCTTACTCTGGATGAACTAGCATATGATTTGTATATCAATCTACCTATGAATTCTATCACATCTTGGGTTGAGTTAAAAACTGCATTTATCAGTCAATTCAGATTACTCTTAAACCCAACCATTATATACCATCAATTCCAAGTAGCCAAAA
The DNA here is from genome assembly GCA_028583015.1 of Wollemia nobilis. Classification (NCBI taxonomy): domain Eukaryota; kingdom Viridiplantae; phylum Streptophyta; class Pinopsida; order Araucariales; family Araucariaceae; genus Wollemia; species Wollemia nobilis. Next base: position 1,563,260 of record JAQPPZ010001484.1, read on the forward strand.
GAGATCCCATTGAGCCTCTAAGACTATTCAATACTAGATTTTACAAGTTTTATAATAGGCTTACTCCACCCTATACACTTAATACTGATGCAAATATACAAATATACTTTAGAGATTTAGTTTCTCTTACATCCATGTTTGTAAGGAGAGCTCCTCATATTACCACCCTACCCATGGCATACAATGAATCTTTGACCGTAGAATAATATTTAATACCTCAAGGTTTTGGAATTGGTCAATTACCTTCACAAAGACAACTAGGTGCATTTAATCAAGTGCCAATGATTAATCAAGCCCTTACACAACATATGCCAATGTTGAATACTCTACCATATACAAATTTTAATCAGTTGCATAATATTATTACCACTCCCACACATCCTATCAATCCACCATACTTAGATAACCAATTCAATGCTCACAAGAACATTGAAACTAATGTGCAAACTACACCTACATTTTTGAACACTACCTCTACTCAAAATATGCCAACATTTCCAAATATGAATCCCACTTAGAATAGTCCTACATTTCTCAATGCTAATCCAAATCCAAATAAAAATATTCTTTCATTCTTGAATCCCACTACAACTAACAATAATACTAAAAATCAGGCTAATACATGCTAGACTGCTAACAATGCTAATTCATAGCTTAAAAATCTACAAAAATTGGTCCATAAACTTAGTAGTGATATGGTCTAATTACAGAAGCAAGTACCTCAAAATCCTCTTAATAATCCACCTTAGAATAGGTATTTCAACTTTCAAAGAGTTAACCACCAATGGAACATTCATCCAAACACTGGAGGAGTTCCCAATCCAATTTCCAACCAACCTAACACAGTTACCAATCAAAATAAGGCTAATACTATAGTAAATATTTTATATTTGACATTAAAAAATTGGTGTAGAGTGCATTCCATGACACAACATAACAAAAATGATTACCCTAAGTTCAAAACAACTTTAGATATACTCCAAAAAGAAATGGAAAACATGGAAATAATACCTAACGAGGATAATACAAATCAAGAAAGTATTAGTAGTGGAACGACCTTAGTAGTAGAAAATTTTGAATCTCCAGAAGGAGATGAAAAAGGATTTTATGGATCCTTAGAAGAAGTACAATCCTATAGGTAATTCAAAAAAGGAAATCATAATTATATGCTTAGAAGCAAAGGTAAGGTACTAGTTACTTTTTTCACTCCACCTAATCATACTTTCATTCCTCCTGATGCTCAAGCTAATAATAATCCTAATCCACCTAAGGCTAGTGTCCCACCACAACCACACAAGAGTTTAGAACAAGATAAACCTACATATAACATCATGGAAGACTTAAAGAAAACAAAAGCAAACATATATTTGTTTGAAGTTGTCTAGATGACTGATCAATAAGAATAGTTAATTAAAGCATTTAGTGATCAAAATAAAATTGAATCCAAGAAAATTACAGATGCCCAATTTGTATCATGAAAACACAAAGGGGAAGCCCCTCCTTTCCTCTTAACTATTAGAATTGTAGGTAAGAATTTGCATAACTATCTTGTTGAATCAGGAGCCTCAGGTAATGTCATGCCACATGTTGTTTACCAAAAGCTAGGTTTGAAACCTGCCCTTTCTAATCGAGTGGTAGTGCAATTAGATAAAATAGAAGTTAATATGGTTGGTGTACTAAAGCATGTTCATATATAATTAGAATCAGAACCAATAATTTAGCAGCACATAGATATACAAGTAGTAGATATCCCAGATGGATATGGAATGCTATTAAGTAGGGACTGGTCAATAAATCTAAATGTATATATGGACACTGATTTCTCTCATATGTGGTTGCCATGGTGAGGAGTTTCAAACCAAATTAGAATAGAAAGAGAACCTAGACTTAAAGAGCTCATTACATATTACAATAAAACCAATGAAGTTTTCTATAATGAATTTGAATTAGGATTTTACACTCTTAAAACTAAACAAAGCACAAATAAATATGAAACTGAGGTATCACCAAGTAAGAAAAATAAGGATGAGAATTTGATTTGGACTCTTAATTTTGATGGATCAAAATCTAGGCAAGGTAGTGAGCAGGTTTTGAGCTAACTAGTCCTAAATAAAAATCTTGTCTAGTAGCATAAAAATTGTAATTCCCTTGAACCTGCAATAATGTAGAATATGTAACATTAATATATGGACTACAATTAGCTTTAAGAAAGAATATTAAGTGCTCAAAAGTGCTAGGAGATTCTATGTTGGTGGTTAAACAAGTGAAATATAAAATGCTTACCATGATAAAAGATTGATCTATTATAGGAATAGAGTATGAGATTTAATTGATGAATTTCATGCTTTTAACATTAAACTGATTTATAGAAAGAGCAATAGAATTGCAGATTCATTAGTTGTGGCAACAAGTGCACTGAAACCTATGGACAATAGAAAACTTATGAATTTTTCATAGAATTAGTAGCCTACCCATCCATACCTGATAATGTGTAAAATTTCCAAGTGTTTGAAGATGATAGACATATTTTTTATTTTGTTACTAATTATGGTATTTTTGAAAACCAGGTTATTGATGAAGAAGAAAGGATACAAGATGAAGCAGAAGAAGACCAAGAGGTAAAACTGAAAATAAATTCAATCCCTAAAGGTATGGTCTCTCTTGAAAAACTATTTTATATTGATTATAAAATTAAGAAATGTAGTAAAGTTTCATTTCAAAATGGTGTATGTGATACTGTTAATATAAGGACTAGTGAAAATTCACAAAATGTGTTAATAGGAAAAGCTTGCACTAGTCAAGAAAAATAAGGAATTATACAAAATCTTAAATATTATGGAGATGTCATAGCTTGGAGCTATGAAGATCTAAAAATATATAATCAAAATATTATAACTCATACCATCCCTTTGAAACTAGAAACAAAGCCATTTAGGCAAAAACAAAGGCCTATTAATATGTTGCTAGAACCCCTCATTCAAAAGGAAGTCCAAAAGCTCTTAGATGCACGTATTGTATTTCCCATTGGGTATTCCACCTGGGTAGCTAATATAGTGCCTGTTAGAAATAAAACTGGAGAAATCAGACCATGCATTAATTTTAGAAATCTTTATAAGGCTTCTCAAAAAGATAATTATTCTTTACCTTCCATAGATCACATTTTATAAATGGTAAATAGATCTTAAATAATGTCATTTCTAGATGGATATTATGTATATAACCAGATTATGATAGATCCTAAGGATAGAATGAAGACCATATTTACCACTAAATGGGGAACCTTCGCTTATAGGAGAATTCCCTTTGGAGAACAATATATTATGCTATGAAGAACAATAGATTATGCTTTTAAAGACCTAATTGGAAAATGTAGTCATCTATGTTTATTATATTCATGTGTTCTCAAAGAAACGTGCCAATCATGTTAATGATTTAAGGAAAGTATTCCAAAAATATAGAGAACACAATATCTCATTAAATCCTAAGAAATGTACCCAGGTGTTGTAGGTGAGTTGGAGAGGAGAGGGTAACCCTCCAAGGGAGGTCCCAGTTTCAAATCTCCACCCTACCAAAAAGATAAATTGGGTATCTAAAATCCAATTGATAATGTTGGTGTGGGCAGGGTCGGGTGCAACCCTCGGGTGACTTTGATGATGTAGAACCCCCTGTTCGTGGTCTCTTAGACCAAGGCGGATCTGCAAGGGGTTTTTCGCTTAAAAAAAAAAAAAAATCCTAAGAAATGCATTTTTGGAGTGACTTAAGGAAAACTCTTAGGTCATATTATTTCAAAAGATGTTATTTCAATTGACCTTGAACGAGTAGAAGCTATACAAAAAATTCCTCTCCTAGGTAGTAAGAAATAACTCAGATAATTTTTGGAAAGATTAATTTTGATAGAAAATTCATCTTAGGATTTGTAGAGATAGTCAATCCAATGAATGACATGCTAGATAATTATGATAATATTACTTGGACTTATGAATCCCAAGTAGACTTTCAAAGAATTAAATATGCTATATCAAATGTCCCAGTCCTGGTGAGCATGTTTACACATAACCATTTTGCATATATTCATTTGATTCTAAACATTCAATTGAGAGTATCTTAACATAGAAAATTGAAGATAATGAAGAAAATTCAATATCTTTTATGAGCTCCCCATTAAAATATACCCAACTAAAATACACATTTATTAAAAAATAGATATATGCCTTAGTAAAGGCAGTGAAGAAATTCAGGCATTATATTCTACAGAGTAGAATATTTGCAATTTTGCCAAACCCAATTGTTAAAACCATGCTAATGCAAAATAAATTAGGAGAAAGAAGAGGTAAATGAATGGCAACATTACAAGAGTTTGATTTAAATATCAAACCTATGAAATTGTTTAGAGACCAAGGATTAAGCAAGACTTTTGTAGAAATTGACCCTCAAATCCTTTGCCAATAATATTTTGCAGATGTTATCACAACTAATGAGTGGTACAAATATATTGTGTGCTACTTATTGAATAAACAATATACAGATAACTTCAATGCTACTCAAATAAGATCATTATATCTAAAGAGTGTCAACTTCATAATCAAAGCAGGTGTTCTGTATAGAAGAAAACATGAAGGATTCTATTGTTAGAATATATTACATCATTTGGTTATGTTAGATTACTTTAGGGGGAAGTTATCTAGTTGTTTCATACAATGTAGTAAATGCACAAGTGTCAATGTGCAAGTTGTAAATGTGCAAGGTGTCTCTTGTACAACTAGGTAGAGTGTTGGCCAAGGAATCCATATTTCTATATAAAGGGCCTCATATCTCTACTCGAATGTATCACTTCATTCTCAATAATATATGTTGCTTTTCTTCTCTCTCTCTCTCTTTCTCATGATATGATGGAATGGTGCTAAAACCATCAGTGGTATCAAAGCCACGGTGAATCTAGAGAGGAATAGGGAAAGCTACCATTGTTACTATTTGCCTACATCTTTGCAAACTGGACCTACCATTGTGTGTCATTGCATGCAAATGCTGCTAGCAGAGAAGCTTCTAATAGCAAAGGAGTTGGGACAATTATCGCCATCCAACAACAAGCCCAAAAGGATAAGGATTTGGCAAGCAGTTTGTCAAATCATAGAGAAGATCTCAAGACATTCAAAATCTTGAGAAGAAGGCCCTGTTTGAAGCTAGAAGCATTAGGGAGCTATGACTTAGGTGAAGGAGAAAGTTGTTTGGGACAGCCAACAAAGGAGTTGTGTATCCATCTACTACAAGGTAGAAACTTGGTGAATCAGAAGCACCAAGATCTACATCCTCTACAGAAGCGATAAAAGAGCTACAAAAGATTTCAAAAAGGTAAGCAACTATTGGTGCAAGTAGATTCATTAATTGGATTACTTATCAGATTTATTAAAGCACCTTATTTGGATTAAAGTTACAAGAAGGAAAATTGGATTACAGTCTTCAAAAGTGCAAAAAGAGAAAAGTTCCTTTTAAGGTTCATTTACACATTAGTTAGGAGTTGATTAGAATTTTAATTACAACTACATCTATCAACTACCTATCATCTACTTTGGAAAAAAAAGAAGACTAAGTCCTACAACATTAATTGTAGTGAAATTGTAGAATAATTCTTGAAGATTCATTTCAAATTATTCTTGATTAGTTGTAGTAAATTGATTAAGTGCACTTATAAGTTATTTTGAGAGTTGATTGAAGTGATAAGGTAAGAATTTTTAGTGCATTAAAAGTGAAATATTAGTAGATTCATTTGCACTATTCTATTACTCTCAAAAAGATTAGTGTTTGTGTTCTTGAGAAAGGCACAAAATCAGAATTTGACAAAGTGTCTAAAGACACTATTAGTGCACAAAAATCTGCAACACATAGTGGCCAAGTGAAGCCACCAAAATAAGGTTAGAATCCTCCAAAATTTGGAGAAGAAGACAACTAACCAAAATCAGAAATAGAAGCTTCAAATATTGAGACTTGGTGAGTCTCAAATCCAAAGCATTACAAGGTTAGTTGCAAGGAGAAAAGTGTAGAAAATTGCATCAAATAAGGAGCTTCTATCTAATATTGGATTTATCATCAAAGTATCCAAGAAAAAAGGGGAAGGTGTCTAATCAAAGAGACAACCTCAAAACCCCTACATTGCATTCAAAAATTCTGCCACAAAACTAGAAATTCAGACCTGAAAAAAGAGTGCAAAAGAGGGTGCAATAAAGGTTATTTTATACATAAATTTATTACATTGTATTACACTATCCTAATCTAGTTTATACAGGAAAGAGGGCAGATTTGAAGGTGCCTCAAAGGTACAATATCCATAGGGTAAACCAGCCAAAGGTAGTCGAATACTTGCACACTCCAAGCATAGCAAAAAGAGCCACCATCGAAGGGCTCATACTCCCTACATCTTGGACGATTGAACCTGCAAGAAATACAAGGCACAAAAGCAAAGAAGGGAGAAGCCATTATATTCAGAGACAACACATCTAAAAAAGGAGGACATAAAATAGGTTTAAAGGAAAGTAAGAAAATTAAGATGTATGTAGGAGCATTCTACACCATTATTGGAGCACCACCAAGGCTCCACCAAAGCTCCACCATAGCATTGCTTATCACTCAAGGTACCATAAAAAGCATCTTCAAAAAATAAGTCAAAAATGCCAAGTTTTCTTAATAAAGATAGTGAAGGGTTACATTGAAGGAGCAAAGACATCCATGCACAAGGAGGAAGTGACACTTGTCACTTGGAGGCAAAACCCTAATGCTCCTCATCCATGAGTACTCATATTTGTCAAATAAAGGAGTTACTAACAATAGGTTGGTACATTGAGAATATATGAGACACTTGTCTACAAAGAGAACAAGTGCTCACCTAAAGAATGTAATCTCCCATGCATTACTTACAGGAGGCTACAAGTGTCATCTAGCATCATTCTATTCCTCAAGTACTCAAGAAGAAAATGGATGTGCCACTTGGCACTTAAATAAATATTCCATTCCATTTAAAGGGCATCTAAGACCAAGAACTTTAAGGAATTCACGTATCCACATTCAACACTCTAGAGTCTTCGTGCATAGAGCCAAAATGTAGCATGGAAGCAAGGAGAAGAGCCTTTAATGCTCTAGTCAAAGGAGGTCAAAGGCAGAGATTAATAAAGGCCATATTTGGAGCATTAAATTCAAGGAAGGTTCCAAGCATTCTATTGGAGGAAATGACCAAAGCAGAGATATTAATATTGCAGCCCTTGCACACCCGAAATTAGCATCGATTATTGTAGTCTTTGTATAGTGAAAGGTAAGATTTATTCCCATTTTAAAAGTGCTTTCATTTTTAGGGAGTTATAAGGTTGATAAATCAAGGTTAAACTTAGAAGAATTTAACCATATTGAAAGCCATATTTCAAAGGGAATAATTTATCAAATCAATATAATATTTGCAATATTAAACTTAGGAGTAATAAGGGTTTCTACTAGAAATTGATTTTAAAAATATTTGCAAATATTATTGTGTTCTAATTTTCTATATTTGGGAGTTATAAGGATTACAACATCAAATTAGGTTATTGAAAATTAGAAACACTAAAATAAAATCCTAAGGGATATTAAAAGGGTTTATTAAAGCATTTCAAAGGTTGGAATTTAGCAATATTCTTATCTCAAAATTTCACAAAAAGGGACAAAAGAGATCCAACATTAAACCTCTTCAAGTTTGGAAAAGTGCTTAGTTCAATAGGAGTAATAAGGGATAATAGAAGTTGATTTTGGGATTCTCAAAACTTTACAAAATCAATCAAAAATTGAACTATATTTCACAAAAGCACTTTCACATTTCCAAAATCACTAGGGAGACATAAGGTATTCCACAAATCTTGATAATAACAACATCATGGATTATTGGTATATAGATTCAGGTGCAAGTAAGCATATGACAGGAAACATACATTGGTTCAATTCTTTGAAGAAGATAAATGAAAATCTAGTTGTTGTAGCAGATAGCAAAACATATGAAGTAAAAGGAATTGGAAATATTCTAATAAATCTTAAGGATGGAAGAGGTATAATAAAAAATGTATTGTATGTTCCAGGATTAACTACTAATCTTATTTTTGTTTCTCAACTCATGGATCAAGACTTAACTATTGAGTTCAAGGTTCTCACTGGTAGAAAACAATGTCACATCTCTAGACAGGGAAGAATGATAGCATCAAGATCATATAAAAATGGTCTATTTATCCTAGACACTGCTATTCACTCAACTCTTTCAATCAATGCTTCAGAACTATGGCACAAACGACTAGGACATACCAATGAGACATCAATGAAGGAATTATTCAGATATCAAATGGTAGAAGGACTACCCAACTTATCTCTAGAAACTACTGTATGTCCAGAATGCTTAGCAAGAAAACAACATAGAATTCCTTTTGAACTTCATCAACACAGAGCTCAACATCCTCTAGAAATAATATATACAGATTTATGTGGACCAATGAAAGTTGATAGTGTTGGAGGACATAAATACTTTCAATTATTTGTTGATGATCACACTAGAAAAATGTGGGTATATTTCATGAAGTACAAATCAGAAGCATTCAGTCATTTCAAACAATTCAAACTTCAAGTGGAAAAAGAATCAGGGAAGACCATAAAAGCACTTCATTCAGATAGAGGAGGAGAATTTATTTCCAAATAATTTGACTCATTTCTTGAAGAAAATGGAATTAAAATATAACTTACTACAACATATTCACCTCAAAAAAATGGAATTGCAGAAAGAAGAAATAGATCAATAATGGAAATGGTAAGATGTATGTTAAAATAAGCACAACTTGATCACAAATACTAGGTTGAAGTAGTACAAACAATAGTCTACATACAAAATAGACTACCAACAAGAGTACTCAAGCATATTACACTAGAAGAAGCATGGTCAAGACAAAATCCCAATATAGAAAAACTAAAGATCTTTGGATGCAAAGCCTACATGCATGTTCCAAAACAAAAGAGGACTAAACTAGATGATAAAACTATGATAGGGATATTTTTTGGCTATGACAATGAATCTGTAGGATACAGAATACTAGATCCATCTACAAAGAAAGTCTACATTAGTAGAGATGTGATATTTGATGAAAAAGTTAGAATCGACACAGATGAATCTAGTGGTGACACAAAAGTCCTCCTAAATCTATCTGAAGAAGACTTAGAATCATAATCTCAAGAACAAGATATGGAAGCATCAATAGTACTACCTAGAAAAGAACCAATATGGCTCAGAGATACTCTCAGAGAATCAAATCTAGAAAGAATGCCAGATCTTACCTCTACAAGACCTCAAACTCATAGCATGACCAGAATGAATAGAGGAATGCTAAGTAACATAGTAGAACCAACATCAACTTCTCAAGCACTGAAAGACTCACACTGGAAAGTAGCTATAGAATCTGAATATGCATCACTCAAAAAGAATAAGATATGGGATCTAGTAAACCTACCTCCAGGAAATAAAATAGTGGGATGCAAGTGGGTTTACAAAATCAAATACAAAGTAGATGGAACACTTGACAAATACAAAGCTCGACTAGTAGCCAAAGGGTATACTCAGACAGAGGGAATTGACTATGAAGAAACATTCACACCAACAACTCGAATGACTACTATCCAAATAGTCTATGCACTAGTTGCACATCAAGGGTGGAAACTTCATCAGATGGATGTAAAAAGTGCATTCCTTAATGGTGACTTAGAAGAAGAAGTCTATATGACACAACCTAAAGGCTTTGTCATTCAAGGATAGGAAAGTAAGGTATGCAAATTGAATAAATATCTATATGGCTTGAAACAAGCTCCTAGAGCATGGAATATAAAGATCAATAATCACCTATTACATCATGATTTCAAAAGGAGTTCATCAGATCCTAGTCTATATACCAAGAAAATTGGAAATGATATCTTGATCCTCATAGTATATGTTGATGACATAGTGATTACTAGAAGTTCAAAAAAGTTAATAAGTGACATCAAAAAGGATCTAGAAAAGGCATTTGAAATGATAGATCTAGGACTAATGAACTACTACCTTGGTCTAGAGATTTATCAAGGAAAGGATAAAATAGTTATCACTCAATCAAAATATGCAAAAGCTCTTCTTGAAAAATACAGAATGATAGAGTGTAAGCCCAAAGATACACCAATGGAACAAGGGATTCAACTATCCAAAAATGATAAAACACCATTGGTTTCAGCAATGATGTATCATCAGTTGATTGGAAGTCTTCTATACTTAACAAACAGTGACCAAACATAGCATTTGTAGTAAATTATCTTTCACGGTTCATGCAAGAACCAAGAGAAAGTCATTGGAAAGCTACAAAAAGAATATTACAATATATCAAGAAGACTACAGACTATGGATTAACTTATATGAAGGATGTCAAAGAATTTTGTCTATAGGGATACTCAGATTCAGATTATGTTGGATCTATTGATGATAGGAAATCTACCTTAGGTTATGTCTTCTATCTCAGATCAGGACCCATATCTTGGCACAACAAGAAACAACATACAGTAGCACAATCATCAACTGAAGTAGAATATCGAGCAACAAGAGATACAACCTATGAAGCTCTATGGTTACAATACATACTATCTGACATGGGAATTAAACGAACTCCCACTATGATATTCTGTGATAATCAAGGAGTATTAAATCTGATCAAGAATCCAATCATACATGAAAGAACAAAGCATATTGAAGCTCAATGTCATTTCATCAGGGAATATTTTTAGAACAAGCACATCATCCTCAAGTATGTTCCTATAGAAGATCAGTTGGCAGACATCTTTACAAAAGCACTTGGAAAAATCAAGTTTCAAACATTTAGAGATCATCTATGTGATTCAAGAGAACTTCATACCAAATAATGTAATACAGGGGGTGTTAGAATATATTACATCATTTGGTTATGATAGATTACTTTAGGGGGAAGTTATCTAGTTGTTTCATACAATGTAGTAAATGCACAAGTGTCAATGTGCAAGTTGTAAATGTGCAAGGTGTCTCTTGTACAGCTAGGTAGAGTGTTGGCCAAGGAATCCATCTTCCTATATAAAGGGCCTCATATCTCTACTCGAATGTATCACTTCATTCTCAATAATATATGTTGCTTCTCTCTCTCTCTCTCTTTCTCATGATATGATGGAATGGTGCTAAAACCATCATCTATCTTAGGTGCTTAAATAAAGATAAAGTTACTCAAGTTATTAATGATCTTCATGGAAAATATGATATTGGATATGGTTTAGCCAATGCCACTACACACCAAATATTGAGATATGGATACTAATGGCCTCATATTTTAAGTATACCTATATCCATGTTAGATCCTATAAAACCTTCTAGATTCCTACAAATAGAGAAATAAATGATCTTATGCCCTTAAACCAATATTTGAGGCTCATCATTTTGCCCAATGGGGATTAGACATTGTAGGAGTCATTAATCTAAATTACTCATCTTTTCATAAATACATTTTAACTGCAGTTGACTAATGTACTAGGTGGACAAAAGAATTGCCTACTAAAAACTACACCACAAATGTCAATATTCAATTCCTTGAGGAACATATTGTAATTAGGTTTGGAATGTATTACTCCATAATTTATGATAATGGTTCATCCTTTACCTCACTTTAGTTTTTAGAATGACCCTATGATAATAAAGTGATCTTAAAATTTTATTCTAATTACTATCCACAGGGAAATGGTTTAGCGAAGTCTACCAATAAATTATTGCTAACAATAATCAAGAAGCTAATAGAAATAAATCCTAGGGATTGGCACATTAAACTCAAATATGCTTTGTGGGTAGACAAGACCAAAATAAAAGCTTCAATAGGTACATAACCCTATCATCTGGTATATGGTCAAGATCCTATCTTTCCCACCAATTTAAATTGTTGACACTTCAATTCATGAAAGACTACTTGGAAGTTGATGATAAAATAGAAGCTAGACTAAGCAAATTGATGAATTTATATAAAAAGAGAGATGTTGTCATGCAACATTTCAGTAAACACCAAGGGATAATTAAGATATGTTTTGATAAAAGATTCAAAATTAAAGCCTTTAAAATTTTTGACCTAGTTTTACTGTGGGATAAAGCACATGAAAAGAAAGGAGATCATGATAAATTTGATAATATTTTTCTCTGTCCCTACCAAATATCATAAATACTTGGAGAAAATGCCTTTAGACTGAATTAACCTAAGTGGATAAGATATCCCTTTTCCTGTCAACATGGTAATTCCTAAAGCATTACTTTCATCCCTAAGATAGTGTAGTAAAACAGTCATTGTACCGTAGTTTCCTATTTTGATGTACTTTATTTTTCTTTGTTATGATACAACTTTCATTGTTTATTTATTTATTTATTTATTTTGAAGTTCTTCTTTTCATGTATAATGTTTTAGGTGTTTGTTTAATTTTACTTTTTTGAATAGTTTATTTTATTTCGTGAAATTTCTTGTTTGTTTCATGTTTTAATTTCAGTTTCATATTATCTTTTACATCCTTAAAGTTTGACAATTGGATTTAAATAACAATCAACTTCTAGTTACTCTAAAATTAAATGTACTTAATCGTTTGAGGATGAATCACTTATTTTGAAATTAGGTGGAGTTAAGGAATAGTGAATCAAATTATTTGGTTTTATTCTTTGATTATGGGGCTAAGAAAGATGTAGTTAGAAATAGTATAACATGGTGTTGAAGCCTCACATCTATCAATAACCATTAAATAATTCTTAGATCATAAGGATGAAGTCATATTGCTTTTATGATTAGGCAAAAATATATACACTCTACTTTTAGCCTTATAGATCCCTAACCCAAAAGCACACTCAATATTTGTAATTGATCAAAATACTTCTTAATCAAGAAGGAAAATCTTAACAATGCAATAAACTAAAAGTACTTGGGTGATTCAGATAACGTATATCGAGGCTATAGACATTTTTCTGGCGGTAGAGCAATGTCTAGAAGGGATCGAGGTCATCTCCACTAGAGCTATAAATGTTTCACTTGCAATGGAGCAATGCAAAGGTAAATCATTTTTTATGAGTGATATATTTAGTAGCCTAACTTCAAACCTAAATGACAAAATATTGATAGACCAAAAGAATGGAAATTAATGCACTAGCACACATTTTGAGTAAAATGGAGCACTAATTCCAAATAAAGTTTTTTTAACCCCATTTTATTAGAATATTGCCAAGTGATTTGCATTTTATTAGTTAAAATTCACTTGTTTCAAGTTGGGTTCTTCATCCAAAATACTCAGGAGTATTTTCTAGAAAAGTCATCATTTGTTGTTTCCATTGCATAAATCACCCCATTTTGGGGACCCACTTGAATTTTTTGGGTTCAATTTGAAATTTTTACCTACATAAAGATCTTTGAATATTTGCTTACATCAAATTTTTTTAATTTTTTTTATTACATTGAGTTTTTAAAATTGTTGACATTTTTGCATCTTGAAGATTTGGATTTACTTGCAATGATTCAGATTGAATATTTTTGAACGTTTGCATCTTAATTGAATTATTCCAAATTAAATGTTTTAGAAAGTTCAAATTTTAATGGTATCCTAAGGATAAACAATTAAATTTCATTTTAGGGTTATTCCAATTTCATTACTTTTGCCCTACAATTTGATGTGAACTTAAGATGGCCATAACTTTTACCAAAAAAATCCATTTGAGCTGATTCAAACACTAGTGGAAAGATCCTAATCTCATATACATAATGATACTCATTTTTTAGAGAATTAGATGTTAATTATTTCCAAAATAGCAATTTCTCAAAGCATCCTGTGAATTTCTAAAGACAATATCTCTTTATCCAAAGTGAATTTTTAAATTTATCAATGGATTCAGATACCCATTTATCCTATTTAGATACTTGGAAATTGTTAAAAAATTCTGGTAACTTTAAATTTTACCCTATTTTTCTACTACGGACTATTCCAAGCTTTCGATAATGCATTAAATTTTATTATCCTACATCAAATAAGGCTTGAAGCCATATTTTATTCAAGTATAAACTTTTCAATTTTGTTGCCTTCATCATACTTTAAATTCAAACTGAAAATGGAGCTAAAAGATACTTGAATTCAAATAATATAAACCAAAAAATCACCTGGGCATCAAAGCTTCAAAGTTAAGTCATGATGTCATCTGCCAAATGGCTAAGACACATTTATTTACTTTTATAATTCCTAAAATTTTGAAATGAGAAACCTTTGAAAATTTTAAATAATCTTAAATTGGTTCACCTGCCCCTTCAATATATTGTTTTTGTAGGCTTTATCAGGATGAATGGTATGCGTGAATCATCATAAAATGGGAACAATCCAATGATATATTTTAATTCTCAGTCATCCTTCTTTAATGGTCCAAGTCAATTATGGTGTTGAATCTTGAAATGTAGTCGAATAGCTTAAGAAACTAGAATCATTATTTGTCAAGTTATAGGATATAATGGGTGAACAAGATAGATTGTTGGAAAACCTATATGAGTACTAGGTAGTATATGTAGAGGATATTACCACCATTCACTTGCTAGGGTATGAGTGTTGGTAGAAATTTCTAAGGCTACTACCATGGAGCTAAAATAAGGAGGAGAATTTTGTAATTTTGTATCTAAGATTGAAAATTTGAAGACTATGCCCAAAGATGTAGGTAAGACTTGGGATATCTTGTCAATCAATATTGCCACCCCATGAATTGATAGAAATATATTGACAAGTTGTTACCTTGTAAATGCCATAATTTTATAATGTTACAAAATAGTTAAAGTTAATCAAATAAAACCTTCCAAAACCCCTCAAATTTTACTAAGTCAATGACAAGGACAAATTTTCTCTATAAGTGTCAATTTAGTCCAAGAATGATTTGCTAGGAAGATTATGCAATTGGTTTGCAAGAGTAAAGCACTAAGAAAAAACTAGCAAAGCAATGGAAGACTGGGTCTACTCATTCACCTCTTGGAGTGAATCATTCATGGACCAATAGAGGGGTAAAAAAATAGGCATGAATATAATAAATATCATTGGTAAGCAATATTTTGGCATGCAATGGCATCATAAATCATTTTGGAATTATTCTAAGCCTTTTAGATGCATTATTCAATGCATGCAACATTTGGAGGTCCATTTTATTAGAGATGCCCTAAATCTTTACTTTTACTAAGAGTAATAGTTTATCATTCTAGGTAATTGAGGGGTAAACTTTTTCTATAAATAGAAGCCATGGGATATATTGTAAATATATTTTGACCTTGAGGAACTCAAAGCTATACTTTATGAAGCCCATGTTGTGCTCTTGTAATTCATAACATTTATAAAAAATTTATTTTTTTACAATCTATCAGGGGCACTACACTCTTGGGTTATGGAATACATGGTGATTCTAGCATATCATTTTTCCCATATTGTCATTCCTCTCACAATTTCAACTAATTTGAATGAAAATGCATTATTATTATTTAAATTCTTTATGTGTTGACTAATCACAAGCTCTTAATAATTTCAACTGTAATTCCTTTTAATCTCTCACATTATAAAAATCACAATTGAAATTCATATTTTTTTAGATTTTGCATTTTAATTTCATGTAAGTAGATTATACTAGTTTAAAATTTAGTAAAAATAGTGGGGATCTAGCCTAAATCTAGGGGTTGGAAGATAACTTAAATCCTTCCATTAAATTTTTTGAAAGTAGAATTGAGGGTGTCCATAGGATCATAGAATTATCTCATATTTAGTGTGGCTAGCTCCTCATCATCATATAACTAAGAAATCTTAAGCGTTGGTCAATGATTTGGTCAATAGGATAATGAGACTCTAGTTAATAGATCTAGGTATCCAACTTATTGATATTTATCATGCCATTTAAAATTCAGTAGAGGATTTTGATCCTAAAAGGTAAGCATGGTAGTAGTTGGTGCTCCCATATACATCATGAGATAATGAACCTACCCAAATAAAGTGGTTCTTTATTATTTTAACATGTTTTGGTAGTTTTAGAATTTGTAAAAAATAAATTTGTAGATTCTATTATATTTGCACATGTATAATATTATTTTATATACTTAGACATTAAACCATGTGTGATGCCTTCCTTTTTGTTGCATGAACATTTATAAAGGTGCATTCAATAAGTAAGTGTATTCAAAGGACCAAACTTTGGTAAATGAGTGCTAAATAACAAGAACATGGGTTGGTGACTCTAAATTTAGAAGCAAGAAAATTAATTTAATACCAATTATTCATGTCATAGGAGCCTAGGATGGTAGTACAAAGGAAACACCCATAACTAATATTATGAGGTTAGATAAATCATGCTTTAAATTTTTATACTAGAAATAGGATACATAAAGCACTTTTTTAAACATCAAGGTAATAGATAGAAAATAGAAATAACAAGTACAAATGCTAATAAAGAAAAATAGAAATCATGTCAACAAGTGATAATCTATATTACAAATAATACAAGCATAAAGGAATATCACAATTAAAAATGTGTGTTATAGGATTAGAAATAATACCAAAGTTACACAATAGTAGCATATTTTATGATGTTAACACCATTAAATTAAAGAATCATATTTATCTTTCTAAATATTGGCTAGAAAATAAACTTGATCATTGGTGAAATGAAAATGAAGACTGAAAGGATTATAATAGTATAATATATGTTGAATACTGTGCTATATAAAAAATGTATGATGTAGTTGCAATACCATGCAAGTATAAGTAGTTTAATATTTTATAGTTATAAGAAGGTAGTCATGATGAATTACATTATAAATTTTTATATATTTGCCTATGATGACTCATAAAAGATAGGGTTAGTGATATGATTTGATAGCAGGTTTGTATAATTTGGAATTAGATGCCTGGATATACTTCTAAAATAAATATAGGCATCTATATCTACGAATTTGGAACTAAGTCGTGTTTACATAATGACTTTAATGCTAAAGGAATTAGTTCTTAGGAAAGTAATGAAGTTGGCATCAATAAATAGTACTAGTGCTTGGTATCATGTTGGTATTGGATTGGTGTCTAGCTCACATGGATAAAGAGAGGTGTTGGTTTTGATTAGTATGGGCTATCACATTTATTTTCTAGGTGTAACAATGGTGTAAAGCTTTGTATTTGTATTAATATCTACTAAATATTAGTGCTAGTGTGGATGAGAAGTCAAGAAACCCCTACTCCAACTAGATCATTTGCATACTTTTTAAACAATTTTAATAGGCTATAAATGGATTACCATCTCCATTCAAATTCAAGTTTAAAGAATTCATACAATATACTTTATTTTAATGTAAACCTAATTTAGCAATTTTATAAGATATATTATTAATAAATTTCTAAAATACAATTTGTTCTTTATCTTCATCTATAATCATGAAAATAAGAGTTGCACTATATTCTTATATTTGGATTCTTGGGTAATTACTTTGGTGGTAGTCAATAGTGAAAAGTTTGGCATAGATGTAAATGGGTTATATTGCTTATGGAGAGATGACTAATTGGTATTTGTTTTGTCTAAGTCCCAAATGACTCAACTAGTAGGATTACACTATAGAGTTAGATGAGATATTTTTTATATCAAGTATAATGGATAATTGGAGATACTTTAGTATGGTAGAAAATAATTAAATCAAAGTTATGTAAAATGCTCTCTTTTTATGTTGAATAGTTTAGTTCTTGAATCTTTTATAGTAATGGTTTATAACATCATGATCCATTGTATAGTAAGTATGTGGACATACATACTCTTGTTTTATCTATCATGATTGGAGACATGTGGAAATGATAAAGTCCAATAAAATTAATCAATTCTATGTGAACATAAAAATATTTGTGATCCCATCCAATATGGTCTACTAGTTAAATAGGATATTCTAATTACACTTTTTGATACCAACTATGGTAGGGTTAGAATGGCCAAACCCTCGCCTATAAGGCACCATAATATAATAGATAAATGGCACATCAATATTACCCCTACAATGCTCTTACCCTACCTATTGACCCTTAATGATCATGACATGACAAAAAACATGCAATGACAAGAAGACTCTTGGTGGCATGACGAACTCAACACTACCCGTCAACTAACTCAGTAGAACAACGAATGTCTCTTGATTGGAATTTTCCTGGTAGGTTTGGATACATGCTCAACTGTATCACTTGCAATATTAGGTAGCTTTATTCACCTTGTTGGATAACAAATACACCACCCACAAAAATATTGCACGCAAGGAAAAATCAATGACAAAATACTTTGCACTTCACAACACATGACAATTTGGCAGTAATCGAATAGAGGGAAATAGCAAGGAGGCAACTTCACATGGTAGAAAGAAATTAATGTAGGTTGTAAAATTTTAGCTCTTAAAAATTATGGATGTTAATGCTAGAGAATATTAATAAAAAAATTGAAATCATTCTTTAAAATTAATGTTACCATGATCTCAATGATCAATATTTATTCAACATTAAAATTTTATGTGGAATACATAATGTAGGTCAAAAGGATAAAATGCTAAATGTAGTAGTGAATAATATTGTCTACCCAATTGTAAATAAAATTCAACAAGGCTAACTACCTAATTTTGGGTTTAAAAAATTTAAAATAGTTAAGTTTGTTTCCCATATAGGGGGCCTGTATGTTCTTATTGTTTATGATCTATTTTACCAATTGTATGTTTTAAACATGTTTTGATTTTGATTGACATTAACATAATGTTTGTAGTGTAGACTTGTAGTTACATATATGTTTAATTTCACCCTTTTAGAATATTATAAAAAATAGATAACATATAACAATAAAAATAATAATTATAAGATCAAATTACATGATATTAAATGGTTAAAAACATGGTCTCTCAATATGGATACTAGGGTTCAAATCTTGCTAAGAAATAAAAGCTTAATTGCTAGTTATAATATCGTTATGTGGTTTGCTAAAATACCATGGTAACATGGTATTTTATAATATAAACACGACCTATTTTAATCCTAAATAAATAATACAAAGAAAATAAGTATATGCATGTAACTAGGCATAGCCAATATTTTAAATGAGTTTGGGATAATTACTAGGGAGCGAGGATTTTCATACCATAATCCAAGGTTTCAATCCCATGAGTGAGCACCTCATACAACCATGAGGATATCTAGAATATAAAACTTATGGAAGTGATTAGACCTAGGCTTAGGTGGCCATAATTGTAAGGTTGAGTGTAAGTATATTAAATACCCAATATTATCCTCATGGTCTCTATGATATTTAGCTCAATATTACTATTCAAATTACACAACTTAAAGATGACTAAAATAAAATAAACAAGTAGAAGGAAAATAGGATCCAAGGTATAGTGGAGCAAGAATAAATGATATGTAATTGAATGAGTGAAACTCAAATTGAAGTTCTTGTCTTGTGATGAATATTTCTTTTATAAGACAATCTATAATAATACAATTTTTTTAAATATCATGATAATCTAGTTCATTGAAGTATAAGGATAATGTGATCAAATTATTTTCTTGTAAATTATGAAGGATTATATTAAGCAAAATAAGAGGAAAATAAATACAACTTCGTTGTCATTCATACAATGCAACATATCTAAAGTATCAAAATTGGCAAACCTATAAAAACATAGTTTCCATACCATGCATGAATAAAAAAATCTATAGTTATCCTTGCATGAAGATCAAATCCACAAAAATGATGCTTAATAGTTTCTATAACTGGTCTTACTAATATCCATGCATGTAAACCAAGAAAACACAAGTACTCTTTAATAGTTTCTATGACTACTTTTGAGCTATAACAAGTAGTCATTATGATGGGGACCCAAGAAAAAAAAATCACACGTAAGACACACACATCAACACTTGTTCAACTCGAAGCTTTCTTCATTGAAATATGGAAATTACAAGAAAACATCCCGCAGGCTTACATTAACCAGTGCTCGGCTTGGTTCTTCTCACTTACACTCTGCGTGCAATCTTACCTGAATCCACCGTCCCGACTAAAACAACTTACAATGACCATCGCTTGGCTTGGTCTGCGCACTTCCACACTCTACGTGCATTTCTCGATCCACCGTCCCGACTAAAACAACAAACTGGGTTTTTATAGAGGCCCCGACCCTCTCACGCATTAAACCATGCATTAATCGAGACACCAACCTGATTAATTACATTAACTAGGTTTTTATAAAGGCAACGACCCTCTGAAATAAAAACATGAAAATCGAGACACCAACCCGATTAAAGACCCCTCTTTGCACGGTCCCTGTCATCTCTGAATCCGTTAGAAAATTCTGCACGCCCATCCTTCTCGTCTTCCACACTTCTGGGTAGTCCCCCGCTTTAACTTCAATTCGTGCCACGTGTCATTTTTGAACGGTCCTCGAAAATGCCGTTCCCGCCATCTCTTTCTCCTCCCGCGCCTTTTTCTCTCTCCATCGCAATATCACAACATGTCGCGATATCATGATGTTTCTGTCTTCCTACGCTCTCTGCCTATTTTGGTCGCGATATCGCGACCATTTTGCCTCCAAGCTTGCTTTCTAAATTTTCGTCGTGACATCATGACGTCCCGATATCGCGATGTCGCGATATCATGACCGTTTTGTTGCCTGCTCCTCCGTTGAGAAACTCGTCACGATATCACGACCGTTCTACCGCCTCGCCTCAACCATCGAAAGACGTCATGATTTTGCGACGTCATGAAATCACGACGTCATGATTTCACTACACTTTCTGACTTCTGCCTTATTGCTATTCTGCGGTCACGATTTCGAGACAGTCATGATTTCGTGACGTGTCGCAAAATCGTGACACTTCCGCTGCTTCCACTCTACTGCCTACTCCTTGCATTGACATCACGATTTTGTGACGTCACGAAATTGCGACGTCATGATTTTGCTACTATTTTCTGCCTCCTCGCCCTCCTCTGTTCTACTATCGTGATTTCGCGACAATCATGATTTCGCGACATGTCATGAAATCGTGGCCCCTTCTCTTGCATTTTCTCTCTCCTACAAACTGTCTTCTGCTTTCTCTTCTTCCGACTCTTCAGCACTGACTTTCCCGAATCTTGATGCCTCTGCATCAGATGCTGATGGATGCTCCTGCATCAGACACCCGGGGTACGTGGAGAAGTGATCTTCACTTCTGCTTGGTCTAGTTGTTGCCTCCTGCAACACTTCCAAATCCTTCTTTGCCTCAGCAATCTACTTCAACCTCGGCTCCCGGTCCATACTTCTGTCTTCTTCCAGATAGATTTCTCTACTGTTGTAAACTTCTTCTATAGCCTGCTTTAACTCCTCCTCTGGCATAGAAAAATCTGTCTTCTTTTGGGCAGGTCCCGGCACTACTGCACGCCTCTGCAGCCTTCTTCATTTTCTCCTCCTTCTTTCTCTGTCTCTCTTCCTGCCTTCTTTGCTGCTCTTATTTCTCCCGTAATTTTATTGTGAGCCATTCCTTTTGCAGGGCTTTTAATTGTCGTTGCAAAGCTAAGACTTCTTCCTCCGGCACCATATCCTCCTTGCTGTCCCGTCTTCTTCGGGAATGCATTTTTTTTTCTTTCTTTTCTTACAAAGCTTTAACGATCCGGTGTAGCTGCCTCACGTCCGGCGATCTGCTAACATGCCCGGGATCTGAACTCACTCTCTCTCAGAACCCTCTCGCAGGTCCTGGCACAAACTGCCTCACGGCCGACGGTCTGTTTACGCACTCAGGATCTTCTGCTCTGATACCACTAACGGGGACCCGAGAAAAAAAAATCACACGTAAGACACACACATCAACACTTGTTCAACTCGAAGCTTTCTTCATTGAAATCTGGAAATTACATGAAAACAGCCCGCAGGCTTACATTAACTAGTGCTCGGCTTGGTTCTTCTCACTCACACTCTGCGTGTAATCTTACCCAAATCCACTGTCCCAACTAAAATAACTTACAATGACCAGCGCTCGGCTTGGTCTACGCACTTCCACACTCTGCGTGCATTTCCCGATCCACCGTCCCGTCTAAAATAACAAACTAGGTTTTTATAGAGGCCCCGACCCTCTTACGCATTAAACCATGCATTAATCGGGACACCAACCCGATTAATTACATTAACTGGGTTTTTATAGAGGCCCCGACCCTCTGAAAAAAAAACACAAAAATTGGGACACCAACCCGATTAAAGACCCCTCTCCGCACGGTCCCTGTCATCTCTGAATCCGTCAAAAAATTCTGCACGCCCATCCTTCTCGTCTTCCATGCTTCTGGGTAGTCCCCCGCTTTAACTTCAATTCACGCCATGTGTCATTTTTGAACGGTCCTCGAAAATGCCGTTCTCGCCATCTCTTTCTCTTCCCGCGCCTTTTTCTCTCTCCGTCGCGATATCGCGACATGTCGCGATATCGCGACGTTTCTGTCTTCCTGCGCTCTCTGCCTATTTTGGTCACGATATCGCGACATGTTGCGATATCGCTACCATTTTGCCTCCAAGCTTACTTTCTAAATTTTCGTCGTGACATCACGACGTCGCGATATTATGACCGTTTTACCACCTGCTCCTCTGTTGAGAAACTTGTCGCGATATCGCAACGTTGTGATATCGCGATTGTTCTACCGCCTCGCCTCAACCATCGAAAGACGTCTTGATTTTGTGACGTCGCGAAATCACGACGTCACGATTTCACTACACTTTCGACTTCTGCTTCGCTGTTGTTTTGCGGTCGCGATTTCGTGACATGTCACAAAATCGTGACACTTCCGCTGCTTCCACTCTCTGCTCCTTGCATTGACATCGCGATTTCGTGACGTCGTAAAATCGCGACGTCGTGATTTCGCTACTCTTTTCTGCCTCCTCGCCCTCCGCTGTTCTGCTGTCATGAAATCGTGGGTCACGATTTCGTGACATGTCGCGAAATCGCGGCCCCTTCTCTTGCATTTTCTCTCTCCTGCAAACTGTCTTCTACTTTCTCTTATTTCGACTCTTCAGCACTGACTTTCCCGAATCTTGATGCCTCTACATCAGATGCTGATGGATGCTCCTGCATCACATTAGCAAAATAAAAAAACATTAAAATAAACCATTGATTAAGCTTATCTAGCCATAAATAAACCACTATATAGTGTACCTAGTAAGATATTGTTTATTTCTTGGGCTACTTTTGCATTACTTCATAGAGCTTGTTTTAATAAAAGATAATTTTTCTTGGTATTCAACTTTAATTCCTATCTAAAATTTTTATACTCTTTGTACTTTTCATTTTTATTATTATTATGTCATTGATCTCCCATGGCAACTATGTTCACATTGTGCTTTATTATGACCTCATTATTCTTTGCTTCCTCACAAAACATTAAATTTAGGGCATTAATATGAAAAATATTCTTAAAGTCTATGAAATATCAATGTCAAAGTAAATACAAAACCACTAAATATATTGTAACAAACAATAAACCAAACATGAATCAAAATTGAATGCTTAAATTTTTGTGCCAAATATTGCAAAGTAGTCAAATGTTTTTTGTAGGACTGCCCAAACTTCCGAACTCGTTTTGGCCATATCTCACTCATCCGGACTCGGATTGAGCTAAAATTTTGAGGGTAGATGCCTGAAAAACCCTAGAACGTCTCCACCAATTTTCATATCATTTGGAGCAACACAGATCCTAGCACATCCCTATGTGTGAACGAGATATTTGGCAAGCGACTATGCGAGGGTTTCATCTGGGTTGAGTGCAAGCAGCTCCAGAGGTTGGTTTTTAGGGCCTTCGGGCCCTAGCGGCCAATATTTTTGTGGTTTATGCTCAATATTTTAGCAAGAAATGTTGTAGGGGATCCAATATGGGTTAGAAATTTATCTTTCAATAGATCATACTATGAACTTGAGTGACAACGACTTCCAATTTGTTGCACAAAAGAAAAGTGAAAACCATACCTTTCCACGACGTCTAGGGCAAGGATTAAAGAGATCACGAAACAAGTTTCAAGTAGTTGATCAAAAAATGGCTCATATCTCAAGTGAATCTGGTGCTAAGGTGCACCCACAAAATAATTCTACTATGAAAACCCCTGTCAAGGGTAAGAATTTCGAAGACTCAGTCCCAAAAATGAATTTTAGGGATGCCCTTCATGGTGGACAACCTCATCCCAATGCTAATATCAATCTTAGGGCTTCCCATAAACCTCTAAGAATGCCTAAGATTGATCCCAGGAAAACGGAGTCAGGATGTCTTAAAGCAACTGATGGAACTCCTATTGTTAAGCTTGATATGGGTAACATTCAGACTGGCATTGAAGATTTGGAAAAAAGAGGACTAATTTGTCGGTTCGTGGGTTTTCGTCCGAGTCTATCTGCTTTCAAAGTTCTGGGCTGCAAAAATCTGGAAAACTAAAGGTGAGTTACAAATCTCTATTTATCCAAATGGTTATTTTCTTGTTTTATTTGCTAATAATGAAGATAGAGAGAAAACTTTTCAAGGGGGTCCTTGGTTTTTTGGAAGGGCAGGGCTTTTCATGAAGCCCTGGCATACTAAATTTAAAGCCGAAGAAGAGATGCCTTCTATAGCTCCCGTGTGGGTTAGACTCTTTGGCCTCCCTATTGAATTTTGGAATCCTACTATTTTTTCTTCAATTGGAAACTCTTTAGGAACTTTTATGATGACTCGCTGATTGTACTCAAAATTTTGAACATATTATTTATGCTCGGATTTGTGTTTTAATGGATTTTGACAAACCCCTACCTAAAAATATCACATTACAATTTGGGGAAGACACTTGGGAGCAAGTAGTGGACTATGAGAACATTCCTTTTCATTGTAGAATTTGCCATGAATATGGTCATTTGGCCAATGCTTGCCCAAATAAAATTCCTGATCAAAAGAAAGAAGATATAAACTCAGCAGGTTTCCAAATACCTAAGAAGAAGAACACTAAAAAAAACTAGTTATGAAGGATCAATCAAAGTCATCTGCTAATATGTTTGAAATCCTTTCCACAAATGATGTCCCAAGTGAGGAAGAGGAAATAATGGAAACTGAAATCTTAGAAACACAATTTAAATATGAAGGGAAGAACTCAGAGACAAACCAACAAATCAAAGGTTTTCAACAGAAAAAAAGGAGAAAATTTACACAAGAAAAACAATCTTTCAAATGTCAAAACTTCAAATAATGCAGGTCCCAATATAGACTCCGTTGAACCATCTAGTAAAATTTTGGCTGTGTACGAGCATTCTTCAAGGTTAGAAGCCATCTCAGATTCAATTGGAATAAGTCAAGAAATAGGGAAAAAAAATTGAAGATGGATTCTAATCAAAAAGTAGGTCGCAAGACCAATCAATATCATATGGTAAAAGAAGGTGAAAAGCTTGTAGAGGAAGGTAAGATTAATGCCCTTCCCAACTTTTTTAGCCCTGGTATTAATGAAGATCATCACTTGGAATATTAGAGGACTCAAAGGGAGTCTTTCAAAACAAAATGAAATTAGAAGAATGATTCAGATAAATCATCCACATCTTGTTTTCCTTCAAGAAACAAAGATGTCAATGGAGGATATGGACTCAATTGCCAGTAAAATTTGGCCAACTAGAAAAGTGGTTTCCCTCAGTTCCCAAGGGACTTCGGGTGGCATTGCTTGTCTTTGGGACCCAAAAGAGGTAGTTATTCACCATATGGTTGGCAGTTGGGGTTTGTTGGCTATAGCTATTCAAAGTAGACATTCCAACCAGATTATGCTCTACATTACTGTTTATGCTTCGACTTCTTTGGAGGAAAAAAGAAGACAAGTGGAAGGATATTACTCATATTATCTCTCATTTTCCTAAAGCTTGGATCTTGATCGGAGGAGATTTCAATACCATCCTCTCTCTGGATGAGAAAAGGGGGGGAAATAGAAATTTGGACAAAAGCACATACCTCATGAGCGAATATATTGCAAACCTTCATCTTGTGGATATCCAACTAGATAATGGCCTTATGACTTGGTCTAACATAAGGCAAGGCTTAGCTTGTATAATGGAGAGATTGGATAGGTTTTTGCTCTCTAAAAATTTCTTAATCCATGGTCACATTCCTAAAGTGAAGACTCTTAATAATGTTGGTTCGGATCATTGGCCAATCATGGTGGAAATGTGGAAAACCAATGTGAGTTTCTCTCCTTTTCATTTTCAATTAATGTGGCTTAGAGACATTTCCTTCAGACCTCATGTGCAACAATGGTGGAAGGAAGGTAAACCTAGGCATGGGACTAAGATGTTCTATTTTGCCAAAAGACTGCAATACATTAAATCCAAAATCAAGACTTGGAACTGGAAAGAGTTTGGGGATGTTCATAAAAAAAACATGAAGTTATTGCTCATCTTGAAAATTTGAATAAGAAAATCCATTTAGATGGCCTCACAGAGAAGAGAAGTGCAGATGAAATTAAACTCACAACTCAGTTAGAGGAATGGGAAAAAAGAGAAGAAATCTTATGGAAGCAAAAATCTAGAATTCAATGGCTCAAAGAAGGAGATCGAAACACAAATTTCTTCCACAAATCTCTTCTAGCTCGAAGATCTCACAACTTTATTTCTTCCTTAAAATCAGATTCTGGAGATGTTGTTTATACTTGGGATGGCATGAACTCTATTGTTGTTGATTACTTTTCCAATATTTTTGTTGCTACTCCTCTTGACTCAACTTCACAACAAAATGTTCTTCAAGCAATCCCTTCTCTTATCACTTCTGAGGAGAACTCTATTTTGACTGCTCCTGTTACTATCAATGAGCTTCAACAAGTAGTTTTTAAAATGCAAAAAGGGAAAACCCTAGGTCCCGATGGTTTTCCCATTGAGTTCTACCAAGAGTTCTGGGATATCCTTCATGTTGATTTATTAGAGGTGGTGGAAGAAGCTAGGAAAGCCAAAGAAATTTTGAAGGTTATCAATAAAACTTATATTACTCTTGTTCCAAAAGCTCAAGAGGTTGATCATATCTCAGCTTTTAGACCTATTGCTTTATGTAATGTTCTTCTCAAAATCATTACTAAAATCATGGCAGAAAGGTTGAAGCCTCTTTTGCATAAGATTATTTCCCCAGAGCAAGGGGGTTATGTGGAAGGACGTCAAATAGTAGATGAGATAGTTCTTGCTTAGGAAGCCATCCATTCCATGGATATGCAAAATTCTCCTTCCATGTTCATTCGGTTAGACTTATCCAAAGCTTATGACAGAGTGGATTGGCACTTCCTTATCAAAGTTTTGAGGCAATTTGGTTTCTCTAAGGATTGGATGGATTGGATTATGGGATGTATCTCTTCAGTTTCCTACTTAGTTCTTATCAATGGCAGGCCTTCTCAGTCATTCCCAGCTTCCAGAGGTATTAGGCAAGGTGACCCGCTATCCCCTTATTTATTCATCATTCTTGTTGAATGCTTGGGTAGGACTATAACCAAAAAGAGGGAAAACAAAACCCTTGAGGGAGTTACCATTGCTCATGGAGCTAGACCTATCTCTCATCTTCAATTTGTGGATGACTCTACTCTTTTAGGTAAAGCTACAGCTTAAGGAAGCTTCTAATATTAAGCAAATCATTAGCTATTTTTCTAAGGCTATTGGGCAGTTGATCAATGAAGACAAATCTAAAGTTATTTTCTTTCACATTCTGCTAGACAAGAATCCATGGTCTTGGATAAATTAAGATATAAGAAGACCTCTCTTCCAATCACTTATTTAGGTATTCCCATAAATATTCAAAGGCAAAAAAATAAATATTGGAATTGGTTGTTGGACAAAGTCAAGAAGAAAATTGGAAAGTGGACCAACAAGTGGCTTTCTTCTGGGGGTAGAATCACCTTGGTAAAATCAGTCCTTCAAGCTATTCCTATTTATGTTTCTTCCATTTTGAATATCCCAAAGGTCGTTCTTCGAGAATTGGATCAAATCAGTCATCGTTTCCTTTGGAGTGGTACTAAGGAGAAAAGAAAATGGGCCTTGGTGAAATGGGATACTTTATGTCTTCCTAAGAGTGAAGGGGGGTTAGGATTCTGGTCTTATATTATTAACAACAAAGCTTTAGCTGCTAAATTATATTGGAGGATGTTGCATAACCCCAATGCTCTTTGGGCCAATAATCTTCATGCTAAATATGCTGAGAACAAAAGTCCTGAAGACCTTGTTCGCTATCAACTTCCTACCAAAGGTTCTCCCATTTTAGCAGTTCTTAAGACTGGTGAGGATTTGATAAAGAAAAAATTATTTTGGATCATTCATAATGGTCAACATGTAAATTTTTGGACAGATTCTTGGGATGGTCACAAGCCTTTGATAACTCAGTTTCTCGATTGGAGGCCTTGGATGGAGGAGCTTCATCGAGCTAATTGGATAAAGGTGGCTAATTACTTTCGGTACCATACTGGTAATTCAAAGGTTGGTAGATATTGGATCCCTATTGAGGACTGGCCTATTCAAATCCTAGAAAGGCAAAGACAAGATATCCAAGGCATCCTTCATATGAGATCCCTCTCTTGGTCCCATGAAAAAGATTGTTTTGGATGGAACAACACTACTAAGGGTGAGTATTCAGTTGCTCAAGGTTATTTGACCTTATGCCATAATAATCCCAACCATTCTTCTGACATATTTTCTCGATTGTGGGCTCAAAAGCTCTAGCCTAAGGTGAGGTTCTTTAATTGGCTTTTATTGCATCGTAGGGTGCTTACTGGTGAGCAACTTATGAAGCGTGGTTTTCATGGCCCTTTTAGATGTGAAATGTGTGAAGAGAATGTAGAAAATCTCAACCATATTTTTATTGAGTGTACTTTAGCCTCTGAGCTATGGAGGAGAATGGCCACTTTACTTGGCTTACAATGGTCCAATTTTTTTACTTTTGAACAACTTTGGAGGGATTGGCCTAATCAAGAGGGTGTTGATCATTTTATTAGGCACTTAGTTTGGATGGGTTCTACCATTCTTCTTTGGAATATTTGGAATGAAAGGAACAACCAAATTTTTAATCAAGATAGGAAGGATATTCACTATATTTGGCAAAATACCATAGCCAACTTAGTTGAATCAGTCCATCAACTCCTTAATCACCCCCAAAACTCCCACCAAATATGGGATCAAGTGATGCAAATATTGAAGATTAAATCTTCTAAGGGCAACCAACTTAAAGGGAATGTGAGTATTAGTAAGATGGATAGGACTAGAAATTGGCAACCTCCTCCTAAGGATTTTGGAAAAGTCAATACCGATGGAGCCTCTAGAGGGAACCCTGGAAAAGCCAATGTGGGAGGAATTGGTAGACTTTCAGATGGCTCCCTGGTTTTTACTTTTGCTGAGAATTTGGGTATTCTTTCCAATAACCTTGCTGAGGGGTATGGTATCCTCAGAGGCCTTCAGGAGGCTACTAAGGTTGGATGGGAAAAGGTGTTAGTTGAGTCTGACTCTCAACTTATGATTAATCTCTTGAAGACTCCTTCTAAGAATCATAAGGTGGATTGGAGAATAAAAAGAATTATTGAGAAGATTCAATTAATCCAGATGGGATTTTTGAAAGTTGATTACAATCATGTGGTCGAAGATCAAAACAAGAGTGTTGATGCTTTAGCTAATTGGGCTTTGGACAAAGGTGATCTTACTTGTTATGGCCACCCTCCTATATGGTGGGCTTCTCAAATTAGGGAAGCTCTTCTTTCTATCATTTCTTTGGATGGCTCCAGCTTCGAAGGTACCTAGTTTCTTCTTGTTTTTTTTTTTTTTGCTTCTCTTTGGTTCATTCAGTTTTTTTTAGTTCCCTAGCTCATTCTATTCTTTATTTTGTTTCCTCTGTTGATTCTTGCCTTAATAGTCTTCTCGGTCTAGATAGGTCATTGTTATGTTCAATTTTTTTCTTTTTTTCTTTTTGTTTTTTTTGTTTAGTTTTTTAAGGTGGGTGGGTTCTTTTGTTTTGTTTTGTTTTTGTGTTCTTTGTGTTGTTTTTTGTTGTTCATGTGTTTTTGTTGTTTTGTTTTTTTTTTTATGTTTTTTGTTATTGTTCTTGTGTTTTTTTCGTTCTTGTTCTTGGGTTTCTCTTTGTTTGTGTTATTTCGTGTTTTTATGTGTGAGTGTTTTCTATGTTTTTTGTTTTTGTTTATTGTCTGTTGTTGGTTGTTTTTTATTTTTATTTTTATTTTATTTTATTTTTTAATTTTTTAGGTTTTGGTTGTGTTTATTTTTCATGTTTTTTTTTGGTTATGTCTTTGTAGTGTTCTGTTGTTTTTGTCTTGTTTGTGTTTTGTTATGTGGTTCTTGTGTTTTTCTATGTGGTTTGTGTTGTGGTTTCTTTTATCTTATTGTGCGTGTTTGGTTGTGCTTTTGTTTTTGACACACTCAAGGAGCATGTTTTTTATTTTATTTTATTATTTTTGTTGTTATTTACTTATTTTTAAATTGGTTTTGTGTGTTTGTTTGCTCCTTGAGTATGTCAAAGGTGGTAGGCCAGGTCCGAGTCCTGGGCATTTTTGGTGGAATGGATACCCCTGCCTCCTTGGGTCTTACCCGAAAGTGGCATCCCTTTTGGGATGTTTTCCACAAATAAAAAAAAAAAATATTCCAAAGTAGTTGCTAAAATTACATCCCAATTTTTTTAGCATTCTTGTAGGACCAAAATATTTGTTTAATGATCTATGGCCTCCCACACATAACATATATTATATATTACACCCTAAACTAGCTAGGATTACTCTTGAGGGGAGTTTTAGATGAATAAGATACCAAAAAAAGAGTTTTTTAAGCATCAAGGTTCCAAACCTTTATATCTAAACACTCAATGCTCTCCAAGTTGACTCTCCAAATATTTGGTTTCATCTTACATTAAGTTTATATTCTACAAGAAGAGGGAGAATGATAGATCTATAGAGGGTCTTCACTCTCATCTCACATATCCTTTTTCTATCAAAATATTAGTGCATATAAAAATCCATTTCCATCCATATCACTCATTTGGAAAACATATCTAAGCTAAAATGAATAATATAAATTATAATAAATGTACAATAGAGTAAACTAGAATGAAATTGAGAAACATCTTAAATAATGCATGACGAGTCATTGAATGCTTGAAAACCATAAAAGTGGTGGGACTTGGTGAAATGATAATCTATTTTTACTTTTATTATTTAAATATGGAGAATCCATTAGAGCCAAGGGATTTCAAATATTGATCTCTTCATAGAGAATGCCCTCTACTCACCACTCCAACTCCTATTTAAATTTTGAGATAGATTTTATTATATACATTAGGTTTTAGTTCTTTAGATGCTATTGTGAGTGACAACATCTTAACCATACTATTAAAAACACATCCTTCCTTTCATCATAAATATATCTTACCAATATTTACAAAGACTAATACAATGTTAGTTATCATTTGAAGATGTTACATTAGATTTCATATAAGGTGTCATTATGTGGCAATATGTGTAGTCAAATTTTATTAATGTTACTAGCTTCCTATCCACATAGGTTTAGTACCAAACTCATTTGAATGTTAGTGTCACCTTTGTTAGAATATATTACATTATTTGGTAATATACCTAGTTAGGTTAGTTTACTTTCTACTTAGGTTAGTCTTTATCTACCTAGGTTAGTTTACCGACATTCCTATGTCAACATATAATATTGTTAGCATATTATTTGGTTAGTAGGTTAGCGTAGATTAAGGGGCTATCTTTAGCCTATGGTTTGTATTTATATACATTATCATTATCATTAATAAACAATGATTATACTCGCCAATATGGTATTGGAGCCATCAGATAATCTCAGCTCGATTGTAGCCTGAGATTGGCTCAATTGTAGATCTAATTTGGACTAGTCTGGTAGATACTAAGAGCCTATACTACGGTATGTTAGAGACCACATCACGGGGATTGGAGGATCTTTGCAGACCGCTAGATCGACGGGAGAACAACCACGGATCTATGGCCAATTCATGGATCTGGGTGACTGGTTGAACTCATCTAAAGGACTGGAAGACTTGATCTAACCTCTAAGTGACTGCTCACATCAGGACTAGGACGACACTTGGTGGACCCTTAACTACAACCAGACTATGCCAACCTGACTCCAACGCATCGAACGTGACTCAACATATCAGAGTATACGATTGGACCCTGTGACACTAATGGATCCCTAGGACCTGTTGGATGCTAGACTACGCCATGATAGCCGAGGCCAACGGACCACAAAGCAAACATAGACCTCTGACGGTGTTTAAGCCAGAATAGTAGTCTATGGTGTCTAGGCCAGAATAGTCGACAACCTAGTGGAAAGTGGAGATCGATGACCTATGGTGAATCCCAGCGGACATATACACGTGGATGAACGAATGACATCGGATCATGATTGAACGGATGCTTGGCAGCGCATGAACACGTCGGATAGCGGTAAAAGGAATTTGAGATCGGCCTAGACCACCATTTGTTGGTCGAATAAAATAAGGCGTGTATTATTTTTTACACCCGTTCAACACCAAAATACCATGCATGTGGGATTATTTCCTCAAAGTTTTATTTTGTTGCTGCCAGCCGAAATATAGCAGATTCGAATTGATGCTGGTCGTTTCCTATGTAGATTAATTCAGACAAAAGCTTTGACCATGCTCGCCAATACTCCCAACAATCACAATGATTTGTAGGCACATACCTAGAATCAATCAACATGACATTGATCCCATAGAAGGATGCTCGCAGACGACATCGGGCCCAGGCACAAACAGTTTTGTTGCCCATAGGTGCTCCGATCTAAAAAATTTATTACCGCCGAATAGATCCAGGTGATTCGCGGTGTGGTGTTTTATCTTTGCAACCAAGTTCAACTTAGGTTGATTATCAATTGTTACAAGAGGAGTGCTCGCAGATGCTCTTGCTTCGATCGTTGATTAAATCAGCCACTCACATGATATTTTACAACGTTCAGTCAACCGAAGATGCTTAGAGGAGGTGCAAGTTCAGATCCAACTAAATTTTATGGTGCGAGTTTGACATCAACAAATGATCTCGTTGCAGGCCATGCATAGATTTTTTTGTGTTGCCACCAGTCATTCAGAGGTATGCTCAGCATACAATAGAATTTTTCTTTGTAGAAGCCGATTGCAGCAGATACTCGATAGAAAACAAATTGCAATCGCATTATGGACAATCTAGACAAGGGTATTGCAGCCAGCAGAAGCAACGTCGGATTGGTAGGTTTGATTCCGAAGAGACACGTCACTCGGAGAAGCTAGGATGTAGCAAGGAGCGCCATCATGGAGTGGAAGCAACAAATAGAGAAACGTCGATCTCTCTTCAAGGCCAGCTTTGTAGCTGGAGTGGTACGGGGGTAGCAGCTAAGGTATTGCATGGACCCGATCATGGGTCAAATCCCGTCGAGGCTGAAAAAGGCTTCAATTTTGCTCCACAAGAGTGCAAAAGGTAACCCTTTATTTTTTAATTATTTAATTAATAATTTTTTTTTATTAAGCTTTATTATCAATTTATTGATTTTTAAAAGCTTATGATAAATTATTTTTTAATTTAATTGATTAAAATTTTATTTTTGAAATAAACATTTTTTTAAACCAAAGGGAAATTACACATTTAGCAAGGCATAAATTCATCCAAAATAATTTTTTTTTAGGCTTCATAAATATCAATTCTCTTTTGTTTGAAGTCCTTATAAAAGAAAGTTTTTTTTGATGAAATTTTTGCACTTTGCCTAAGAAGCAAGATTTCTAAAAGCCTTTCAGGCTTCAAAGTTGCACTTTGATAACACTAAGGGGGGAGATAACATTTTTTTCTCTCCAACCAAGGGGGGATATAATTTTGCAACAAAAGGAAGGATAATAATTAGTTTCTCTCTTTAATAAAATTTTGCAAAAAAGGGGGAATAAGCTTGTAAAGGTGCATTTTCGGCAGTGACCGACACCTTTAGTCCATTATTTTGCAAAATTTCATTGTAAAAGGTGCATTTTCGATAGCGACCGACACCTTAGTCCATTATTTTGCAAATTCATTGTAAAAGGTGCATTTTCGACAGAGACCGACACCTTAAAAATGGGTAAATCAAAGAAAAAGCAAGCCCCTAAACAAACTGATGTTGTTGAAAAATCAGTTAAAGGTCCTTACTTTCCACCAAAGATGGAAGGAATGGATTTTTATGAGGATGAAAAATATTCTACACTACGCAGTGGTGTAAAATCCATTCTCAAATATTTTGAAGATTCTAAAGACCTTCAAAAGAATGGTGTTCAAATACCTATAGGCGTCATAAGGGCAGTCTACATATCATTGATTTCTCTTGATATTGCCCAACATAAAGTGTACAGGGACTTTAGTAAGGAAACAGAGGTCAAACCCCTAATGGTCGATGCCTGTAGTGACACAAGTGACCTTCAACCCATGGTGGTGAATGCTTGTTGTGACACATGTGACCTTGAGCCCATGATAGCCAATGTTTGTTGTGATACAAGTGACCTCATGCCTATGATGGCAGATATTAGTTGTAGCACAGGTGATCTCATCACAGTAGCAGATTTTTTGCTTGTGACACCAGTGCCTTAAAAATTGAACCTCCTAAAAATGAACTCCATAATCTCATCAATAGCGACAAATGCAATAATGTTAAAAGCATTGATGAAAATGATAAAATTGGGTGTTTTGAAAAACACACCAAAGGATTTGGTTCTAAAATGATGAAGAATATGGGATTCAATGGTGAGAGATTAGGTAAATAGGAACAAGGCATTAAAACTCCTATAATGCTAAATGTCAGGGCAAATAATGAAGGCCTTGGCTATACTGGACATGCAAGTACCAGTAATTCCATGTTTGTAAAACCTAAATCTCCTCCATCTCCTAAAAAGCATTGTTGCAGTCACTATGGAAAGGTAGGACATGTTGCAGCTAAGTGTTGGAGATTACATCCTTGTGATTCTTGTGGATGTATGAATCACTCTTCTTCTAGATGTTGGTACAAAGTGAAAATGGCCAACAAGGTTCATATTGATTATGGATGGATAGATATCACACAATAGACCATGATGAAAAAAATATTGTATGGCTTCTACCGAAAAGGTAAAACCTATGGTAGACCCTGTGGCAAATCCAATGATAGACCAAGTGGCAGTCCTAGAGACAATGACCCAGAGACAGACCTAAAGATAGACCCAGAGACAAAGTTCTAGATGCAGATCTACAGGCAGATCTAGAGGCAATGATCGAGAGGTAGATTCACAGGAAGATCCCGTGATAGACCCAGAGGTACACATCTAGAGGTATATTTAGAGCTAGTGCCAAAGCCATGAGCCAGAGCCAAATCCAGAGACAAAGCAAGAGCCAACATTATTTCATTACACTTCTTCTTCTTCCTTGTATTGGGACAGTTATATACTTTACCCAAATATTGTTGTATAGGGGGATATATATGTCTTACCCAAATAATGTAATAAGGGGGGATGTTAGAATATATTACCTTATTTGGTAATATCCCTAGTTATGTTAGTTTACTTTCTACTTAGGTTAGTCTTTATCTATCTAGGTTAGTTTACCGACATTCCTATGTCGGCATACAATATTGTTAGCATATTATTTGGTTAGTAGATTAGCGTAGATTAAGGGGTTATATTTAACCTATGGTTTGTATTTATATACATCATCATTATCATTAATAAACAATGATTCTACTCGCCAATATGGTATTGGAGCCATCAGATAATCTTAGCTCGATTGTAGCTTGAGATTGGCTCAATTGTAGATCTAATTTGGACCATTCTGGTAGATACTAAGAGCCTATACTACGGTATGTTAGAGACCACATCACAAGGATTGGAGGATCTTTGCAGACCACTAGATCGATGGGAGAACAACCACGGATCTATGGCCAATTCATGGATCTGGGCGACTGGTTGAACTCACCGAAAGGACTGGCAGACTTGATCTAACCTCTAAGTGACTGCTCACATCAGGACTAGGACGACACTTGGTGGACCCCTAACTACAACCAAACTATGCCAACCTGACTCCAACGCATCGAACGTGACTCAACATATCAGAGTATACGATTGGACCCTGTGACACTAACGGATCCCTAGGACCTGTTGGATGCTAGACTACGCCATGATAGCCGAGGCCAATGGACCACAAAGCAAACATAGACCTCTGATGGTGTTTAAGCTAGAATAGTAGTCTATGGTGTCTAGGCCAGAATAGTCGACAACCTAGTGGAAAGTGGAGATCGATGACCTATGGTGAATCCCAGCGGACATATACACGTGGATGAACGGATTACATCGGATCACAATTGAACGAATGCTTGGCAGCGCATGAACACGTAGGATAGCGATAAAAGGAATTTGAGATCGGCCTAGACCACCATTTTTTGGTCGAATAAAATAAGGCATGTATTATTTTTTACACCCGTTCAACACCAAAATACCATGCATGTGGGATTCTTTCCTCAAAGTTTTATTTTGTTGCTGCCAGCCGAAATATAGCAGATTCGAATTGATGCTGGTCGTTTCCTATGTAGATTAATTCAAACAAAAGCTTTGACCATGCTCGCAAATACTCCCGACAATCACAATGATTTGTAGGCACATACCTAGAATCAATCATCATGACATTGATCCCATAGAAGGATGCTCGCAGACGACATCGGGCCCAGGCATAAACAGTTTTGTTGCCCATAGGTGCTCCGATCTAAAAAATTTATTACCGTCGAATAGATCTAGGTGATTCGCGGTGTGGTGTTTTCTCTTTGCAACCAAGTTCAACTCAGGTTGATTATCAATTGTTACAAGAGGAGCGCTCGCAGATGCTCTTGCTTCGATCATTGATTAAATCAGCCACTCACATGATATTTTACAGCATTCAGTCAATCGAAGATGCTTAGAGGAGGTGCAAGTTCAGATCCAACTAAATTTTATGGTGCGAGTTTGACATCAACAAACGATCTCGTTGCAGGCCATGCATAGAATTTTTTGTGTTGCCACAAGTCATTCAGAGGTATGCTCAACATACAATAGAATTTTGCTTTGTAGAAGCCGATTGCAGCAGATACTCGATAGAAAACAAATTACAATCGCATTATGGACAATCTAGACAAGGGTATTGCAGCCAACAGAAGCAACGTCGGATTGGGAGGTTTGATTCCGAAGAGACACGTCACTCGGAGAAGCTAGGATGCAGGAAGGAGTGCCATCATGGAGCGGAAGCAACAAATAGAGAAACGTCGATCTCTCTTCAAGGCCAGCTTTGTAGCTGGAGTGGTACGGGGGTAGCAGCTAAGGTATTGCATGGACCCGATCACGGGTCAAATCCCGTCGAGGCTGAAAAAGGCTTCAATTTTGCTCCACAAGAGTGCAAAAGGTAACCCTTTATTTTTTAATTATTTAATTACTATATTTTTTTTATTAAGCTTTATTATCAATTTATTGATTTTTACAAGCTTATAATAAATTATTTTTTAATTTAATTAATTAAAATGTTATTTTTGAAATAAACATTTTTTTAAACCAAAGGGAAATTACACATTTAGCAAGGCATAAATTCATCCAAAATAATTTTTTTTTAGGCTTCATAAATATCAATTCTCTTTTGTTTGAAGTCCTTATAAAAGAAAGTTTTTTTTCATGAAATTTTTGCACTTTGCCTAAGAAGCAAGATTTCTAAAAGCCTTTCAGGCTTCAAAGTTGCACTTTGATAACACTAAGGGGGGAGATAACATTTTTTTCTCTCCAACCAAGGGGGGATATAATTTTGCAACAAAAGGAAGGATAATAATTAGTTTCTCTCTTTAATAAAATTTTGCAAAAAAGGGGGAATAAGCTTGTAAAGGTGCATTTTCGGCAGTGACCGAAACCTTTAGTCCATTATTTTGCAAAATTTCATTGTAAAAGGTGCATTTTCGACAGCGACCGACACCTTAGTCCATTATTTTGCAAATTCATTGTAAAAGGTGCATTTTCGGTAGAGACCGACACCTTAAAAATGGGTAGATCAAAGAAAAAGCAAGCCCCTAAACAAACTGATGTTGTTGAAAAATCAGTTAAAGGTCCTTACTTTCCACCAAAGATGGAAGGAATGGATTTTTATGAGGATGAAAAATATTCTACACTACGCAGTGGTGTAAAATCCATTCTCAAATATTTTTAAGATTCTAAAGACCTTCAGAAGAATGGTGTTCAAATATCTATGGGCGTCATAAGGGCAGTCTACATATCATTGATTTCTCTTGATATTGCCCAACATAAAGTGTACAGGGACTTTAGTAAGGAAACAGAGGTCAAACCCCTAATGGTCGATGCCTGTAGTGACACAAGTGACCTTCAACCCATGGTGGTGAATGCTTGTTGTGACACATGTGACCTTGAGCCAATTATGGCCAATGTTTGTTGTGATACAAGTGACCTCATGCCTATGATGGCAGATATTAGTTGTAGCACAGGTGATCTCATCATAGTAGCAGATTTTTTGCTTGTGACACCAGTGCCTTAAAAATTGAACCTCCTAAAAATGAACTCCATAATCTCATCAATAGCGACAAATGCAATAATGTTAAAAGCATTGATGAAGATGATAAAATTGGGTGTTTTGAAAAACACACCAAAGGATTTGGTTCTAAAATGATGAAGAATATGGGATTCAATGGTGAGAGATTAGGTAAATAGGAACAAGGAATTAAAACTCCTATAATGCTAAATGTCAGGGAAAATAATGAAGGCCTTGGCTATATTGGACATGCAAGTACCAATAATTCCATGTTTCTAAAACCTAAATCTCCTCCATCTCCTAAAAATCATTGTTGTAATCACTATGGAAAGGTAGGACATGTTGTAGTTAAGTGTTGGAGATTACATCCTTGTGATTCTTGTGGATGTACGAATCACTCTTCTTCCAGTTGTTGGTACAAAGTGAAAATGGCCAACAAGGTTCATATTGATTATGGATGGATAGATATCACATAATAGACCATGATGAAAAAAATATTGTATGGCTTCTACCAAAAAGGTAAAACCTATGGTAGACCGTGTGGCAAATCCAATGATAGACCAAGTGGTAGTCCTAGAGACAATGACCCAGAGACAGACCTAAAGACAGACCCAGAGACAAAGTTCCAGATGCAGATCTACAGGCAGATCTAGAAGCAATGATCGAGAGGTAGATTCACAGGCAGATCCCGTGATAGACCCAGAGGTACACATCTAGAGGTATATTTAGAGCTAGTGCAAAAGCCATGATCTAGAGCCAAAGCCAGAGACAAAGCCAGAGAAAAAGCAAGAGCCAACATTATTTCATTACACTTCTTCTTCCTTGTATTGGGACAGTTATATACTTTACCCAAATATTGTTGTATAGGGGGATATATATGTCTTACCCAAATAATGTAATAAGGAGGGATGTTAGAATATATTACCTTATTTGGTAATATCCCTAGTTAGGTTAGTTTACTTTCTACTTAGGTTAGTCTTTATCTACCTAGGTTAGTTTACCGACATTCCTATGTCGGCATATAATCTTGTTAGCATATTATTTGGTTAGTAGGTTAGCGTAGATTAAGGGGCTATCTTTAGCCTATGGTTTGTATTTATATACATTATCATTATCATTAATAAACAATGATTCTACTCGCCAATAACCTTATCACCATATTTTACTTCCTTTAATTATACTTTATAACAATTGTGTTCCTATGAGTGGCTTTATTTTTATGAGCAAGTTGGCCTTAATGCATTAAAATTGTACTTTGAGATCTACAAAGAATATATATCTTAAATTTTTTCCTATTAGTTTCATTTAATAAATAAAACTAAAAATATGTTTTAATCTCTTCATATGGAGTGGATGATTTAACATTTTCAAGAGTTTGCAAATATTGATCTCGCTTAAAAATATAGTTAATGCTTTGCTTATTTTTCACTTAGAGTAAATTGTATCTATTAATGGTGTTTAAATGTAATAGATTTCCATGATAATAAAGGCTTTAAAGTGAGTTACATTGTATGAGAATTGTTAAACCATGATACTAATTGATTATATATATATATGTTTATAATGATGATGAGTTCATATGACCTTTGGAGTATACCAAATTTTAGTTACCTTATAGCTTGAGGTCCCTCTCTATTAGGTTAGAGTTTGTTTCGTTCATCTTATCATTGATTTGCATCATCAAATTCCTTAAGAGCATCTTAAATGCTAGATTTGCTCCTTAAAGCTTGAAATTGAGGACTATTTTATTTTCATATACTCTC
Organism: Wollemia nobilis; assembly: GCA_028583015.1. Taxonomy (NCBI): domain Eukaryota; kingdom Viridiplantae; phylum Streptophyta; class Pinopsida; order Araucariales; family Araucariaceae; genus Wollemia; species Wollemia nobilis. The sequence goes on from JAQPPZ010001484.1 coordinate 1,603,611, forward strand.
CCTTTAATGAGATCATGGGAATATTTTTTTTGGTGTGTGTTTAGAGATTTACTTCTTTCTAGAACTTTATGGCTTATGAGGACCAAAGATGCTTAGTTCTCTTCCTTAAAGATATACTTGAATTTTATCAATGACTTTCTAGAAAACACTTTGCTTCATATTGATTACTTTGGGTTGGATTAATTCTTTCGAGCTACTTTCCTTCCTTGAAGCTTTGACTTTCTTTCTTTTATACATATCTTAAGATGTGCCTCTTATTTCATATTGTATCCTTATAAACCAATTTTCACCTTTTGTAAATATTAATATAATGTTGATAACTTACAATTTTTTTTCATTATCTAATAAAGATATTATACTATATTAAATTTTGACTTTTTTAACCTACATTAATACTAATAAAATAAATACATCAATAACATAACAATTTATTTATTCATTATAAAAAAATAATATAAAATTATTTTATCAAAACAAAAAAATATCTATTTATCTATCTATCTTATCGAAATGAAGTCAAAGTATAGTAAATTTGTTTTTTAAAAGCATAAAAGCAATTTTCAAAGGCAAAGGATGTGCCTATGTGTGATATATCTCCAATTTGGATAGATATGAAAAATGAACTACTCTTGCTTACACGGTCGCACTAGATTTTTACTTCATGAGATTTCAAGTATAAATAATCCCATCCATACATACTGTAATTGATTTCTACATAGAAATTGATATTACTTGAATAATAAATGTTTCCTATGCATACTTCCTAATATATTTCAACTATATCGCATTAGCTACGGTTTTACTGAAATTCTTTTGAAGCCGAAACCACTACGATGTTTTTTAAGAACATAAACTCTAAATATTAGTGATTTTGTCTACACAATTTTTAAACTTGATCTTTGGGTATTTTTGCATAAATTTCTACGTTAGTTGGTTTATTAGATTTTACTAGAATTTAAGCCTTGATTAGACTTCTACTATCTTATATCAGATAAAATGTAATCAAAGCACCGATTTGTCCGAATCATCGTTTCCAAAATAAGCCTCACTTTTATAGGCTGCAGCTATAAATGTTGACGGTAATAACTCAAATTAAAAATAAATAAATAAATAAATTATATAAATGTTTCAATCATCGTATTTCTTCTACCCATATATATTATTCAATGTAGATCCACGTCATTTCCTTCTCTAAGGAACAAATTATTGGATAGGCATTCATCCAACAGATAAGAGCCAAAAGAGATCTCGAAAAATAATAATAATAAAACATGCAAAAGTTGCCAAAGAAAAATACAGACGCTAATATTTTAAATTCGCGTGTATTTCACTGCAAATAATGTGTTTTGAAATTATTAAAGAAATACAGCGAACACGTTGCCAATTTATAGTTTTAACAATCACCACCCTAGGCAGTCGGAACTAGGACGTGCAGGAAGTGGACCTCGGGATACCAAACTGCTGGGCATCAAGAGTCCAAATCTATTCCCAAGCTTTAAAAAGCAGAGTAAATCTGTGCCCATTATACTGGTTATCCATTTTACTGGTGCACTTTGGAGAACAGATATCGACTAAATTATACTGGTTATTAATTGTTATCGAGTGAAGTCCCAATTCCAAAATTGATAATCCATTACTTGCTATCAAGTCCAGTTCTAATATCAAAATTAATATTCTATTGCGAAGATTCAAGTTTGGGTTCCATTATAAACCTAATGTAGCAAATTTATAAGAAATATTATTGATAAATTTCTAAAATACAATTTGTACTTTATCTTCATCTCTAATCATGAAAATAACAGTGGCACTGTATTCTTAGGTCTGGATTCTTGGGTAATTCCTTTGGTGGTAAACAATAGTGAAGAGTTTGACATAGATGCAAGTGGGTTATATTGTTGATGTGTTGATGGAGAGATGACTAATTGGCCTTTGTTTCGTCCAAGTCCAAATGACAAGATTAGTAGGATTACACTATAGAATTGGATGTGATATTTTTTATTTCAAGTAAAATGGATAATTGAACATACTAAAAAGATAATTAAATGAAAGTAAGGTGCAATGTTTTTTTTTTTATGTTGATAGTTGAGTTCTTGAATCTTTTATAAGAATGGTTTATAACTTTATGATCCATTGTATAGTAAATATGTAGACATAAGCACTCATGGTCTATCTATCCTACTTACAGGTGGAAATGAGAAAGTTCATCAATTCTATGTGAATGTTAATATCTTTGGGATCCCATCTAATGATGGTTAACTAGGATATGTCAATTACAAGTTTCGATAACCTTTTAAACATTATGAATGTTAATGTGATAGAATCTTAATAGAAAATAAAATCATCCTTTAAGTTTAATGTTACCATGATCTCAATGATCAATATTTTATTCAACTTTAAACTTTTGTGTGGAATATATAATGTAGAACAAAAGAACAAAAATGTTAAGTTCAATAGTGGATAATGTTGGCTACCTAATTGTAAAGGAAATTCAACAAGGTGAACTACTTGGTTTTGGGTTTAAAAACTTTTAGAATGATTGTGTTTCCCATATAAGAGGCTTGCAGGTTCTTTTTTGTATATGACTTATTTTAACAATATAGAAGTCTCACTAAGTGCTTGTTCTATACATGTTTTGATTTTTTTCCATATTAACATAATGTTTGCAGAGTAGACTTGTGTAATGTTTAATTTCTTTTTTTAGAATATTTTAAAAATTCGATAAAATAATTTATAACAATAAGAATAATAATTATAATATCAAATGACATATTTTTATGTAGTTAGAAATATGGTTTTATTTTGGATTTGGTTACTGTGAGAAATTCTCTATGACCAACGTACAGGTCTGAGCAGTATCCTCCCAATCATGACCCCTCCTAAAGTTGAGATTAATACTTATCAATAGGGAATTTAACACAAAGCCACCACACACCCACCCCTTCACACACTCACCCACACCGTAGTTTGAACCTTGGACCTCTTGAAGAAGAGCCAAAGCCCAAACCATTGCACTACATCCTAGGTGCAAAAATATGGTTTCTTAATATGAATACTAGGGTTCAAATATTACTAAACAATACAAGAATAATTTTTAGTTATAATACTATAATATGGTTTTTATAAAATACCATGGTAACATGGTCATAATATAATATGGATAATGCTCAATTTAATAATATATAACCAATACAAAGAAAATAAGTATATACATGTAACTAAGCATAGCCAATAAGTTTGGGATAAGTACTAGGGATCCAATGAGTTTGGAACAAGTACTAGGGAGTACGGATTTTCATAACCAAATTTTAAGATTTCAATTCCATGAGTGAGAACCTTATACAACCATGGGGACACCTAGAATATCAAACTTATGACAATAATTAGATATAGGGTTAAGTGGCCATAAATGTAAATGTTGGCGACCCTAACTGATCATGGACCATTTTAGTCTTACTCTTTGGGAACAATGACCACCTGTTGTGGTTTTTGGTGCACCCAGTGCTCATACCATGCATGAAGTGCACAATCCAAAAGCTTGAGAAGAGTGGGATGTGACTCCAAGGACAATCTCTAAGGTTTTGATCAAGGTTGGCTTCTTGTTCATATGTATTCTTGATGCTCTTCTCATAATATAGTCTAGCCTATTAGTTTCTCATATGGAAAAAGGGATAGAAGGAAAGTGATAAAACTAACTAGCCTAAACTACAAGTGGTAATGTATAAACAATTATAGACTTCTTTTGAGTACCAATGGGATTAATGAACACATGTATCAAAACATGATAGGTAAAAGTGAAAATGACTTCAAGTCAGTATAATTTTTCATATATTAATCTTATTTTGAAGGCCTGGACATACTAATCACAACCCTCCATGCAAAGAAACATACATACAAAGAAAAGAATAGAAATTTAAGTAGTCATAGCTCCTTGTATTTATGTTCACAAGAACTTTTAGAAGTTTATAGAAAATGAAAGAGACTAGAAGACATGCATGTTTATTGACTCAAGGCTTAAGTCTAGATTGATACACAAAATGAGATGACAGAAAAACCCTATCTAATGCTATATACTAGGCACAAAAATATTGTTCTTCCTACTTATACAAAATTGAATATTTATACAGCCTAAATATAAATTTTAAATTTTAAATTTTCTTCTAATTTTTATGAGTGGAAATGTCAATGTCTTCTTTGGTTTTAGAGCTTGAAGTACTATGTTGCATTCATTCCTATAGATTCATAGTTGATAAGGGATTTAATTATCATAAATTTTTTACAAGTATAGTGGCATCCTTTGGAGGTACCATTAATGGACCTCTTCTATTCATGGTTACTCAAGTTTATATGGCATTAAAATTTACTTGTCGAGGAAGCCTCGTTATCAATCCTAAGACAGTATAGACCCCATTCCTATGTTTTCCTAATTATCAAGCCATTATCCTTATTAACATTTCATTGAATCCAATTGACACCTTTATCGATCAATAACTGCTTGGGTTTTCGTTGATCAATATCTCATGCATGACACAACTTTTGAGACACCATCACATTTCTAGTTTCTTCCTATCCCACCAGTTATTATCTCTTGGGACCTAATTATCAAATTTTGACAGTGCTAGACTAAAATCTACCATTATTGTGGAAAGGAGTTTGCACCCAATGATTATAGCTAACATATAGAATTGGATGAAACAACATATTTATCTTTGCTTCAACCTTTGGAGAAGGTTGAATCCTTTTGATTAAATTTTGGAAAAGTGATAGGAAAGAGTAAGGGTTAGATCAATATAGGGAAAATTGGATGGGATATAGTGTAACAACATTAGATATCACTAAGTAATATGCTATAAAACCAATTATATGGCACTTAATAGACCAGCCATTATCACCTACAATTGTAGATTTATTTAGCTCATGATATTTACTCTAATCATTCTAAGGATTCAAACAATTAGCAATCCAATAGATGATTCTTCGCTTTAATAAAATAGACTAAGTGTTGAATGTAATAGAAATGACTTAAAGGAAATGTATATAGGCTCTAATCATTCCAAGGACTTCAATTGCTAGCAATCCAATAGGTAATCCAAATAGTATAATTACTTTAATAGAATACACTAACAATTAAGTGTAATATAAATGACTTAAAGTAAAATTCACATAAAAACCTACAAATTGCATAGTAATGGAGGTCAAATAGCTATCACTTCATTGATCAACAACAAAATTACAAAGTAATACCAAGAAAGGACTACAAAGCTAACCCTTATTATGAGGTAACCTTAAACTTCATCTTGGACATAAATTTGAATTCAAATCATTGATTTACAACTACCTTTTACAAGTGGTTGCATTATTGGATCCATAATTTTCAGGCTTGGTTGTTATGATCTAGAACAACCTAGCCTTGGGCACTTTTCTCTTATGTTATTATTTTTTATTTCATATGGTCCTAGACTCTAGCTCAAGAATGATGACATCACCAGCTTGAATGATCCAACTTCAAGCAGTTTTGGATTTATTCGCTTACATCCTAATTTTGGGTACTTTGGACCTTCTTGCATGGTATTGGTCTCAACCTAGAACTTATTTAAATCATTGCTAGGAGTCATGTGGTCTTGAGCACCACAGTCTCGGGTAGTCTTCAAATTTTAACTTTTTTACAATCCTAGATTTGGGAACTTGATTATTGCATGGCCCCATGGTGGTGATGTGTTATGGTTACATATTTTATAATGTAGTCCCAATCATGATATTCCTAATTTCATACCATTCTAAAAATTTTGCAACACTTAGCCAATCCTTTACCAAAAATAAGTCTAGTTATTTAAAATTCAAATGGGGTCATGAATTTCACCTACAAGTAGTTGTTATGAACCTCTATTATCCTTATAAAAAATCATTCACAAATATTAAGATATATCAAACATGCATCCACAAAAAATTCTATAGTAATAATCCACATAGTAAAATAGAGAAAGATAATACCCTTGAGGTAGGGCAACATCAAGAATATTTTTTAAGGAAGGAATCACTCCACAAGATCTCCAACTCCACAACCCAAGACTCTTACCATGAATACTTCATATAACTTGCTTTTATAATTGGGGGTACAGCTCTCTTTATACAAGAATATGATGGATCACCTTCCATGAATTAGAAGGTCACCTACATGGTGATTCACCTTCCATGAGTTACAAAGTGCATAATATTATAAATGATATTATGTTATATAATATTATAATTTTATATGTGACCCATGCCATAATACAATATTATATCCCCACATTCATATACTTAGGTACCTAACATTACATTCCCCTTTCAAAAATGTTTCCTCTTCAAAACATTGGAAGAGTTTTAATAATATGATATTCTAATAAATGTTGTCAATTATTACCAATCTTGATTATTCCTCCATCCAGGTGAAATATTTATTGATGATAATTTGTGATGATGCTAATTTGCCCATATTCTACTTAAGTATTTATAATTATTCCTTGCATTTCATGTATGTCCATCATATCTCCTTTGATGCTCTTTGCCCTTTTTTCATGATTATTTCCTCTCATGGTGATGTGGATTATGATGTGATCCAATATTTTGTACCTCTATTTTATCCTTTTTTCTTGTACTCCTTTTGTTTTGGTTCATTTTTAAACTTTGGTTTAACTTCATCTTTGATCTCTACCACTACCTCCTCAAATTATATTTCAAGTTATTTTGCTTGTTCTTCAATTTGTTCTCCTACAATGGTTTCATGGTTTTCCCTTGATTCTTGCTATCTAAGCTAGGAAATATCTTACAAAGTTATATTCTTTCTTCTATACAATAATTTCATAAGTTTATTTTGCACATTTATGTTAATAGTACCTAAAGAATGCAATCAAGGATTACTTAGAATAATATCCATACCACCCATCTCAATAGCATAAAAATATAGATGTAAAACATATTTATCCATTGTGATATTCAAATATTTAAAAATATAAACATCCTCACCCTCAAGCTTTATGTTTTTAATTTTTGTTCTTGAAACCTAAAAACTGTTAGCCAACTCCCTACTGATGAAGTTATGCTTGCTGATGGGGTTTATGGAGACAATAATTTTTTCTTTTGTATGTAACCATGAACTTGCAAAATAAAATTTGTACATTCCAACAAGTTTTTTTGACCACTATTTGTTCTATCAGATACCAAAGATGTGTTTTCTTTTGCTTGCATATTATTATTTTTTCTTATGATCCTCATTTGCTTAAAAATACAACTTCAATTTATTCCCATGTGTATGTAAGATTATGGGCACTAGCAAAGTCCATAAACCAAGATAAAACTTTCCCTTGTAAATACACATAAAGCTCACAACTCCATAAAAAATTAGAAGAATTTAAAGACATAAATTTTTTCCATCATTCCGAAGTATTATTACCACCCTTTCTTGTGGAAATTAGCAACTCCATAACCTCAACTCATAATATTTTTTTCCAAAGCAACAAGGGTTTTAAATAAATAAAATTTATTAAAAATTAAATTTTTGAGATCTTGTTTATTTCTTTCTTTAGACAATGAAATTTACATATTTTCTTTGAAATAAAACAAACGACAACTGATTTTCTTACCCAAATGGGGAGATATGAATTTTTTCCCTTCGCCAAGTTTTTGATATTGCCGAAAAACAACCTCAGAAGTCTAACTTCAAATAGTTGTAAGTCATTGAATGTTTATCAGAATTTGAAAAATGAATAATCATTTTTATAGTATTCAAAATATTCTACACAATGGTGCAAAAATCTTCTAAAAAATACTACTAAAAAATTGATATGATTTTTTTTGCATAGCCATAAAAGAGTATAAATAACCCAACTTCAAATAGTCATAACTTCATCAATACTCATCAAAATTTAACAAATGGGCAATGAATTTTGTAGTACTTAAAATAATCCATATGTTGAAACATAAATATTCTGAAAATAATTGTTGAAAAAAATGGTCCACATAAGATGTGATATTTTTCTAAAAAAATGTGCCCTAGCTCTACAAAAATAACCTCACTTTGCCAAAGTTACTACTTTGATACCAATGTTTTTCAACCTCTATTCTCATTGTTAGAAATCATTCATCAATATGCAAAAATATCAAACATGCATCCACAAATAAATTCCACAATAACAATCCACATAATAAAATAGAGAAATATAATACCCTTGAGGTAGGACAACACCAAGAATACTCCTTAAGGAAGGAATCATTCCATAAGATATTTGTCTCCATGAGCCAAGACTCTTACCAAGAATACTTCATATAGCTTGCTTTTACAATTGGGGGTACATATCTCTTTATACAAGAATGTGATGGTTTACATTTTATGAATTAGAAAGTCACCCATGTGGTCACTCATCTTCCATGAGTTACAAAGTACATAATATTATAGTATAACACCATGTTATATGTTATTTTAATTTTATGTGTGACCCATGCCATAATACAATATTATATTCCCACATGCATATACTTAGGTACCTAACAGTAGCAACCTTTAGCTTGAGACTCCTTTTGACGAGGCGATTGCTTTGGTAGAATTTCCTTTGCATTGAATCTATGTGAAACTCTAGTTTGGGTGAAGGGCTACCTTTGGATGCCATCTGTAGTGAGAAATTTACTACATAAATTTTAAGCAAATTTAAGTCCATAATGGTTTGCTTAAGCATTCGAAACAACATTCTTGTAAGAATTATGACTCCAAACAAGTTTTTCAAGATTGGATATTAACCAAAGTTTGAATTTCCACTTTCTAGATCATATTCAAGTCTAGTGAATATCAATTTTGTTGTTTCCCTACTCACTTCTTGATTTATTATGCTTTAAAATTACTTTTATATAGGGATTATTGGACTTCTTTATTTTATTAGTGTGCCTAAGTTATTCCCTTTGTTCAATTTTGTCTAATTCACTCCCTTTTACTATTTTTTGCAACAAAATTTTGGGGCAACCTTCATGTGGACTAGCAAGCTTAAATAATCTTATTGAATCCTATCCTCAATGCCTTATCCTGATGAGGCCTAGAAATGCCTCATTATTTACACTATGGTTGACATACAAAAACTGCCATAATATTAAATATGACAAAGTTAAAGTGCCAAATAGTGATTAGAATATGTTATTTGTTACATGTTTGCATGATTTTATGTTTGGAATATTATACCTCTGTTTTGACTTTTTTCAGCATTTTATGCATTATTTTGGTTGATTAGGTAGTAAATAAAACATGTATTGCAATTACATTCTAATGGCATGAACAGATTCCTCTCATCAAGAACTACAACTTTGCTTTTTGTAGCAAGTCAATCCGAGCTGTAGATAAAAATTTATGAAGGTTACATCATTCCTGTGCTCATTGTTCATTCCTGCGCTCATTGTTCACGCCTTGGTCTTTTCTAGAGCTGTTAACAGGTGCAAATCTGTGTTAAAGAGAACATTGGCGAATCTACTGGGAATTATCCAGAGTGAGTTAAGGTACCAAATTCATACCAATGGTACTTCATAATATATAGAAAACATGACCTAAATTTGAAGGCATATGGACAAGTAACCTGGAAGTTATGGGGCCTGCAAAATGGCAGTTTCACACTTTTTGACAACTGGAAATGCTGGTAAAAATCTGTGTTAAAGGCCAAATTGATAGCGATGCAGGGAGTAATTTATGAGGAATTAAGAGTTGAAAATTGAACCCAATGTTGTTCATATAACCAAGAACATGTGGACATAATTTGGTAAAAAATTGAGTTATGATGAACAAGTTATGAGCACTCCAAAAGGGCATCTGGGCATGTTTTGGTAGCAGGAAACAACATGTCACAGTCCATACAAATTCTAGTCACCTGTCACTTTGAAGGAAGGCATGTAATTTGTCAAATAAAGAAGACATAAATGCTTGGAAACAGTTGAGGGAGAATAGGCATGACTCTTTCTCCACCTGACAGCACTGCCGAGTGATGCAAATGGAAGCAACAAGTCAAAAGGCTAAAATGCAAAAAATCTGGTAAATACAAGACACAGTCATGCAAATTCTAGCCAGCTGTACATGTAGACACCAAAACAGCACCAATCCGATTATGTGACTGCAAACACTGATCGCTTTGACAAACATAGCCCCCAAGGCAGCCCTCAGAGGTCAAACAGTGGTCCTAACCACTTTCATAGCAATTTTGTAAGGTCGGGAAGGCAATTTGGCACATTTAGACACTTTGCTCAGTATTCGTCTCACCCGGGGACGAATTCTAAGCTGGAATTCGTCTCACCCGGGGACGAATTCTGAAATCGTCTCACCCGAGGGACGAATTCCAAGTTTAACGGGCAAAAAGAAGAATGGTGCCAAGTGGCAGCCAGGGACAATCAGTTGATGACTCCTGCCTCGCACGCGTGTGTGGGTGGACAGATAGGCCGTTAGAGGACTGTCACAAGGGCAATTATGAAAGCCCAAGTCAATGGAGGACTCCCCTCCCTCATGGGAAGACATGACTGCCACATGGCACCTATGACCAACACATGGCATTTGTGCTTCCCTCTCAAAAGAGACCCCATGGGTCTATAAAAGGTGGGACTTTTCTCACCCAAAAGATAGAGATTGAAGGAGATTTCAAGCAACGAAGTGCTACCGAGTTGAACACCCACTTGCATCCCCTTTGATTCACCTTCTCACATCCACCAATCTCTTTTGCAAGGGAGGTTGTTGGGTGGCTTTTGGAAGCTTGAATCTGACCCAAATCCAACATATGGACACCTGAATCAACCAATTTGCCGACACCCCAATCCTAAGAGGTTTTGGGCCCATCCCTAGTGGATTGGCGCCAAGATCAAGTGCCAACGGTGGGAGGCCCACTTGGGCACCCCCGCACTTTCTAAGTTTTGTTCAAAAGCATTCTAGATTATTGTTTCAGGTTGCATTTCATGTTATTCTATTTGGTGAATTCATAGCTTCAATTTCATAACATTCTGATCAGATTTTATCATGCTTTGTGTCGCTTTGTTGTTTCACTAACTTGCAGGTGGCGATATCGAATTCCCGAGGATAGAGGCCAAATTGGGAGAATCCGACCATCTGGGTCGTCCCAAAATGGCCCCAATTACATAACCCCCTATTTGCAGGCGTTTTGTAGGTCCCGAGATTCGACATTGGAGCAGCAACGAGTCGGCTTTTCCAACACGAAGAATTCGTCCCACCCGGGGACGAATAGCGGTCGAATTCGTCCCGCCCGGGGACGAATTCCGGTTGAAGGCAGATTGGCCGACTGTCTCAATGGCGGTGGCCTTCCGGTGATGTTTTCTGTCCTCTGTCAAGTTTTCAGGTCATTTAGAGTCATTTTATCTATTGATTTGGATAAATGTTTACATGCATCTTTTGGCGATTTTAGAGAACAAACACTTTTTATTTGCAACAGGTGCTACGACATCTTCGTTGTTTCTTTGTTCGCGGGAGGAGCAGCGAGAGGTCAAGGACTCATCGACATCAGCGGCGGCATCATCTTGGCCCGTCCATTTCAAGTGTGGGCACGCGGAAAGAGGAACCTTAAGTCTCGATTGTAGTCAAATTCTTTTAACGCTCCTAGCCCCTGAAAAGGGAGGAGGCGTATTTGTAACAGAGATCAAGAAAGTTTAATGAAAGGGCTGTGTTTTCTCCATTTGCTTGTATCTCTTCCAATGTGTCTCTTTCATTTCATGCAATTTACATTTCTAGGACTTAAGCGTATTTGATTTTGAATGCATCGCAATTAGTGTTTCCTTTGCCCGGAATCTCGTGCTTTCAGTGGCGATCACGGTGGGACCCTGTTCCCTGGTTTTTAAAATCATAGAAACTGATTAAATTTTTGTGTTTTGTGCTTGACAGGTACATTTTTTTGTTGCAGACTGCTATTCGTCTCTGACTGTGACGAATTCTTTACTGTAATTCGTCTGACCCTGAGACGAATTCAAATTCATCTCTGGGAGGGACGAATTCTGTTCTGCAATTCGTCTCACAGAGGGACGAATTCCTGCCTGTAGATTTTTAGAGCAGAAATTCAGAAGCAACCGGTCCAAGCAGAGAAGAGGTAGGGATTTTCATAATCTCTGTTAAATTTTTTGTTTCTGTTTCTTTAAATGTTTTCATTTTATCCTGCATTGCATTAGGGAAAGTCATTTATGCTTGTTTCATTTTCGTTAAATAAAATGAATCCCACACACTTCACGCAATAATTTTAAACCAAGGAGCTGGTCGTAAGACCCCAGCCCTTGAGCAAGACCAACGGTGGGTTCATCACCACCTTGGCTTAGCTTTGCATCCATTTCCCGATTGTCAACTGTTGTTAGGCGTAAATCCTGACGAAAGCAGACCGAGTGTCGCTGGGGTGATTCCCATGCGCGCGAGGATAAGTCTTCTATGGTAGGTGCCATTAACAGGACAATCCCCCTTCCGTACCGCCTACGTACCATGTACCTTCTGCTCTCACGTACCTATAGTCTCCCTCTCGTAAGGGCGGGTATATAGAGAGGTTGGTATATCGGCCTGGTTGGTATATTGAAGGGGCGACCGTTTTGGGAGTTATATGAGCCGTCATAATGCATTTAAACGTTCTTCAAAACCTACAAAAACAAAACAAAACATCAAAATGCACTAAACCAGTTTAGGACACACTATTTAAACCCTTAAAAGAGATAATCACGGTTTGCGCATGTGTGTGTTCATTTCTGCTTAGTGTAACAAAAAAAAAAATCATAAACAAAAAGATAAAAATCTACGCATTTTGTCACTTGTTCCAAAAAGCTCCAAGGATTCCCGTAATCGCTTGGTCACTCCAAAATGCCCCAAAGGTGTCCATGAACCCTTTGGTCAACCCAAAATCACCCCAAATGTGCCCATAAGTGATGCGGGAGCATCCAACAAAATATGGGAAATCTTATATTTTTCCCTAAATTTTAGTGCATCTTGTCGGGGCCATAACTTCTCAACCGTAGCTCCGATTGACATGAAATTTTACAGGGAGTTAGTTGGGATAATTTTAAACAAATAATTCCCTAGAATCCTATTTTCCTAGAAAAGTCAGTTTTCGGGGCCAAATTCCATCATCTAGTGCCCCAAAATTAGGTTTTAAAATTGGGCGCGCATTTTTTTGCACTTTTTGAGCTGTTCGGATGTCAATATCTCCTAATGTATTTAGAGCTAGGACTTGAAACTTCATTTTTGTCTTATCTACTATAAGAGGGATGCACACGCCAATTTTGGGCCCCATCTGACTCATTTTCAATTTTTAGGATTTTTAGAGAGACATCGTCATGGTGCTCACCCGTAGCCAAGCCCAATCACGGGCGGAGGCTATGGGGAATGTCCCAGGAGGCATGAGTCACCTCCATTACAATCCCAAGGATTTGGTCATACCACCTTGGTGACCTAACACACAAGGCAGTCCCCTCCACACCTTAAAGGAAAGGGACTACAGGGACACCTCTTCGAGGGGCACTCCTGTTCAACATAGCATTCAACACACACCCTTCCATGAGGGGTACAGCCATAGGAGAGCTCCCTTAGATGCTCGCTATGAGTGGTCACCGCGCGACAAAGCGCTAGGTCAACATAGGGTTCGACGGGAGGGACCACATGATTACATTAACCCTCCTTCACCCCCTCTAGTTGTCAGGACTACAAAGAAAAATCCAGAGTACAAGGCTCTTCAGGCAGGGCGAGCTAGCTCCATCCATCCCTTTTTCACTTATGAAAGAGAGCAAGAGGAAGACCCCTACCTTCCTCGAGAGCAATATACAGTGCGGGAGCAATATGCCTCTGCACCTGCTATCTATCAGGACCACTCACTGAGGCCAAAGCCCCGAGGGAATGCCGCTACCCCCAACAAAGGGAGGTCACCTATAGAGATCTTGGATCACTACGATCGAAAATATCTAGGAGAGGCATCTAGGCCTTCTAGACATGAGGCGACAGGACCAACCATCTTAGAATCTGTCAAGCACGTCGCACGCCAAATGCAATTCACGCAACTTGAGCTAGAGCGACTAGAGCGACTACATTTAGAGGAACTGTACTATATTAACAAAGAGCACCTTCAGTGCCAGGAGGATGAGTTGTTCCAACACACTATGCAGGAGAGCCAACATGAAAGGGAGTACGAGGAAAATCATCGCATTCCTCGAGGACAACAAACAGTGCGGCCTCAAGTACATGCCGCCTACATCGACAGAGGGAAGCGACCCATTGAAATTTTAGATCATCAAGATCGAGGCCAACACATAGGAGAAACATTCGAACCTCCTGAGAAAAATAGGGTAGACCAAATTGACCCGGTAGTCGCCAGACATGCCGCCCGTCAAGCCCAAATCATGCGGCTTAAACAAAGTCATCGGGAGATAGAGTATCGACACCGCTTGGATAGAGAGCGCATGCAACTAGCAAAGCTGGATAAGTTGCGCTATAAACTACCTGAGAAGACTCCAACCCCTCACACACATAAGACAAAACATTATGAGAGGCACAACCCCTGGGTGCGAGACGAGTCTCCGCGACCTTATCAAGCATCACCCCCAATGCCTCCCAGACATGAGCGGGAGGCTGATCCTATAACCAATGATGGGTGCCTTCCTCAGACATCCACCCAAGTTTATGAGCCACCCTTAGAAATTCATCAAGAAGCCTCTAAGGAATCAGAGCAAGAAGAAGAGCGGGATGAAAAGCCCTACCAAGGCATGGGGGTGCTATCAAGCCACCCCTCCATAGGCCCCAAGTTCCTCAACAAGAACCAATCAAAGAGGAGGAGTTCAAATCCCCCGATACATGCAAAGTGCTAGAGCACTTAGAGTCGGTAGAGACCAAGATTTTGGAGCTCCCAAGGCCCAACTTACATAAGGCTCCTTTCAAAGAGGATCAACCTTTAACCATAGGGCTACCTGATGATGCAGTCCTCCATGTCTCAGAATCTCCAGATTCTGATGAGCTATACACACTGTCTGAAGGTGAGGATGAAACAGACATAGCCCACAACAATCACATAAGACAACATCGGCATCCCATAAAATTTGAGGAAGCATGTCAACAGATAAACATAATACTAGGGCATGAGTGGCGTGTTAACCCACCGCAGTGGGACCAAGCATTACATCCACCACTTTGGGCACATAAAGATCAACTTCCGCCCAGAGATCCCATAGCAACATCAGTGCCGGGGTAGACTCTGTCCTCATCTCCGTGCATAGGGCCGATCCATTCATGCCCATACCTCTAGAGCCGGATCCAAAGTGCAAAGACCATCAAGTCTGGGGTACCTCTATCCCCTAAAGAGCCATAGTCCAAACCAAAAAGCTCCAAGGATTATCGCAATCACTTGGTCAAACCCCAAAAGCTCCAAGGATTATCGCAATCACTTGGTCAACCCCAAAAAGCTCCAAGGATTATCGCAATCACTTGGTACAAACCCAAAAAGCTCCAAGGATTATCGCAATCACTTGGTCACCCCAAAAGCTCCAAGGATTATCGCAATCACTTGGTCAAACCCAAAAGCTCCAAGGATTATCGCAATCACTTGGTCACCCCAAAAGCTCCAAGGATTATCGCAATCACTTGGTCAACCCCAAAAGCTCCAAGGATTATCGCAATCACTTGGTCACCCAAAAAAGCTCCAAGGATTATCGCAATCACTTGGTCACCCAAAAGCTCCAAGGATTATCGCAATCACTTGGTCACAAACTCACAAAAGCTCCAAGGATTATCGCAATCACTTGGTCACCCAAAAGCTCCAAGGATTATCGCAATCACTTGGTCAAACCCAAAAGCTCCAAGGATTATCGCAATCTCTTGGTCACCCAAAAGCTCCAAGGATTATCGCAATCACTTGGTCAACCCAAAAAGCTCCAAGGATTATCGCAATCACTTGGTCAACCCAAAAAGCTCCAAGGATTATCGCAATCACTTGGTCACCAAAAGCTCCAAGGATTATCACAATCACTTGGTCAAAAATAAAAAATAATCAAAAACAACAAAAATTTGCATCTCATTTCTAGGCATACTCAAATTCATCAATAGAGAGCTCTTCTCGCACCTCATATTCATATTCACAAAAATCAATCCATCAAAAATACAAAAATATGTAGCTGCATTAAGCATTGCATCCATACATTGCATATTTGTGGTCGTATAGGTCAAAGGCACCATAGGTTGTAATTGCTCTGCTAGTCCATCTTGTTCCACACTGTTCCATTTTACAAAAACAACAAAAACACCATGCATTGCTTTTACCACACTAGAGTCGGTGGTCTTTTAATGTATCAAGAGTTTTCGTGATTCAGTCATCATTTTGCTCTTTAGCCATGTAATGTATCAAGTTGACAGATTTTACGAAGGTAGAGTCATACTTGAAATACACCTTGTTACGTAACATCCCAACACATATTAAAACACATAAAACAATTCCCAAGTTGTGTGAACGAAAGATGAAACCTGCAAAGTAATCCAGGTCACCACAAGCGAAACGGTTATCTTGCTCATCCCCCTGTGCGAATGACCCCAAGAATGTTGAGAGTTGGCAAAAGGACAAGCATCCTCCCTACCCAATTCCCTAAGAATCCCTAAGTTCTCAATAGTTGCAAAACATCAAAAAATTTGCAAAATGTCAAAACTCCAAAATTTGACATCCTACAGTGCACACATCAAAAGGCACAAGCGATAGTGATTTTCATCACTCCATATCCCCAATCCCTTGCTCAAAAGAAAAACAAATCAAAATAAACAGTGATCTTATCACTACAAACGAGCAAGTATCCCAATACAATTGAAGAAAAGAAGGGAGTTGAACTTGAATCCCTGGAACTCTCGAGCATTCTAAAAGGTCATGAGGCAAGCCTCAGTACCGGTTTGGTTGATAGCCTATCGGTAGCTGGCGGTAAACTTCTCGCATGACGATATATCTATCACATTAACTTGCGTACAGATCAATGTTTGCATGTGGATGAGCTAGCTTATGGCATCCTGGATAACACCGTAGATTAATCTAACTAAATACAACAAAGGAGTTAGTGGAGCTAATTAGGTGATCCTCGATACAGGTTCGGTTGAAAGCCCATCTGGCACTGGCGGTATCCTGATAAATACCACATAAATGAACTCAATTGCACACACAGGGATGTGAAATAGCTTGGTCAAAAACAAGTCCGATTCATACCTTGTTCAAAAGTCTTGTAAGATAAAGTACAGTCATGGCTAGTGAGTTAAAACCGTCTGAGTCTCAGAAAACCTTAGCTACATTTCTAAACCAACTGCGCTACTTTTCATCCTTACAATACCATCAAAAAAATACAAAAAAGAAAAACCACATGTATACATACAAAGTCATGCATCACAACAATCGCCTAAAAACAAAATAACAGAGTTCTAAACAAGTCCATGGTGCCATAGCCAAACATCACAAATCCCATTCATCCATTTCATATCTGCATATCACATATAAATCAAAAACATTTGCATTCATCATAGCATATGCATCCATCAAAATAAATCAACATGCATACATCCATATTCATCAACCATCATGCATAAGATCAAAGAAAATCAAAACAACAAAAACAACAAATAAATGCAACACAAAAACAAAAAGCAATAAACATTGCCAGACACAAGTGCTCTTGCACTTAACCTCTTGGCATAGAAAAATTGATGTCGGGGTCTACATTGTCACTATCCTACTCCCTAAGAAGGCTACCATAGCCGGACCGCTCCACGGGAAGACGGATTTTTGACAATTTCATCCCCAAACGACGTCACAAAAGGGTCAAAGCCCACTCAAAAACAACAAGAAAATCAAAACAACACAAAAAGCAATAAACATTGCCAGACACAAGTGCTCTTGCACTTAACCTCTTAGCATAGCAAAATAACATCGAGGTCACAAATTATCACTATCCTACTCCCTAAGAAGGCTACCATAGCCGGACCGCTCCACGGAGACGAATTTTCGACAATTTAATCCCCAAATGGTGTCACAAAAAAAACAACAAAAACAACAAAACATGCAACATAAAAACAAAGCAATAAGCATTGCCGGACACAAGTGCTCTTGCACTTAACCTCTTGGCATAGAAAATCGATGTCGGGGTTCAAATTGTCACTCTACTACTTCCCCAAGAAGGCTATCATAGCCGGACCGCTCCACGGGAAGATGGGTTGTCGACGATTTCACCCCATTATGGCATCACCAAAAGGGTTAACACCCACCAAAAATAGGTCCAAATGTTGGAAAAATTGCACATGCTTAACGGTAAACCCTCTAAAGGCACCCTTGCACAAGTCATCTTGGGTCAAGCGACTCGTCGCTTTTCTCATGAAGGTCATTCCCTCATCGATTCGTCGCTTGAGGGGGTAGTCACACTTAGTCACCAATCAACAATCACACACCCAATTAAGGAAAACGACATGCATTCAAAGAATCATTGACAAAGACAATCACGCTCCTGCTTGGGGCAGTAAACAAGCAACAATCAAATCAATCAAACACTTGGCATTTCGTGAATCATGAACACAAGGTTCCCCTGTGGATAAAACGCCCTTCGCCTATTCATGACTGATCAATGTCTAAGTTCAAGTCACACCTCACCAAAATAGGTTAACACTTGAAATCAAACTCCTTAGCTCGTCAGAAGCAAGGATTCAAGAATGCATGCCCTTTCCATGCTTGGGGCATCAAAAGTTGGTTAGGTTACCAAGAAACCCTAATCATTAGTGCTTTGGTTATCTATTTTTGCTCGACGTTGCGCCATGCACAGCGCATCCCAAAAAGGGGCATCTGTAGACACCAAAACAGCACCAATCCGATTATGTGACTGCAAACACTGATCGCTTTGACAAACACAGCCCCCAGGGCAGCCCTCAGAGGTCAAACAGTGGTCCTAACCACTTTCATAGCAATTTTGTAAGGTCAAGAAGCAATTTGGCACATTTAGACACTTTGCTCAGTATTCGTCTCACCCAGGGACGAATACTAACTGGAATTCGTCTCACCCAGGGACGAATTCCGAAATCGTCTCACCCGGGGACGAATTCCAAGTTTAACGGGCAAAAAGAAGAATGGTGCCAAGTGGCAGCCCAGGACAGTCAATTGATGACTCTTGCCTCGCACGCGTGTGTGGGTGGATAGATAGGCCGTTAGAGGACTGTCACAAGGGCAGTTATGAAAGCCCAAGTCAATGGAGGACTCCCCTCCCTCATGGGAAGACATGACTGCCACATGGCACCTATGACCAACACATGGCATTTGTGCTTCCCTCTCAAAAGAGACCCCATGGGTCTATAAAAGGTGGGACTTTTCTCACCCAAAAAGACAGATTGAAGGAGATTTCAAGCAACGAAGTGCTGCCGAGTTGAACACCCACTTGCATCCCCTTTGATTCACCTTCTCACATCCACCAATCTCTTTTGCAAGGGAGGTTGTTGGGTGGCTTTTGGAAGCTTGAATCTGACCCAAATCCAACATATGGACACCTGAATCAACCAATTTGCCGACACCCCAATCCTAAGAGGTTTTGGGCCCATCCCTAGTGGATTGGCGCCAAAATCAAGTGCCAACGGTGGGAGGCCCACTTGGGCACCCCCGCACTTTCTAAGTTTTGTTTCAAAAGCATTCTAGATTATTGTTTCAGGTTGCATATCATGTTATTCTGTTTGGTTAACTCATAGCTTCAATTTCATAACATTTTGATCAGATTTTATCATGCTTTGTGTCGCTTTGTTGTTTCACTAACTTGCAGGTGGCGATATCGAATTCCCGAGGATAGAGGCCAAATTGGGAGAATCCGACCATCTGGGTCGTCCCAAAATGGCCCCAATTACATAACCCCCCTGTTTGCAGGCGTTTTGCAGGTCCCGAGATTCGACATTGGAGCAGCAGCAGGTCGGCTTTTCCAACACAGCAGAATTCGTCCCACCCAGGGACGAATAGCAATCAGAATTCGTCCTGCCCAGGGACGAATTCCAGTTGAAGGCAGATTGGCCGACTGTCTCAATGGCGGTGGCCTCTCGGTGATGTCTTCTGTCCTCTGTCAGGTTTTCGGGTCATTTAGAGTCATTTTCTCTATTGATTTGGCTAAATGTTTACATGCATCTTTTGGCGATTTTAGAGAACAAACACTTTTTATTTGCAGCAGGTGCTACTGACATCTTCGTTGTTTCTTTGTTCGCGGGAGGAGCAGCGAGAGGTCAAGGACTCATCGACATCGGCGGCGGCATCATCTTGGCCCGTCCATTTCAAGTGTGGGCACGCGGAAAGAGGAACCTTAAGTCTCGATTGTAGTCAAATTCTTTTAACGCTCCTAGCCCCCGAAAAGGGAGGAGGCGTATTTGTAACAAGAGATCAAGAAAGTTTAATGAAAGGGCTGTGTTTTCTCCATTTGCTTGTGTCTCTTCCAATGCGTTTCTTTCATTTCATGCAATTTACATTTCTAGGACTTAAGCGTATTTGATTTTGAATGCATCGCAATTAGTGTTTCCTTCGCCCGGAATCTCGTGCTTTCAAGTACATATACAACAGGGCTTTGAATCAATCACTCCAACACGTGCCACAAATACAAAATGGTGTACAAGATAAGGGAAAACAATTCAAATGGTCAACAACTTCCTCCCTATGCGTTTGGAGTGCAGATAAGCAATGAATTGTCACCTGCTTGTTATTCTGGCATAGGAATAGGGAATAGCGCAGGAACAACCAAAAGTGGTCAAAAAGTGACAAATAAGTGGAGGAAATTATTGGAAATTGACCAGGATGTTTTCCCAACTCATCTTAACGTGATTTCATCAACAAATGCAACCCAACAAGGATGAATGGATAAAGTTTTGACAAAGCAAATTCCTGCATTCTAGGAAACAATTATGCAATTTGTTGTAAATCCCTACAAATCAGTAACCAAACATATCAACATTATATTATAAATAAGAAATATCCTATATGGTTGAGCATATAGATATATAGGAAATAGAATACCAAAATTAGCAAAGTGAAGTTTCTTTGTAGCAGAACAGTAATTTGTAGGTTTTTCATGCATTACTGTAATGCAGTTTTAGATTGAATAAATAAGTGCAATCTTCAGATATCAATTGGCATTTTGAGGTTGATTATTAGCATCTAGATTTTATTAGCATAACTTCTCACCTTATTTTGGTTCTGGAATTAAGGGCCACTTGCAGGGCCATAGGAAGATAATTTTTGATAGAATTTCTTATTGATTTCTTGCTGTAGCAGATCAACAAAATTCTGTCAACATTCATTTTGCAGAATTAGTTTTATTTTAGAATTGCACCCTTACATATATAATAGGTTCAATCATGTGTTATAATAGTGTTCAAAATTTAATAGGATTTGATAGCATTTTCTACAATTCACTGCAATTTCTAGATTTTCATCATTTTCCAGCTTTGCAACAATTTCTAGATTTTTGTCATTTCACTGCAATTTCCAGATTTGTGTTATTCTTAAGTTCTGCAATAGATGTTAATTTTATTTTCTAGATTTAGAACATGCTTAGATAATTGTGAAATTTGTAATTAGTTGATTTTTTTGCAACTATGTGTGTGTTTTCAATTCTGCAATTTACTTTTCTATCACTTTCAATTTAGCAACATTTCACTTCCTATTATTTCAGATTCTGCAATTTTCATTTCTTACAATTTTAATTCAATTTCAGCTTCTGCAATTTGATTTCCAATTCTAGGAGTTAGAAGTCACACCAAACCCCCAAACACTAACTGATCCATCAATAAAGACTATTTTCTGAATGAACTAATCTTTAACCTGTTGGAGCCTTCTTTTGTATATAGCCTTAGACACCGCCCTGGATTGACACATATAATTACTAAATGATGAATGAACAATGACACTCATCATTTTTGGCACCGTTTTTGGGGATAGGTGTTGTTAGAAGAGGAAAGTAGTCCAATAATTGTTAGTGTGCTAAGTTGTGAACTTTAGAATGAAATCTGAATGTAATAACTAGCATAATTAATAGTTGTTGGTAAATTCCATTTTAGTTCATTTAGAGAACAAGCAAATATGAATAGGTTAAAGGATGTGAAAGCACGATGTCAAAGTATGAAAAATCCTTTGCCTACCACAGGAAGAAAAATTTCACAAGAGGTTGAAAGTATGTCAAAGTTGTCCAAATTTATGATTCCCAAAAATGTTGGAACTTTCAAATAATTACAATCATCTATGTCCAGAAATGTAGGATCCTTTGAGAAATCATCATAAGGAAGAACAATCAATAGTTCAAAACCTTTTTTTCTTGACAAATCCATACAATCAGGATAGTTTAACAAGATATATAATTGTGATTAGGAACCTATAAGGGTAGGCTCACAAGAGAATCTAGTGAGAGCCAGTAATGTGCTCCAACCTAGTGCAACTAGTACACCTGCCAAAAATTTTCAAAATCCCATCCAATTAGATCCTAATCAAAATGCTCCCATGAAGGTCATTTCACCTTCTGTGTTACCAAATTTTAAGGGAGTTACATCTGAAGACCCTGATTTATTTTTGTTTGAGTTTAAAATTGTGTGTCAAGCTCATGATTACACTAACGACAATCAAAAGCTCAAATTGTTTCCTTTCACTCTTAAAGAGTTAGTCTACGATGGTTTATCACCTTAGCACCTGATTCAATTAGAACCTGGAATGAGATGGAAAATATATTTTTGGAGAGATACCAAGAATATTGTCAAGTCAAGAATCAAACCAATGAATTACTTGAAATGAAACAAAAGGAAAATGAAATCTTAGAAGATTATGTAGAAATTTTTTCTTTTGTTCATAAGAGATGTGGTAGTGTTGAACCTAAAATGTGCAAAATTATATTCTTAAGGGGACTACA
The DNA here is from genome assembly GCA_028583015.1 of Wollemia nobilis. NCBI lineage: Eukaryota > Viridiplantae > Streptophyta > Pinopsida > Araucariales > Araucariaceae > Wollemia > Wollemia nobilis. The sequence continues at coordinate 1,626,495 of JAQPPZ010001484.1, forward strand.
AGATGAATTTTAGGATGCATTGGATATTTTAGGAAGAGGTGATGCAAACGCACTTGAAATCCAGGAAATCATTAAACTTTGCAAAAATTATTCTCATTCAAGGCATAGAAAACATAGAATTGATAATGATAAACATGATTTGAAAGAATGCATGAAAGAGTTTGCTAAATATGATATTGTTGTACATATTGATAAAACAGTAGATAAAAAGAGTAAATCTACTAAACCTTCAGTTATCTATTGTTCAAGATGTGAGTAGCAACACTTTGTTCATGACTGTCCTTTGAACAAAACATTTATACCAACTACATGTAGCATTTTTCAAAAAGGACATTCCACAAATCAATGTAGTTTATTTTCAAAACTCAAAAGTGTCTTTGAAAAACAGCCTCAACCTATGAAAAAACTCAATTTTGTAGGACAAGGACAAGGAGATAATTTTCTTAAGTTTCCATATCATAATGCTTCTCATTTCCTATACATTGGGGAAATAATCCTTGGTATATGCCATGGTATGCTTCAGGTCCACTTCAACAATGTCGGAGTCAACCACCATGGGCATATTACCAAGAGTGGTCTCAACATGGATGGATGAAACAACAATGGAATCAACCACATCCACCATGGTTGCAGCCAAAACTACAAGGATATCAATGGGGACAACAACAAAAATTGCACAAAGGGTAGCAACATTATCAAACACAGAAATAAAATTTATTGCCCACTCATACCCATAGTTTCTCTCATGGACAACAACAAAAAAATGAAAAACAACCTCTATTTTCAGCTCAACCTTTGGTCAGTCCAAACAATGTTAAACAGGTAACCCCTGTCTCTATGGCTAAATCAAAAAATACAGCCATAATAAATGCTGGTGACTGTCATAAAAATCAGTTGTGTTTAGGAAAACCACTTCTTGAACATATTCCACTTATCAGTGTAGAAATAGGAGCTAAAATGAATGCACATAAAAATAAATCTACATTGAAACAAGAAGAAGAAAAAGAAAATCTCCCACAAAAAGAATCATATCTTGAACAGTTTGAAATATCAAAACTAACATCTTTGAAATCAGATTTGATATGGGAATTAAAACATTTAAATTTTATAGTCCCTTTACTTCAATCTGTTAAATATGTGCCAATCATTAATACAATTGTTCAAGAAATATGTTTTAACAAACCAAGAAAAAAGAAGAAAATATATCCTAAAAACATACAAGTCGGTGGTAAAAGAGTAAACTTGCTTGTAGGAAACCTTAGTCCACCTAAGTATGATTGTCTAGGATGCCCATGGTTTTGTGAAACATATAAGGAAAATGAAACAGACATTTCAATTTTGGCCTCCATCATTATAAAGGATAATGTAGAAGAGATGGATTCATCCAAACAGTCTGTTTTTGATGAAAATTTTCAGAATGCAGATTTTAAAGATGAACCAATCACTGTTCAACAATTATTATGGTAAATGATGAAAAACAAAATTCTAAAAATTTGTCATCCATTCCAATACAAAATAATTTTCTTCACTTGTCACATGGATGTCATCATTTTTTCTCATCTTTTCCTTTCCATTTATCAAAGTTAATTCTTTTAAGAATTGTTTTTGGTAAACATACACATATTTTCTATTCTTTTCCACCATATCATTGTTCTCTTAATTCATTAATGCATCATTCTCAAAGAACCAATTCAAAACATCTTGGTACAAAAAAAACTGAAATGCAACCAAAACAACCTTTGAACAACAATAGTTGGTTGACTAAAAACCAGGAAGTAAATTTGTTTGATTTATTGATCCAACATCCTAATGCTCTACTAACACTTTATGCATCTTTAGCAGTTGGCATTGAGTTGTTGCAGGTACAACAAAATAGATTTCATAGTTGAATGCAGTTAATGAACTTTGGTTGGAAGCACTTCACCAAATAGAGTTCATTCAACAAAAATGTAAAATGTGGCATGATGATCACATTAAGAGCAACAAGGATGAACCAGAAGAGTTTGAGAATGGAGTTGTTCAACTTTTTTCAGTTGATGATTCAAGAAGGACATTAGTGGTGAATGGACATCTTTTACAGTTGTACCATAAACCATTCATAGAGAAGGAATTTTCTCAATCTTTCACACAGTCACATTTGCATATGATAGAAGAGGATTCCTCTTCTAACAAGGTTTCCAAAAGATCATTTTTTTTAGCCTTGAAAAAAAAAAAGAGTTGAAAAAAAAAATAGAAGTTGGTTGAAAACCAGAAATGGCAGCCTCTTCTGATAAAAAAAAAAAAAATTGAATAATTCAGTAGTGAAAACCTTCTCGGAGGCACTGCTGAGTTGGCTTGCATGAAAATTGGTTTTCCGACATGCATTGCCTTGTTGATCCACCCATCATTGTTCTACCATTGTACAAATATCACCTACTGCACCTATGTTGTTCTTATCAGAAGCAGCTTGTAAGGTGGATGATAAATTTTCAGGATAGTAAGGTATGTGTTTCTTGCATTTAGTCATGGTAAGCATTTACCATTTAGTATATGATAATCAATATTTGGTATAAACTGTTTATACAATATTGGCAAGTTGAAAAAAAATGGAACATGTTGTTCAAAATGTCAAGAAACACCCACCTTCTGCCCTTAGTTGCATGGGAAATTCAAAATTGTGAAAAACCTAATTTTGGGATAAATATGACAGCCATTTTATCTTTATTAGTAGGGCATATTTCAGAATAAAATGTCCCACCAATACCTCATAAATTTGAGAAGGACGAAATGCACCTGAAATTTCTATTTTACTACTACTGCAATAAAACAGCAACAAACAAAAAAAAAATAGCATGGAAAAAGAATTTTTGATGTTATGGAAGGATTATACACTCTAAATATGGGACCACACTAGAATCTGCAGCTAAATTTTGCATAGGAGGCCATTTCAGCATGTTTTTGACACATCTTCAGAATGAAAGTCTCATTCCAGAGAAACTTCGGAACAACAGTATCATTCTAGAGCAAGCTTCAAATCGAGACAAATTATGCCAAAAATTCTTGAAAATGTTGTAGAACAGCAGGGCACATTAGATATTAAGTTTCTTAAAGTTCTACCATAAGTACAAAGGAAGAAAAGAAAAAAAAAAAAAAATTGCAAGAACTACAATGTTTGGTGTAGTGCAGTAAGAAATTTCTCGGGTAGTAGGTGGCAAAAGTAGGTTGTTCATATTACTAGTACCTACTAGTATGCATGAGGGCATCCATCAGTTCAAGCTAGGGGGAATGATAATGCCTAGAAATGCCTCATTATTACACTATGGTTGACATATAAAAACTGCCATAATATTAAATACGACAAAGTTAAAGTGCCAAATAGTGATTAGAATATGTTATTTGTTACATGTTTGCATGATTTTATGTTTGGAACATTATACCTCGTTTTTACTGTTTTCAGCATTTTATGCACTGTTTCAGTTGATTAGGTAGTAAATAAAACATGTATTGCAATTACTTTTTGATGGCATGAACAGATTCCTCTCATCAAGAACTACAACTTTGCTTTTTGAAGAAAGTCAAACCAAGCTGTAGATAAAAAGTTATGAAGGTTACATCGTTCCTGCGCTCATTGTTCATTCTTGTGCGCATTGTTCATGCCTTAGTATTTTATGGAGCCGTTAACAGGTGCAAATATGCGTTAAAGGAAACATTGGCGGATCTACTGGGAATTATCCAAAGTGAGTTAAGGTACCAAATTCATACCAATGGTACTTCATAATATAGAGAAAACATAACCCAAATTTGAAGGCATATGGAAAAGTAACCTGGAAGTTATGGGGCTTGCAAAATGGCAGTTTCACACTTTTTGACAGCTAGAAATGCTGATAAAAATCTGTGTTAAAGGCCAACTTGACAATGATGCAAGGAGTAATTTATGAGGAATTAAGAGTTGAAAATTGAACCCAATGTTTTTCATATAACCAAGAACACGTGGACATAATTTGGTAAAAAATGGATTTTTGATGCACAAGTTATGAGAACTCCAAAAGGGCATCTGGGCATGTTTTGGCAGCTGGAAACAACAGGTCAGTCCATACAAATTCCAGCCATCTGTCACTTTGAAGGAAGACATGGAATTTATCAAATAAAGAAGAGGTAAATGCTTGGAAAAAATTTAGGGAGAATAGGCATGACTCTTTCTCCACCTGACAGCACTACCAAGTGATGCAAATGGAAGCAACAAGTCAAAAGGCTAAAATGCAAGAAATCTGGTAAATACAGGACAATCATGCAAATTCTAGCAAGCTGTACATATATAGCAGGGCTTCAAATCAGTCACTCCAACATGTGCCACCAATACAAAAGGATGTACAAGATAAGGGAAAACAATCCAAATGGTCAACAACTTCCTCCCTATGCATTTGGAGTGTAGATAAGCAATGAATTGTCACCTGCCTATTATTCTAGTGCGGGAATAGGGAATAGTGCAGGAACAATCGAAAGTGGTCAAAAAGTGACAAATCAGTGGAGAAAATTATTGGAAATTGACCAGGAGGTTGTCCCAACTCATCTTAATGTGATTTCCTCAAAAAATGCAGCCCAACAAGGATGAATGGATAAAGTTTTGATAAAGCAAATTCTTGCATTCTAGGAAACAGTTATGCAATCAGTTGTAAATCCCTACAAATCAGTAACCAAGCATATCAGCATTATATTATAAATAAGAAAGCTCCTAGATGGTTGAGCATATAGATAGATAGACAATAGAATACCGAAATTAGCATAGAGTGAAGTTTCTTTGTAGCAGAACAATAATTTATAGGTTTTTCCTACATTACTGTAATACAATTTTAGATTGAATAAAAATATGCAATCTTTAGATATAAATTGGCATTTTGAGGTTGATGATTAGAATCTAGTTTTTCTTAGCATAACTTCTCACCTTCTTCTGGTTTTGGAAACAAGGGCCACTTGCAAGGCCAGAGGAAGGCAATTTTTGATAGAATTTCTTGTTGATTTCTTGCTGCAGCAGATCAACAAAATTCTGTCAACATTCATTTTGCAGAATTAGTTTTATTTTATAATTGCACCCTTTCATCTAGAATAGGTTCAATCATGTGTTAGAATAGTGTTCAACATTTAATAGGATTTGACAACATTTTCCATCATTCACTGCAATTTGCAGATTTCTGTCATTTTCTAGCTTTGCAACAATTTCCATATTTCTGTCATTTCATTGCAATTTCCAGATTTGTGTTATTCTCAAGTTTTGCAATAGATGTTAATTTGATTTTCTAGATTTAGAAAATGCTCAAATAATTATGAACTTTGTAATTAGTTGCTTTTCTGCAACTGTGTGTGTGTTTTCAATTTAGCAATTTACTTTTCTGTCACTTTCAATTTAGCAACATTTCACTTCTTGTTATTTCAGATTCTACAATTTCCATTTCTTACAATTTTAATTCAATTTCAGCTTCTGCAATTTGATTTCCAATTCTATGAGTTAGAAGTCACACCAAACCCCCAAACACTAACTGATCCATCAATAAAGCCTATTTTTTGAATGAACTAATCTTTAACCTGTTGGAGCCTTCTTTCGTATATAGCCTTGGACACCGCCCTGGATTGACACATATAATTACTAAATGATGAATGAACAACGACACTCATCATATCCCCCTTCTTTTCTTCATCTATTATTTTTGGGTTTTATTTTTATAATATTTTGTTGGTGCTATTTTGTAATTACACTAGGGTATATGATGTTTTACAAACCCAATTACCAAAAGAGGATGGATCATTTTTTTAATACACCCATTTAGTTGAGGGATGTATTTATGGTCATCAAATAGATAAAAACCCTACCAATAGCATATCTCTTTTCTATATCATCAAAAATGATCTAGGGTTCTTTCTTATGATGAAGATTGGCTTAGCTACCACTAGAAATGCTATCATACCTTTCCTATTTGGTCCAGGTGGTCAACATCACCTTGTGGAAGAGGGAGTTCTAAATTTACTAGTAGATTTTAGCATAGGTATTCCCTTGTTAGCCTATTTAGCATTTTATTAGCATCAGGTACTTCATAGATGGAAGAAGCTTTAGGTCCTCTCATATCGCTTAGCTTTGGACTACTATTCTTCTCAAAATATATTATTTTAGGTTGGATTTGCTTGGTGTAGTGAAATATCACTATAATTTGGCAACTCATAGCGAGCTTCTACTTGCAATAGATAAAGAGCTTAGGAATAGTAGCCTTGTCTATTGGGTATATAGTCTATGGAGGCAAATATTGGCAATTTTGGGGTTTAAGGGGATGGGAGATAGATTTTTCATTTGAAGGGCAACTTTGATTGGGAGCTCATGAGATGTAGTAAAGGAAGGTCCCATTTTATAGACCTCTCCCACTAGGAAATTCATTAAAGTCCCTTATTCCACTAGTCCTTTTTATTAATTCTTTATCTAGAAAGCCAAAGGAAAATGATATTTCCCATGCAGTTGAATAGGTAAAGGTACGATTATCTACTATTTTACCTCATGTTTAGCCATGGTAGTTGTTTATTCATCAATATAAAAACTCCTAAGTAATTTATGGTAATCTAGGATATACTCTTCCTGAGCTATTTTGCTAATTCTTGGACCTCCTCATTCGTGCAACAAACATGCATGTGAAATTCCTAGTATGCTTTTACAAAAAATTATTTTGTGTGAGCACTTTTATTTACTCCCCTCTTTTACGTGTTCCTACTTTATCCAATAGTAATACAACAATTAGCTTTTATAAGATTTATTTTAAATGCCACTTATTTACAATATGATACATGATTTTGATGTATTTTAGTGTGCTAGATATTTCACATGAAGCTCAATCATAAAAATCTAAAATATTCAAACCAAAGTGATCCAAAGTTCCATCACTCCTACATGTTCATTATCTAGAACATGTGACCTATTACAACAAAAAGTCGATGGCTATTTGACTTTAGTAAATTATGAATTTCCAAGTATATGTGGATTATTGCATAAAAATCAAACATGAAAACCTTATCTTCCATTGGCCACTCTTCTATCAACTCCTTTAGGTATTTGAAATACTGTCCAATCATCACTTGGGGGTATTCAGGATCATCTTCAACCAAATGGATGCTTTGCTCTTTAAGTGTTTCTATGTGATAGAGGTTGGGCTTCTTCACATAAATTCAAACCTTCCTTCCCTTATAAGGAATCATCATGTGAGTATACTCCATGGATAGGTATCCCCTAAGATTTACTGTGAACTCTCTTGATAAGCATAGTCTAATTACCAATGAAAATTATACCACTATTACCTCTTGAATTACTGAGACATCCAAAATTTTGTGCAATATCATCAATATGTCCTTCACGGCTCCCATTGTTTAGACTAGGGTATCGTCTAACTATAGGAAATCAAAACTATTCTAAGTGTATTCCATACCAATTTTATCACAAATAACCTTGAGCATGACTATTGTGGCAACTCTAGAATCCACCATGAAATTGTGTGCAATCCATCCTTCCATACATAAATATGGGTTTTGGGGTGCAACCATATTCTATTGATGAATTCTTTGCTTATGAATAAATTTTAAATATGGCAATAATAGTAGAGGATTTTTTTACACCAAATATTATGATGAACACCGATATCATAAAATGTAATGTTCATTTTTCAGAGTTCAACCACAAGGAGTCATCAGGAGGGGAAATTTTGCTTCAAGAAGTTGAGATATAGATATTCCCACTAGGATATAAACCTTGAATGTTTCTAAAACAACTGCTTCAAAAATATTTCTTCTTAGAGTTGCCAAGTGAATATTCTCAATGACAAGTAAATCAAGACCTTCATTGGAGTCTTAATTTGGCTTCCAATCAAGGGATGAATATTATATAGCTAGTACTTGTAGACACAAAAATATAGCCACTTGTCATCCATCAGTACCCTTCAATCACAAACACCCATTATATATATATATTGTAGAGCTAAAAACATGACACCAAGCAATGCTAAAAATAGAATTCAAATAAACTAGATATTGCACAAAAAATGAGATTTATATTAAATGGGGGGAGCCTAAAAACTCCATTGTTACAATAGTGGATGTAAGAATCCCTTGTGATATAATTATTAAAAATATTGCTAGGGTTCTCTAAAACCCTAGCTACAAGAAATATGGTGTCTTTAGTTGTGTTTTTCTCCCAATAAAGTTGAGTGGGCTTCTTGATATCTGATATTGGGCCACTCTAGCTTAATCAGCTTTTCAATGCTTTCAATGTACTATCTAATATGTACACAAATAAATACCAAATATTTAGTAACAATAATGAGGGCTCCACTATGTGATCCCTCAAAAATAACAACTAAACCCCTACCTATAATAGTATGAAATGTGAACACAATTAAATAGTAAGCAATATAACCAAATGAAATAGATTTACATTGCTCTTGGCTTGTTATTCTTTTATGGTTGGATCTATTGTAGGTTGATGGTGAAGGCATGCCCTAGCATCGCTCGAAGGCTAGGGGTTTCTCAAAAAAAGTTTATGTAAAACACCCATGGGTACCTGGTGAATGCAGGAAACACCTGTGGGCATTCAAGACTAGTAGGGAGGTGCCCAAAGGTGCTCGACAATGATAGAAAGTTACCAGAGGTGCTTGGTGGTTGAGGAAAGGTGTTGTAGAGGAAGATCTAGTGAAGATGAGGGATGCAGTGATGGTGATGGAGAGGGAGAGAATAGGGAATATGGTGGATGAAGTGGGGTTAGGGCATAAAGGATGGGTTAAAAACTTGGGGAATCCAATGACTTAGGGATTTAGGAACTTAGGATCTTAGAAAATTTGAAAACTCAGGCACTTAGGGGTCGAGCCATCAAAATGGCTCCTATTTATAATCTAATTATGGTATACTAGGTTTTCAATGACACTAATCATGTGGCTGAGATTCAAGCACATCTAAGGGTAGATATTAAATTTAGGGTGTGGCACAGATTGATGTGGATGGACAAAAAATATTTTTTGAAATTAGATGGCCAGGATTGATTTATTTATATAAATATATAATTATTAAATATATATAATAGAATATATAAAATATTATTATTTAAATATATATAATAGAATACATAAAATATTATTATTTAAATATATATAATAAATATATATAAATAATGGGCGGAAATGGTAGGAAAGCTAGGATGGAGGGCAAGTGGCTATGTTTTGGTTGTGGAAATGGCAGGAAAGCATGGATGGAGGACATGTGGCTAGATTTTGGTGTTTATAGATACCTCTTTTCATACTATGTTGTGTGAAACACAATGCAATGCAAAAATATGAAACACCTGTTATTGCCATGTGTAGAAGTACCTTCTCTTGGGATGTGGAACACGAGCTTGAAGATAAAACAATAAAATAATTTTGAGTTTTGCGTAGCTTACCCCTCAATTGGCAAATGAGGTTACAGATGAATCTCATGAGCCAATTGAAAAATCTATTCAAATGTAATGTGGATGATATGAATGATGTAAAATGTGATACCATTTTTGACCCAACGATGGGAAGGAGATTGTTGAAAACTGTGTAATGATGGTGCCTATTTTTTCCCAACAGATGAAAGGTTTTGTGAAAATCTGTGATGGAAAATGTGTATGTTTTTGCCCCAATAGATGAATGGATTTTTCCAAGTGTAGATGCCATGATCATGTAAGATGTATCCCATTGTGGGAAAGTCAAAACCAAATATGGTTGTCCCAAAATTTGGGGTGGTTCAATGTTGTTGAAACACTTTGCCTTCCGACGTCATTGATATGCAAAGATGAGTATGCAAATAAAAAGTAGTCACCCTCGGAGAGCCAACTAGTGACTATCAGATAATTCCTAAGATCGAAACTAATCACCCCAGCTAAATTAAGTCACTATGATGACTATCAAGAAAATGTGTAATGATGAAAGTTGATTTTTTCCATGTTTTAAGCCCCACGGACTAGTCCATTAATGACAACTTTTGTGCAAATTATTCTTGGTAAGGTTTCACTCAAAATGTGAAGTATAAAATATGATTGTGATCTCGAGCAAGGATATAAGTGATGATGATCATGGACAAGTGTCCTTATGGTAGTCTATTCATCTTACTAAATTGCATGGATGCAAATAGCTGCAATCACCAAGTATATAGAATAACCCATGATATTCAAGGTTCATGTGAATATTGTTTAAACTTGGGAACTATATAGATGATGATGTGAAATGATGATGTCATGATATGTGTATGATGAAAATGATGATGATCATAATTTTGTGAATATTTGGATCTTTTTGGGGTACTTTTGTAATTTTGTTTGGTGAATTGGCAATATGAGGTCGAAAACAAATAAATGCATCCAAATCAGTTGGAATCTTCACAAAAATCTATACAATGATGAAATGTATGGATGGATGAAATTTGGATTGATTTGGTTGGGAGAAGCTACTATTTTGTGAATTTTTTTCTATTGTGCACTTTGACACAAAACACCCATTGGTGCTTTTGGTCTGCAGAAATACCCGCGGGTGCTTCAATGCATAAGGAAATGCCCATGGGCATCCCAATGTGCTTGAAGCAACTATAAATTGCTTGCTGGGTGAGTTTGAAGCTCATTTGTGCATTTGGGAGTTTGAGAAGATACGTCTGAGGAGTGAAGGGTAAGTGAGGAGTGAATTAAATTTGAAATTTAGGTGTGAAAGCTATGGCGACAGAGGGAGCTAATACAGGGACCGATGCTACGGATGGGGTGCAAGTTGCTGAGGTGACATTATGCTTTTTGTATTGTGTAATTTTTTTTAATTATTAACTAACGTTGTGTGTTGTGCTGCAACTTAGGATTTTGGAGGCTCGGCATTAGTTTTTGTCTTACATCCTCGAGATGAGGAAGATGATTATGGATGAGGAGTGAGAGTTATTGGAGGAGGTGGGGCTAGTGGATATAGCCTGATTGGATGTGGTGAGGGCCTATGAGGGGTACATCTCGATCTTGGCAGAGAGGTGGGATGCGAACAAGGGGACCTTTCAGCTTCCCATGGGTGAGGTTACAATTACCTTGGAGGATGTATATCGCATCCTCAAGGTACTGATAAAGGGGGTCTAGATTGAGGTTGGGCTCAACTGAAATATGAATATGATGTAGATGGTTAGTGACGCATGGCAGGGGGTTAAGGTGGAGTGTAGAGGTATTCCTTATTTGTCCATGTATATGGACAATGAGTTGGACATCCTACGTGCTTTGGTTATGTTTGTGTTGGCCAACATTGTGGCCTCGAACAACATTGGATCAGGTTCCTTTAGAATCTGATAGGAGTGGTGAGCAATATGCTCACTAGGAGGTAGGTATACTCATAGGCTCCTGTCTTATTGGTGTAGGTGTATCAAGAGCTATATAATGTAATGAGGTAAAGGGAGAAAGGGGTTGGGGTGCAACCTACTTCTATAGTGTTGTGCATGGGTGCACTTTAGTGTGGCTCGGTCAGAGGGTTTACCTATAGTAGGCTTGGATTGGTAGAAAACCTATGCTAGGTGATGGTCATTGGCTAAGGAGGTACACCTGAGTTGTCCAGTGAGGACAAGATAGTGGTACTAGGATTTATGGGCTGGACTAAGGTCTACCCAAGTGATATGGAGGCCATGGTGGGGCTTCATATGGACCAAGGATGGAGAGCACTTGAAACAAGTGCGACATACTTAATGATTTATTGGGAGGCACAAGAGTGAGGTGAAGTACTTCCCATTCTCATGAGTACTTCACTAGTTTGGGTTGAGGAAGGATATCCTCGATAAGCTTGTGCGGTATAGGAGACATCGGTAGGAGACCAGACTACCATGCATGGAGTTGTGGAGGGTGGTCTTGGAGGATGATGAGGAGATAGATCTCTCAAATATGGAGGATGCAAGGATGACCATGGAGTATAACACATGGTTTGTGGCTCAACCACCATGGGAACCTCCTCCAGGAGTGATCGATGAATATGGAGGTGGAGAGGTGAGGGATGAGGATACTCTGGAGGCCCAGGATGAGGGGATCCAAGAGGCCCCAAAGTGGTAGCAACACTTTCAATATGATAGTCGAAGGTGGAGTTCTAAGGGTGTAGTGCAGCAAGCTCTCGAGACTGGGGTAGATAGAGGAGATGGAGGAGATGTATAGGATGTTCTAGATGTACCTCTAGGTCAAAGCAAGTAGTATTAGGCATAGCTAGAGCAGCAGGTGGTGGAGTAGGATGTAAAGATTACGAGGCTCCAAGCAGAGCTAGCAGAGAGAGCATCAACATAATGTCAATATAGCAAGTCTTCAATATTGGAAAAAATATATTGAGGTATTGGAGGATAGGTTAATGGAACACCATATTCCACTTCCTGATCCTCCAACCTCTTCTATGTCTTGGGGTACTAGGAGTAGTGAGTATAGGCATAGTTATAGGTCTAGGGCTCCTACTAGGTCACAAGGGTCCTCTTGGAGGATATAGCTAGTGCTTAGATGTAATTTTGTATATGAGCCTTGGTTATATATTGTAATTAATTTTCTTGGCATTTATACACACATATATATACATATATTTAACCTTTTGTGTTATATTTTTGTGTGAATGCTTTTTGTGGAATGCATGTTTATGTTTATGATTAATGCATATGATATGTTATGGATGATTAATGCAAGGTGATATGTATGGATGATTAATGCAATATGGCATGTGCTAATGATCATTTATAGTTTAGATATTTTCTTGGCCATTTTGTTAGCATTATTGTTTAATCAGGGATACCAAACTTGGTGGCAAATGGAATGGATGACTTATGAACTGACATGGATGTTGACATGAAATAAGATATGGATTTTGATATGGAAGAAGATATGGATGTTTATATGGAATAATATATGGATGTTTATATGGAATACTATATGTTTTGTAGAGACTCGGACATCCTAGTGGTATAAAAAAAAATCACTAAAACTACCTAATCCCTCTAGGACCAAATGTGTGTGCAATGGATTCATTTACTAAATCAAGAGCATGGTAATGACCCTATACAATCAATAACCAATGTGTGTGCAAGTGAGTTCATTAAATCATCTTGAGTAAATTGGGTAAACATGTTATAGATTAAACCAAGAAGCTAGCTTATCCGTATGAGTGGTCATAGGTCTCTTTTAAAAGAGACATGTCACCACGCATGAGCGTACTCCACTGCCAGTCAAGCGTCTATAGATTTGATGGAGGTTAACTCCATAGTCCATATTTTTTGTTGTTGATCTCTTAAGTTTTTGGGATGACTACTTAACCGTATGACTAGAAATATAATATGATCCTTACAACCCAATTGATCAGTGGTGTGTGATGTAAAATATTTAGAGTTTTTTTAGGGATTTTCCCCTACTCTTTATTTTATTTTTTGAATTGTGATAATGGTGAGAAACACTATTTTTATGGGCTATGTTGCATTATGGGACTAGAAAGGATGACCATTTTCACTTCAAGGTTCGTACCAAGTATGGTGTTATCCCTCTTTGACACAAGATGTTTTTAAGATGTGAAATTATGTTTGGTTCAATAATTTTTTGGATTCAATTCCCATAACTCAATATTTTATTAGTGTGTATGTGTAATGGTCCTAAAAATAACTCAACATGTATTCTAGATGTTGCTTAAAATACTAGGAGTGGTTGAGTGACCGAAAACACCTAGTGAATGTGGCTTGTGTTGATGGAAATTTGACTTGGTGGAATTATGTGGATGACATTGTGAAGGTGCCCCTGATTAAAGTAACATGACTTGTGTTGGAAAAATTAATAAATAATCCCTAATATGACATGTGAAATGTTGATGTGAGTGCAATGTATGACATGCAATTTTGTGAAATGTGAAATGCAATATGAAATGTGGGTGAATGCATTATTTTTGGAATGTAGATGCAAGTGAAATAAAATGTTATGAATGAAATGTATGCAAATGTTTTTATGTATTAACCATGTATATATATAGTAATAAAATCATGCATAAAATTCTTTCAAGTGTATAACATTAAGTGGTTTGGATTCTTCCTCTCCCTCTAGACTGGCAAGCCTATAAGTACCATTACCTATTCTTTGTGTAATAATATATGGACCTAACCAATTAGCCATGAATTTATCATGAATATGCGGTAATGCATTGGTGTTTTGTTGATTCTCTTTAAGGATAAGATATCCTAATTGGCATTCATGTAGATGAACTTTGGCATTGTAAGCACATTTGAGGTGGTCTTGATAAACTTGTAAATTCTCTAAAGCATTGACCTACCTTTCATCAAGCAATGTGAGTTGGTCAAAGTGTCATCATCTATGAATTCCTACAAATAAATTTGCAAGGAAGGGATCTTGAGCTCAAGAGACATGATTGCTTAGGCTCCATATACCAATGAAAATGGTGTTTCCCTTATAGGCGTGTGGATGCTTGTTTGATAAGCCCATAATTCCAAGGGAATTTGTGTGTGCCAATATCTATGATTTTATTTCACAAGTTTCTTGAGAATAGCAACTAAGGTCTTGTTGGAAGCTTCAACTTATCTATTTGCTTGTGGTTAATAAGGAGTTGAGAAACTATGTTGAATATTGTATTTTCCATGAAGTGCTCGAACATCCTTGTTCTTGAAAGACTTGTCATTGTTTGAAATTATTTTCAAGGGGATACCAAAATGATAAATGATATGATGGAGTATAAACCCCACAATTCTAGGTCCTGTTATACTGGTCAGAGGAATTACCTCAACCCACTTTGTGAAGTATTTTGTGGCTGTGATGATGAAAGTATGTTGTCTCGAGGAAGGAGGTGATTTTTTCCAATTAGATCTAGACCCCATTGTGAAAAATGCCAAAGGATTTGAATAGGCTGTAAATCTTGTGATGGTACATGAGTTAAATTAGCATGATCTTGATACCTTTTGCAATGTTTAACATAAGTACAACAATCACATTCTATTGTGGGACAATAATAACTCATGCGTAGGATACACTTTGCAATGGCCATTCCACTAAAATGATCATCACAAGTACCATCATGGGATTCAGCTATAGCACTTTGAGCCTTACTGGACTTGAGACAATGAAGGAGGACTCAATCATAACCACGTTTATACAACACGTCCACCAAAAGAATGAAACGGGCTACCTTTTTCTTGAAAGTGTATTTGGTAGTTCGATACATATCATATGGGAGTGTTCCAAACTTGAGAAAGGATACTATTTGGCTTGACCAAGGCTCATATGAATTTGATTGGATAAATAAAACATCATTTTCATCTTTTGAATTAGCACACGAAATTGTAGATTTAGAGACCATTGAAATAATAAGGGATTGTACTTTTCCAAAGGAGTCTTTTGGAATCAATGATCCAATGAAGGCCATAACATCTGCAAATCTATTAGTTGAACATGGTAAACTATTGATTTTATACCAATCAAACTTAGAGAGCAACTTAATTTCTACCTCATGATAAATATTAATGGTAGGTTCTTTGCATTGGTATTCTTCATTGTTTTTCTTGACAACAAGTTGAGAATCACAAAATATCCTAATATGCTTAATTCTCATAGCTATAGCTAATTGAAGACCTAATATTAAGGCTTCATACTCTACAATGTTGTTTGTGCATTGAAAATCAAGTTTGAATGACAAGGAGATATGTATCCCCTTTGGTGTGTGTAATACAACTCCAACACCTTGACATTTTGTGCACTTAGAGCCATCGAAGAATAGTGTAATATCAACATCATCCTCTAGAATTAAATCTTCTTCTTTTTCAGTGACAAAAAATACCAAATCATCTAGGATATTAATAATAAAAGGATGATCACTAGGTTGTGGAGCTTCCACAAGTTGATCGGCTATTACCAGTCCTTTAATTGATTTTTGGCTAATGAATTCCAAGTTGAACTCAATAAGGAACATTATCCATTTAGTAGTGAATGCGTTGTTTTAAGTGCATAATATCATATAATGCAGAGGTTTTTCTCTAGCTATGATATAAGTTGTGTGGCTAAGCATGTAATTTCAAAATTTCTTAGTGGTAAAAACCACCGCTAAGCACAATTTTTCTATATAAACGTATTTAGTATCATAGATTGCCAATGTTTGACTAATATAGTAGATAGCTTACTCTCGATTGTTTTCATTATTTTGTGCAAGTATTGTCTCTAATGCAAAGTCTGTTGTTGTGATATTAAGATAAAATGGGACCCCCAGACTAGGAGGAGCTAAGACTGGTGGAGAAGCTAGGTATTGCTTAATTTCATCAAAGTATTTTTGACATTCATCTATCCAAGATAATGACACCCCCTTTTATAGTAGGCGATTGAGTGGCCAACATTTATAGAAATTTGAGCAAGAAAATTATGAATTGATTGAATATTTTCTTGTAAACTATGCAATTCCTTTAAATTAGTTGGGGGAGACATCTCCAAGATAGCATTGAACTTGTTAAGGTCCATCGCAATACCTCTTTTGGAGATTATGAATCCTAGAATCTTGCTCAAGGTAACACCAAAGACACTTTTATTGGGATTCAACATTACATTATGCTCTAGGAGTAGATCAAAAACTTTCTCCAATACACCAATATGTTCTTGCCAATTTTTAGATTTAGCCAAGAGATCATCCACATAGTCTTCGATAATCTTATGCATGTAGTAGTGGAAAATGTATGTCATGGCACGTTGATAAGTGGCACCTACATTTTTTAGGTCAAAGGGTATCACCTTGTAACAAAAATTTCCCCAAGGTGTAGTGAATGTTTTTTTGTGTTTGTCATCAGGATTTATTTGAATTTGGTTGTATCTTGAAAAAATGTCCATGAGTGAAAGCATTTCATTGCCAGCATAGGTATCAACGAGAGTATTGATATTTGGAAGAGGGAAGTCATCCTTAGGACACACTTTGTTAAGGTCTCAAAATTTAGTGCAAACAGGTATCACCTCATTGGGCTTGCAAACAGGTACCGTATTTGAGAGCCAATCAAGATAATCAATAGGAATAATAAATTTCACATCTAGGAGTTTTTGAAGCTCTATTTTTACCAAGAGGGCCACGATAGGATGCATTCTCCTAAGCTTTTTTTTACCATAATAGCATCAGGTTGTAAGGTGATATTGTGGACAACCAAACTAGGGTCAAGATCGAGCATGTCCTTGTAGGACCATGCAAATATGCCCTTCTTCTTCTTGAGGAGAGCAATAAATTGCTCTTGTTTGTCGGGTGATAAAATTTTTCCAAGCTTGACAATTTAGGGATTGTCCTTGTCTAAACTAAGGTCCACATCAATGGTATCTTAAATATATATGTGGGAACCTTCCTCAAGCTTATGGGACATAGGAATCAAATGAATTTCATCTAAGATGTCATCATACTATTCTGGCTTATCCTCATATATTTCTTCCTAAAAAACCTCATGATCCGAAGATGAGGGTGAAGGTGATGGTGAAGGAGATGGAGGAATGTAGTTGGCAAAGGCCTTTAACAATTCCTCGGATAAGATAAATTTAGCAAAGTATAGAGATGAGGATATATAGTCCATATCAATAAGGATTATTTCAATTGGAATTAGCTTAGTCGGATCATATGAATTACGGAGCGAGGTGAATAAATCAACAAGACTCATGTTGACTTTTGGGAAAAAGGTGAATGGGTTTGTATGGAATGGATGGAACCTAGGATCCGGCTCTAGGGGCTTGGTTAACCTGAACATCATCAATAAAACACAAAATGCATTTTACTAAATGATATATTTACATATGCAATGCAAATAAAGAAAACATGTTTTTTATTTTTGATTGATTTTTTTTTTGTGGTGGTGAAAAGCACTGTTTTTGTGTTATGTATATATTTTACAAGTTTGGCTTATGGAATGGCTTAATGGAATAGAGGTGGTGGTTCAAGAGTAGGTACAACTCACTCTTATGGAAGAATCAAGTGAAATATGAGCTCATGGATTGGGAACATGTTGAGATAAAATTCATCTTGTTAGATATGGAAATTATGGGCTTCGATTCTTCTTTAGATTCATTCAAAATTATTAATATAAGCTCAAAATATTCATAGATATCATCGTCAGAATTAATGGGATGGAGGGCTTCTTCTCCTAAATTGAGATTAAGCCTTTGGAACACTTGTTCAATAGAATAGGTGGTAGGAAGTGGGTGGTAACCTAGACCTGAATGATCATGCACCTCTTGATATGGAACATTGATGGGTTGATGCACTCCTTGTTCATGCAATCCTAGGCCATAGCCTTACCAATTGACTATGTGGAAATATCGATATGGGAATCTTGGCATGTTTGGAATATTGACAAGTTGTGGTTCTATGGGTTCATCTATGGGTGTTGGACTTTATGAAGAATAAATCCCCCCATATACAAAATTTATGCTATTTGGAGTTGAACCCATGTTATAAACTGCTCCTATTTCTAAAGGTGAGTCACATGGGTGATCAAAATCCTTAGCACTAGAGATAGCGATGGGTATGATGGTGATGTCTTGGACCACATATTGACCAATACCAGGATTAGTGAGGTGGACCTCAACTTGGGATGACATGGAAGGACTATGGCCAGGTTATGGCTCGAGAAGTGGTGAATATGGAGGTATTTCAAAATCTGTTAATTAGACTTGTGAAACACTATGTGATAGTGATGGATTGGTTTGGGAAGGTTTTTGGATAGATGATGATGATGAAGATGGTAGTGATGTTGATGATGTAGACTGAGTGTGACCACATGTGCATGTAGTCACTGATGAAGGTGATAGGTATGTGGAAGCTTTATGAGGGTTGGTGGTAGAAATATCTTTAGGAATAGGATCCTTTGATGAAGAGTGGTGAAGTAGTGGATGGATTGGGTGATGGTGATATGAAAAGGTGAGTGGAAGGAGGCATGGATTCATGAGGATTTGAAATAAAATTACAATACTTAAATGACTTGACAATCGTCAAGTATGCGATGCACCTATCCCTCATGAACATATTTCAAACATTGATGTAGTATTGAAGAGACAAATATTATTTCCCTCATCCAAGGTCTTCCAAGGAGTACATTGTACATCATGAATCCTTCTAAGATGTGGAACATTGTGTGCAACATTTTAGCCCCTACTTCGATGGGTAAAATAATAGTGCCAACTATGGAACACAAAGCATCGTTAAATTATTTGAGGGTGAAGGATGACTTGGTGATGTGTGATGGAGGGATGTTAAAATGATGAAGAGCATATGTGGTGATGATGTTTATAGAGAAACTGGTGTCAATTAGGAATATTTTAAAAGGCTTATTGTCAATTAGATCTATGATATGCAATAGATGGTCTACAGATTCCGATGAGATTGGCTTAATCTCAAGGTCATATAATGTTATGAAAAGCTCCATGTATGTTTGGATGCTCCTCACAAAGTTTTTTAAGGTATTAGTATCTTGTGACTATAGTTCAATGGGTTTCAAAATGTCCATTAATGCCTCACGATGTGGAGGAGATTTTTGGATTAGCTCATACATTGATAATTTAGCGAAAGTCATTTTTAGACTTGTAGTTAACCGGCTACTCAATGAGATTATTGGTCAAGGTGGATGATTGATGGGTGGATTTGATGGGTTTGATTGGCTAGAGATATGGATGGGTGATGAAGGATTGGGGGAAACCTATATGGGTGGTGATGTAGAAGGTTGTGACACACTTGCTTGTGGTGGTTGCCTTTGTTGGATATTCCTTTGACCTCTAGTGACCACATTAATGGCCCCCACACACCCTTGGTATTGTTGAATGTGATTAAATTGGTTAAGAGGAGTTTTGGTGTTAGCTCTCTCTACATTTGGTTGCACCTCCTAGTGATGAGGAAGTGGTGTTTGAAATATACTAAGGTTTTGGTTTTGTTGAGTGAGGGGATTATCAAGATTGATCGTCCCCAAGTAAATACGGTCTTGGTAGTAGTTGATGTCATGCTCATTTTACCTATAATAAGGGTAAAATAAGTGTTCTCGATAATTTTTACCATATTTGGTGGGATCATATAGTCTAATGTTAGGCAAAGCAAGTTTATTTGTCTCATAAAACATTCTAAAAAGAGAGGCATATGACTTGGCTAATGGGGTATATTGGTGATTTTTTTGGACAGTCTATCACTGGGAATGGTTTTCCATAGCTGGCACTATGTTCTGAACTATTGGATCTTGTGTTGTCGAGGTGACCACATGACATGAAATTTATTGTAGTATTTGTTTTTGTTGAGACATTATTGGTTGGCTCATGACCACTTGATTTACATGATTGGATTGAGTGGCTAGGGTAGTCTGTGTTGATTTTTGTTGGTCTGAATAGTTGCTTTTGTATTTGCCCTTGTTTTACCATTTTTTATTCTTAGGCTTTAATATGCCTTCTTGGATTTTGATCTCCTCAATGAAACTAGCTTAAGCTAAAGCTTCTTCAAATTATTTATAAGTTCATAGTTGGAGTATCCAAGAGATATGTTTTAAGCAACTCTTGGTGAATATCTTAATTAGATCATCCATTGGTAGGATAAATGATAATTTAGTGATGACAACCCTCCAAAAGTTTTCAAAATCATAGATAGATTCATCATCATGCTGCCTTAAAGCATAGACATAAGACAATGAGATCTTCTTTTTAACATTTAGCATGAAATGATCAAAGAATTGATCAATCAATTGCTCAAAAGTATAGATACTATGGCTTGGCAATTGATTGTACCATTCTATGGTATCCCCTCCTAATGTTTGAGGAAAATTTCGAAACATGAGAGCATTATCATTTTGAATTCTAAAGCAAGCATGTACAAAAGTGCTCATATGTTCTTTGGGATCCTTAGTTCCCTTAAATTTGTCAAAATTGGGTATCGTAAAATATGTAAAATATGGCAGGGATGGTACCGAAGGATGACTTGGTTGATTGATCAGTTAGCATAAGGTTGGTTTATAGTTTGAAAAAATAGGTGTATATTGCATAAATTGATCTATTTGTTTCTGTATGACCTCAATTTGAGGATCTTCCTTAGGAATGTGGAAGCCTTGAATTACCTTACGAGCTTGTGGCAGAGTGGAGAAATCTTGTGGGGTGACTAGATGATGAGGGGATTGGTATTGATGGCTAGGTGAATTGCATGGGATTTGATGAATGGGATATTGCTGATGAAAATATGGGGAATTATGGAATGAGGTTTATGGATGAAGATTATGGCTAGGTTGGCCAATGGGAATAGTAATGGTGATGGTATGGCTTGGTAGGGAATAGGGATAGAAACCATAGAAGCCAGTGGTGCCCATGATGGACCCTGGTTGATAAGGACAATCTGAGTATAGTTATGTAAAGGCTTAGGGTTTTCTTGTACTTACTATTGAGTGTTTTGATGTTTTGTAAGATTTTTTTTTAGGTTTTTCCATGCCTCACTAATCTCTCTATCAAAGGCTAAGGGTATGGAGGTATATGGTATGGAATATGTGACTTGGGTATAAGTTACACTAGATATGGCAACTTGTGAGGCTAGAACTTGTGAAGCAACTTTGATTTATGCCTCATCAAGGGGTTAGTGTAAGTGGAGGTATTGGAGGTGCTAGGAGCACATAAAGGTTGGGGAATGAACACATGGGAGTAAAGTGTTATTGATGCCTCAAAAAAAGGGTTAGTATACACATGGGTAAATGTGGATGGGGGCTGGAAATAAATAGGTTCTTGCTGTAAAGTAGAATCTTGTCTAGGTGAATTGGGAATAGACTCTAAGACATAATTAGAAGAATTCATGAAAGCTTCTACTCTTGCCATGTCTATATGGGTAATGTGGTTGTCTATGGCAGAGGAAGTTGACTCCTCTTGGGGCATGGTCATATGATAGACTATGGAGGATAAGGAATGTGAGGGACCTACAGACAAATCTACTTGTGTCACATTCAGGAATTCTACCACAGAAGTGGTGGGGAAGGTGGATGAAGGTTCCATTAATTTATCTTAACTTATAGATTTCTTTTGGTTTCTAGTTAATACCATAAGAAAATAAAAATATATATATATATTAAACTATCAAATATAATAAAAAACTAAAATATTTTAACAGCAAAAAGGAAACAAACAACCAATGCTAAGTTTCAATCAATGTAGTTTATCTTGTTCATTGATTATCTCATTTTTAATGTGCATTCATTTTAAGTATGTCTTGTGTGTTTTGATGTTCTAATATTTCTTAATGAAACAAAGGTAAAAACTATGGTGAAGATAGGGCAACGAGATTCTTGTTGGTGATGAAATCTAGCAAGTTTGCTTGGGGGTATCCTATGGTTTCTATGGGTAGATATTGGTGGATGGAGATGAATGCCACCATCACAAAATATTAAGAAATGTTTGGTGATTAAATCTAACTACTATTATTTTGAGTGAAATGTGTTGTGTGTGAATTATTCCTTTTAAATGTTTCATTTACTAATATGGACAAACAATGCTAGGAAAAACTAATTTTATAGATCTAATTCATAAGCCAACAAGAGAATGTCAATTTATTTAAACGGTGTGAAGTACATCATTTAAGACCCCCTATCTAAATAAAAATCGAAGGGTTCATCCACCCCTCTACCTAGAATCACCCAATTGGAAGGAATACTCTTGGCAACCTAATGATGTTCCTACTTAGATAAACAAAAGAAGGTATTTCTAACCCTAAAATGCAATCCTATTTTATGCAGATTCTCAATTCAGATGCAAACAAAATGCAGCATTTTGTATTTGTGAATACATTAAAACATAAACCCTTATTGGAATGTGTGAATGGATGCAAACCTAAAATTCAAACTAGAATGGATTATTTCCTAGATTACTTAATAATTTTTCATTTAAAGCATAGAATCTAAAAAATACATCAAAGAACCCAAAATACGTAAAATATAAACTTGGATTTTATACAGTGGACTTACTATATATCCTACGTATTTGTTCCAAATCAATGTAAAACGTAGTTAGGCATTTTTGAAATACACCTGGGTATTTCTAGATGACCTTCGATCGTCGTTGGGTGTTTCGTGCTCTTTTTACAACTTCTGTGAAATTTCAAAAACCCTAGATCTAGCAAAATATGTGTGATTCGTGCTTCTAAAAATCTATGAAATAGGATAACAAACAAGTAATAATTCAAGATAAACCATAACATAAAACCCTTAGGTGGTCCCACCATGATCATCATTTGTAGAGCTAAAATCACAACATCAAGCAATGCTCAAAATAGAATCAAATAAACCAGATATTGCACAACAAATGAGATTTATATTAAACGAGGGGAGTCTAAAAACTCCATTGTTACAATAATGTATTTGAGAATCCCTTGTGATACAATTATTACAAATATTTCTAGGGTTCTCCTAAACCCTAGCTACAACAAATGGTGGTGTATGTAGTTATGTTTTGCTCCCAACTGAGTTGAGTGGGCTTCTTGATATCTGATACTAGGCTACTCCAACTTAATCAGTTTTCCAATACTTTTGATGTTTTGTCTAATCTGCACACAAATAAACACTAGAGAGTTAATAACAATAATGAAGGCTCCACTATGTGAGACCTCATAAATCACAACTAAAACCCTAGCTATAATAGTATAAAATTTGAACAAAATTAAACAGTAAGTAATATAACCAAATGAAATAGATTTACCTTGCTCTTGGCTTGTTATCTATTGGTTGGATCTGTTGTAGCTCGATGGCGAAGGTGTGCCCTAGCATAGCTCAAAGGCTAGGATTTTCTCAGAAATATTACATAAAACACCTACGGGCATTTGGCAGATGATGGAAATATCTATGGGTGCTCGCGACTAGTAGGGAGGCACCCAGAGGTTCTCAACAGTGATAGAAAGTGCCTGAAGGTGCTTGGTAGCTGAGGAAAGGTGCTACAAAGGCAGATTTAGTGAAGACAATGGATGCGGCGATGGTAATAGAGAGCAAGGGAATAGGGAATATGGTGGATGGAGTGGGTTTAGGGCATAAGTGTTGGGTTGGAAACTTAGAGAATCCAATGACTCAGGGATTTAGGAACTCAAGAAGTCAGGATATTAGGAAATTTGAAAACTTAGGAACTTAGGGGTTTAGCCATCAAAATGGTTCCTATTTATAATCTCACCTAGGGTATGCTAATGTTTTAACGACATT
Organism: Wollemia nobilis; assembly: GCA_028583015.1. Taxonomy (NCBI): domain Eukaryota; kingdom Viridiplantae; phylum Streptophyta; class Pinopsida; order Araucariales; family Araucariaceae; genus Wollemia; species Wollemia nobilis. The sequence goes on from JAQPPZ010001484.1 coordinate 1,650,672, forward strand.
AATCGTGTGGCTGGGATTAAAGCACATCTAAGGGTAGATATTAAATTTAGGGTGTGGCATGGATTGATGCATATGGACGGACATGATTAAATAAAATTGGATGGCTAGGATTGATTTATTTATATAAATATATATTTATTAAATATATACAAAATATTATTATTTAAATATATATAATAAATATATATAAATAATGGGTGGAAATGACGAGAAAGCTAGGATGGAGGGAAAGTGGCTATGTTTTGGTGGTGGAAATGGTGGGAAAGCATGGATGGAGGACAAGTGGCTAGATTTTGGTGTCTATATATGTGTATTTGTTTAATATATATTTAAATATTAATATTTTATATTATATATATATATATATATATATATATATATATATATATATATATATATGAATTAATCCTAGCCCTCCGCCACATTTTAATCTCAGCCATCCATCCACCTTAATCCATGCCACTTACCCAAATTTAATCTCCACCCTTCCTCATGTTTTAATCTCGGCCACTCAAATTGTGTCATCTAAACCCTAACATGTTTAAGGGAAGATTATAAAAGATGAGTTGTTTTGATGACTTAGACCCCTAACAACCTACAAGTATTAAGCATTCTTAGGATATTTTTGAAGCCTACTTTGAATTCTATCAACATTAATTCGTAAAGAATTCTTAGAAGGTCCAAATACCTAGCCCCTTCATTTTCATTTTTGCCCCCATTGTCGTCGTTCGCAACCCTCTGCTTCTATCATCACACTTCTTGCATGAACCAAATTTTATTTTGCACCACTTCCATCAGTCCTCAAACGCACTCTAGAGCTAGTCGAGCATCCTCCAAAACCAGTTGAGCACCCTACAAAGCCAACAGAGTACCTCTGGATATTTTTATTTATCCTTGAGCACTCGTAGGTATTTTCTACACCAGATCTATAGATATGCGGCTCTCAAGAACTATTATGGCACCTTCACAACCATCACTGGCATCATCGACGTAAACAAAAATAGGAAGTTAGCATTGTTGACAAGGTAATAATTTTGTGTATTTATTTTTATATTCTTATGCTTTATTTACAATTTTATTGCAACATCTAGGGTTAGTGATTTTATTTTGAGGGTCTCACATAGTGGAGCCCTCACAAGTATTACTAATTTTTATTGTTGTTTATTATGTGTAGGTATAAGGATTACAATTGTTAGAAGTTGTTGAAGCTAGGGTGGCCCTATCTAGGATACACAAGCCCACCTGCAACCTCGTTGGGATCGAAGACAAGCGTGAAGACACCAACCATTCTTTTCAACTAGGGTTTTGGATAACCCTAGTATCTATAATTTTGTATCAAAATAAATATTGTAAAACCCCACATTTGGGGCATATTGATTGTAATATTTGAGATATGTCTGCATAATAAAGAGTTTTATTTGTTTTGTGCAATCATTGTGTCATATGGTGCTTATTGTAATTTTATATTATTCTTGTATTTGTGTTGCTTGATTTCTGATTCAAAATCCCATCAGGTGTTCTAGTGAAATGTTTGGTGACCAAAACTAGTCGAGGATTATTTCGATCTTAGCTCTAGGTATAATGATCATTCGTTATAGTGGCAAAGTTTTTCTGATGCTCGCACACAATAAAATATTTTTAAATGTTGTCATTGGATTCATGTATCATGCTCCACATACTTCCCAACTATGTGCTTCATGGGAGGCATGAGCACTAGAGGCACCCATCAACTACAATAGGTGGTCATTGTGCCTAGAGTGTAAGACCAAAATGGTCAACCAATCATTTTTAGTTGCAAATATTAATTTTAGGTGTAAGTATATTATATACCTAATACTATCCTAATGTTCTCTATGAGCTTTATCCCATTATTACAATTCACATTATACAACTTAAAAATTATGAAAATGAAAGAAACAAGTATAAAGAACATAGGATCCAAGGCATAGTGGATCAACAACAAATGACATGCAACTGAGTGAATGCAACTCAAATTGAAGTTATTTTCTTGTGATGAATATTTTTTCTATAAGGTGATCCATAATAATCCAAGTTGTTTAACTATCATGATAATCTAGTTCATTGAAGTACAAGGATAATGTGATCAAAATATTTTCTTGTAAATGTTGAAGGGTTATATTAATTAGTAGTAGAAGAAAAAATATACAACTTGGTTTTCATCCATACAATGTAGCATATCTAATGTATCAACATTGGTAAACCTATCAAAACATAGTTTTCATACCATGCATAAATAGCAAAATCTATAGTCCTCCTTGCATGAAGATCAAAACTACAAAAATGATGCTTGATAGTTTTTATAATTGGTCTTATAGATATCCATGCATGTCAACCTAGGCGACAAAGGTACTCCTTGATAGTTTTTTATGACTATTTCTGAACTATAACAAGTATTCATTAGCATAAATAAAGTAAAAATTAAAATAAACCATTTATTAAGCTTATCTAACAATACATAACCCATAATATAGTGTACCTAAGAAGCCATTGTTTATTTCTTGGGCCACTTTTGCATTACTTCCTAGATCTTGTTTTAACAAAAGCTATTTTTTATTGGTATTTACCTTTAATTCTTATCTCAACTTTTTGTACTCTTCAAGTTTATTACTATTATTATGGTATTTATCTCCCATGTAAACTATGTTTACATTGTTCTTGATTGTGACCTCATTATTATTTTCTTCCTCAAAAAACTTTGTAGTTAGGGCATTAATGTGAAAATTATTCTTGAAGTTTATGAAATATCAATGTTAGAGACAACAAAAAATCACTAAATATATTGTAGCAACAAACAAACCAAACATGACTCGAATTTGAATGCTTAAAGTTTTTATTACTTAATTAAAACATTTTAAAAAACCAAACAATGACTCTTTCTAGTTTGGTCTTCTACCAAAGACTGCAAAGTAGTTGCTAAAAATTTCATCGCAAATTGTTTTGGCATTCTTGTAGGACCAAAAGATATGTTCAATAGTCTCTATACTCCCTAACATAACATAGTTTATAGATGACATCCAAACTTGTCCAATAGTACTCTTGAGGGGAGTTTTAGATGAGTAAGATGCCAAACAAGGAGTTTGTTAATCAGTAAGGCTTCAAAACCTTATATTTGAACACAATGCTCTCCAAAATAACTTGCAAATTATTTTTTTTTTTTGACATTGAGTTTGTATGCTACAAGAATAGGGAGGATGATAGATCTATAGAGGTTTTGCACTCTCAATTCACAAACCCTTTTTCTTATCAAGATATTAGTGCATATAAAAATCCATTTACATGCATATCACTCATTTAGAAAACATATCTAATGTAAAATTAATAATATAAATTTTAATAAATGTACAAGACTAAAATAGAATGAAATTAAGCAACATAGTAAAAAAAACATGAAAAGTCATTGGAAGCTTGAAAACCACAAAAGTGGTGGAACTTGGTGGATTGACAATGTAGTTTAGTTTTATTATTTTTAGGTGGAGGATCCAAGAGAGCCAAGGGGTTTGAAATGTTTATCTCTTCATAGTGAACAACCTCCACTGACCACTCTACCTTCTACTTGCAATTCCCCCATTTACCACTATGTGAAAATCTAATGGTGAGATAATATTTTTATCTTTTGAGGTAGAGTTTGTTATATATGTTAGGTTTTAGTTCTTCAAATGCTAGTGTGTGACAACATCTTAACCATGTTATTAAAACTCCATCCTTTTTTTAAATATGGTTGGATAAGGGGTGTTGAAAGGTCCTCAGTACTTTTACAAGAAATTCAATGATTTTACATTAACCTCAGACCTATAGCCTACCAAAAAAAACATCCATGCAAATCGAAACAACTATGATCCAAAATAGGTTAAAATATTGTAAGTCACAACTACTCAAAATATTTTTTCACAACTACAAATAAACACCAAAAATAGACTACAAGCACCATCCCATAACTGAGTAATAAAATACCTCCTACAAGAAGGAAACTAAGCATATGAAACGTGTATTTTAACCATATATATTTGGTTTAGTTGTCCACCTATTTTTTACTTTCCATAAATGTTATTTTATAGCTTCTATTATTTTTTGATCTACTTTGGTTTCTTGGAGTAGAATAATATGAGGATTTTTATCTCTTCTCAATGTATACACCAATATTTGTTTGGTAGGGGCATTGAGTCCCCTTGTATTTTAGGATAGCAATCTCATTTCTTAGTTATGCCAATCAATATTTTCCTCCCACCCAAGGTTAAAGTAGATTGGGTTTCATTTGCAATTTCAGCCATAGTCTCTTGTTTTCTGATCTCTTGATTAGTTGACCTTCTATGATTTCTTTCCACCCCTACATTAATCCCTTCTTTCTTTTGATTTCTAGTTCACTGACTTAGGCTTGGGCTTGTGTTATCTGAGCTCCATATATTCTTAGTCTATTTACTTTCCTCTTGGTTTATAGTCTCTAAATTTGAATGGTGGTATTTCTCATTTGAATCAACACATACTATCAATTGTATATTTTCTTCAATGTTCATTTCATTGTGCTTGTGGGAAATTGAATTAGGCATAACAATATCTAAATGGGAAAATAAATTAGATAGTGGGACTTCAAAATTCTTTGGAGGGATTTTTTAAATACATACCTCATGTATTTCATCCATGATTTGATATACCTCAAGAACCTCTTGCTAATCTACTTCAACCCTATGGTTTAGGATTTCCTCTTCACTATTCTCTAAATTCTAGTTCATAGTTTTGATAGTTTGCTTAGATTTTGGTGGCAAACCGAGATTCACACAACAAAACTTGAAATTATTTTTCTGTAAATTGCTTAACACAGTCTTACAATATTGTCTACCGGCATAATTCTTCCCCATATCAATCTCAGACTCACCCCCTTTCCCTTACAATTTTCGAGTTTTTATCGAGGTCTCGACCCTCTAGGCCATTAATGACCCACTGCACGAAAACATTAAACAAAAACCTGCAAAATCGGCTTCCCCCGTCGAGTCTTCAATTTTCCCTCCGTAATTGGCCAACTCCCTGATCCGCCATGAAAGCACACATTTAATAGGCCCTTGACCTGCAACCGCTATTTTGTCAGACTGTCCACCTATGACTGTTGCCTCTTTTCCCATGCGCATGGCCGTCCGCATGGCCATCCGCATGTTCATTTCTTCTTTTCTTCCTTCTGGCCGTGATATCACGACAAAAACTCTGCCTTGCCTTAATTTCCAACTGCTATCATGATACCGCGATGTCGCGATATCATGACGTCACGATATCGTGACAAAACTGTCGCCTTCGCATTTTTCTCCAACTGCTGTCGCGATATCATGACAGAACTGCCGCCTTCATATTTGTCTCCAAATGCTATCGCGATATCGCCTTTGTATTTTGGATGTCGTCATATTGTGACATCGCGATATCACGACTAAACTTCCCTTGTGCCTTAGTTTCAAAATAACGTCGCGATATCACGACATCGTGATATCGCAATGTTGTGATATCGCGACGAAACTCCCTTCGTGCCTCATCTTCCAAAAATGTTACGATATCACGACAAAACTTTTGACATGCCTTAATTTCCTTTAGATGCCATGATTTCCTGACAAAACCTTTGCCTTGGTAACAAAATAAAACAAAATACAAAATACTTAGAAAATTTGGTTGATGCAAGATTGCCTTGCTATCGCCGGATGCTCCTGCATCAGACACCCGGGGTAAAATGGAGAAGTGACCTTCACTTCTATGCTATTCGGTCCGCATCTTTTGTAACATCTCCAAACATATGCCTGCCTCTGCAACTTGCTTCAACCCTTTCTCCTGGAAAAAACTTTTTCTACCTTCTACCAGACAAATTCTGGCACTGCCGCACACCTTCTCGTCTACTGCCTATAATGGTTTTAACTTGTGGCGCACTCCATATTTAATCAAGGAGTACATATTTACATGACAATCATGTACTGCACTTCGATCAAACTACCATGGCCTTCCTAATAGCAAATGGCAAGCATCCATGGGGAAAACATCACATAGGACCTCGTCCTGGTACTTCCCAATATTGAACATGACTAAGCACTGTTCACGGACCCATGCTCTGTGGTCCTTCCATAACCATGCAATCCGGTATGGATGCGGGTGTCTTCTCCTTTCCAGCTGTAACTTACTAACCATTTCCTCGAAGACTAAGTTATCAGTACTTCCATTGTCTATAATAACATTATAGACTTTACCTAAACTTTTGCACCTCGTGTGGAATAGGATTCTCCTCTGATTTGGCTTGTCTTCATCAATCAACATGGTTCTCCTTGTGACCATGACTTCTCCTCTCTCTGCCTCCTTAGAATGTTTTGATTCAGCATCTTCCTCTACCACAGCAGCTTTGGCAGGACCCACATGTTTCTTGTTCACCCTCTCGAGGTGCTGGGGACACTCATATGCCCAATGTCCCTCTTCTCCACAGTGGAAACAGGTTCCCAGAAACACTCCTCTTCCATACCCATGTCCAGATCTACCTCTTCCTCTTGGGTAGCCATTGTTCTAAACTTGGGGTTTGGGTTCCTCATCTTCCTTCTGATCCCAGCTGCTGCTAACCTCTTCTTTCTTCTCCTCCTTTCCTTCCTCTTTTCTTCCACCAGTCTTTCCTCCATGCCCTTTTCCTCTTTTATTGCTCTCAAACCTTTTGTTCAGTTTTTCTTCAACCTTCAAAGCAAACTGGTAAGCATCTTCAATGGTGCTCACCCGAACTAAGCTCAACTCTTCCTGGATACTAGGTCTCAACCCATTGATATAACGGGCCACCTTCTCCTTGCTTGCTTCTAAATGGCCAGTTCTGATGGAGATCTTATAAAACTCCTCCATGTATTCTTGGACAGTTTTGTTCATCTGTCTCAAACTCTGCATTTTTCTTAGCAGATCCAATTCATAATCTACAGGAATAAACTATCTTTTCAGCTTCTCCACCATTCTATCCCATTTTGTTATCTATTTTTTTCCTCTTCTATTATGCTCTAGCTGTACTCCCTTCCACCATATGCTGGCATGACCCTTCAACTTGGTCTTGGCAAATCTGACCCTCTCGGGATCTTCAAATTCTTCATACTCAAAGTATTCTTCTAGATCATTGATCCAGTCGATCAATTCTTTCAGATCTAGGTTCTCGAAATACGTGGAAACCTCCATCTTCGGCCTCTTCCCAATCTAGGATATGGATTTGTATAGTCTGGCTTGTGCCAGATCTACAACTTCTTCTTATTCAGACTGGTTATCCTCTTCATCTACTTCGTCTTCACTGTCTGCATCTCTTATTGGTTCATGCCCCATGTGCAGTTCTTCTTGCAGGGCCTAAAATTGCCATTGCAAAGCCTGGACATCTGCTGCTATTGCCATGCCTCTCCCACCAACGAGGTTTCTTCTCAGAGGCATTCTACTCACTTTTTCATGAGCCTTCCCATAGATCTTGGTGTAACTGCCTCACGTCCGACGATCTCTTACACACTCAGGAACTTTCAGCTCTGATACCACTTAGTGGCAAGCCGAGATTCACACAACAAAACTTGAAATTATTTTTTTGTAAATTGCTTAACATAGTCTTACAATATCGTCTACCGGCATAATTCTTCCCCCTCTCAATCTTGGACTCACCCCATTTCCCTTATAATTTCCGAGTTTTTATCGAGGTCTCGACCCTCTAGGCCATTAATGACCCACTACACGAAAACATTAAACAAAAACCTACAAAATCGGCTTCTCCCGCCGAGTCTTCAATTTTCCCTCTGTAATTGGCCAACTCCCTGATCCGCCATGAAAGCACGCATTTAATAGGCCCTTGACCTACAACCGCTATTTTGTCAGACTGTCCACCTGTGACTGTTGCCTCTTTTCCTGTGCGCATGGCCGTCCGCGTGGCCATCCGTGTGTTCATTTCTTCTTTTCTTCCTTCTGGTCGTGATATCGTGACATGTCGCGATATCGTGACATGTCGCGATATCATGACAAAAACTCTGCCTTGCCTTAATTTCCAACTATCGTCACGATATCGCGACGTCGTGATATCGCAACGTTGTGATATCATGACAGAATTTCCGCCTTCACCTTTGTCTCCAACTTCTATCACGATATCGCGACAGAACTACCACCTTCGTCTTTGTCTCCAACTGTTGTCGCGATATTGCCTTTGTCTTTTGGACGTCGTGATATCACGACGTCGCGATATCACGACGAAACTTCCCCTGTGCCTTAGTTTCAAAATAACATCGCGATATTGCGACGTCGCGATATCGCGACGAAACTTCCTTCGTGCCTCAGCTTCCAAAAACATCACGATATCGCGACGTCGCAATATCGCGACAAAACTTCTGACTTGCCTGAATTTCCTTTAGATGCCACGATTTCGTGACAAAACCTTTGCCTTGGTAACAAAATAAAACAAAATACAAAATACTTAGAAAATTTGGTTGATGCAAGATTGCCTTGCTGTCGTCGGATGCTCCTGCATCAGATTTTTCACCTAACTCTTTCTTATTTTTCCATACCTTGTGCTTCTGGGTTGATTACCTTTTCTTTGGGTATGCACTAGATGAATGCCCTAATTTATGATAGCTCCAACACTTCACTAGCAAATTTTCATATTCAATAATCTGATTCCATACCTCATGCTTGAAAATAAGTTTAATTAACCTCAATAGCTCCTTATCCATGTTTGCGTTTATGTACATTCTTGCATATATTAGCCATGACCATGCTAGTTTTATAAATTCGATGGAAATAATATGCCCTACTTCCTTCACAATGCTTGCCAGGATTTTCACATTTTAATACTGAAATGGAATATCCAAAAACCTCAACCAAATCAATACTTACATGAAACATTAAGTTTTTTGGTCAAAATATATGCTCCACCTATGCAAAATGAGCCCCCAACATCTATAAAACTATGAGCTACCCCATAGAATACAATTAGTGTCCTCACTATAATTAAGTTTCATCATAAATAACCCCTTTGGCATTACCATAATTTTCATGTGGCCTTGGGGTCACCATTTAGACACTTCCAATTTCCTCATAGTATCAAGATCTGGTTGCACTTCCAAAAACCTACCTACAAGATTCATTACTCTTTACGTGACTGTTAGGTCCACCAAATTTTTAAGAATGAAAAATTCTCCTTTCTCTAACTATATATTTATGTGTAAGTCTAGGGAATTTTGCTTTCCCAATATCACATGTGACCAAAAGCAAGTTCTCATGTCAAAAGGATGGTTCCTTGAGTCCTCTACATTCTACCCTACCCCAATATTCACACCATCAGCCCTAAAATCAAGGTCTGGGTCTAATATTCCATTGTCACCCTTTCTATTGTTGCCTTGCTTTTGCCATTATATTCCAATATTTTAATCTATAGTGTGAAAATATTTGCTTCCTGATGGCATTATGTGCAAACCCTAGCAGATATCCAAAAGGTATTATGCACAAAAACTACCAGTTTACCTAATGACACAATGTGTCTCCTAGCAGATATCTCAATGACATTGTGCATGAACCCTAGTATATATCCTAGCGTCACTATGTGCAAACCATAGTAGATCTCCTAATAAAACTAAGCATAAAACCTCATAGATCTCCTAGTGGTACTATGCATAAACCCTAGCAGGTCTCTCAATGATACTCTACTAAAACCCTCATATATCTCCCAATGACATTGTGTGTAAACCCTATCATACCTCCCAATGGAATTGAGTGCAAACCCTCATAGATATTCCAGTGGTATTGTGTGTAAATATTAGTAGATATCCTAATGACACTGTGCTCAAACCCTCATAGATATCCTAGAGATATTGTGTAAAAATCTTAGCAAATATTCCAGTGATTGTATGCTCAAATCCTAGTAGATCTCCTAGTGGCACTATGCATAAACCTTAGCAATTATTCCAACTCCATCCTTTGTTTCATTATAAGGATATATTACCAATATTTACAAAGAATAATATGATGTTAGTTATCATTTGAATATGTTACAATGTTTAATTGCACTGATTCTTTCTCTTCCTCGTCAATATTTGCTTTCGTATAAGGTGTCATTATGTGGCAATGTGGTTTATTATTGTTACCAAATTCCAACCCACATAGAGGTTTAGTACCAAATTACTCTGAATGTTAGTGTTACCTTGTCACCATATTTTACACATTTTCATTCTCTTTTAGAACAATTGTGTTCCTATGAGTGGCTCTATTTTTATAAGCAAGTGGACCTTAATGCATAAAAATCATACTTTGAGATCTACAAATAATATATATCTTAACATTTTTTTCTATTAGCTAAATTTATACAAACAAATCTAATAAAATATTATAATATCTTCATCTAGAGTGGATGATTTAACATTTTCAAGAATCTACATATATTGATCTTGTCTAAAAATATAGTTAATGCTTTGCTTAGTTTTCACATTGATTAAATTATATCTACTAAATATGTTTAAATGTATTAAATTTCCATGACAACTAAGTCTTTAAAGTAAGTCACATTTTATATGAAGTGCTAATTAGTGAAACTTATATATATATACAAAACTATAGTACAATTAAATTTCATAGATCTAATATAATGGTAAGTTCATATGAAGTTTGGAGTAAACCAAATTTTAGCTATCGTGTATTTTAAGGGTCCCTCTAAATCATGTTAGAGTTTATTTCCATCAAATTTCTATTGGTCCACATCATCATATCTCTTAGGAGCATTGTATTTTCTAAATCTGCTCCTTAAAGCTTGAGATCAAGGACTATTTTATTTTTAGATACTCTCCCTCGAATTACATCAAAGGATTGTTTTATGTGTATTTAGAGATTTACTTGGCTCTTTTTAAATTGTAGGGCTTATGAGGAAAAAATATGCTTAGTTGCCTTCTTCAAATAGATAATTGTCCTTCATCAAATCTTTAATACTTAATACTTTCGATTTACTTTTCTCCTTGAATATTTGACTTCTTTATTTTATATATTTCTGAAGATGTGCCTCTTATTTTATATTGCATATTTTACATCCTTATAAGCCAATTATAACTTTTTATTTTTTTTTGGTAGGTAAAAATGATTAAGTGTGGCGTTTAAATGGCCCCCAAACCCAAGTACATAAACTGGTAGCTAATCCAATGGTATAATATAACATAGGCTTGCATATTGGCCAGCAACAACCTGAAAAAAAAGGTCCAAATAGTAGCAAAGAAGGCTAGATGGAACGCTAAATTTAGATAAACAAAAATACAGTCCAAGCAATACCCACACAGATATTGCTTAATAGAAGCAACTACCTAAAAAACCTGTAAAGGAGTTATGACAAAAACCTGCATAGGGAAATCTTGCAAAACATCCATAAAAATTATAATAGACACCTATACAAAAATAGATAAGTTCTCAAAAATACCCACGTAGGGGCACTATAAACTATAATTAAAATCCCATGTAGGGATAAAAAGACCAAAAACAGAGAGATCCAGCATGAGAACAAACAAAGTACTCAATAGACCCAGCCCTAGATCTCTATAACATCTTCATTTGCAGGAGCATCTCTAGGATGGTTCAGGAGTAGCAACTTAAGAGTCTCACTGATATTATCCATGGCATTGATAATGTTATTGATGATGGTAACATGGATTGTGTTGTGAGTAGTAATGCAAGGATCATCACTATCTTCATCCAAAATGTGGTAAGGGGAGCTCTAACTGGTATCAACCCTTGATTTCTTAAGTTGGTATGACCTCCTAAATTGAGGTGGATGAAGGCTTCAATGATATCTTGCTCAAATCCTTTGAACTTGCTTAGAAATGAAATAATACCATGAGCTTCTAGAAAGGTGTGAGACATGGGATCAAGATAAAGTATAGATGTCTCAAGCAAGGTCATGTTGGCAATACTGAGGAGAAAGGAAGACCATAAAATCTTCTTACTTCCTAGGATACACAACGATGAACAAAACCAGATGATGATGGACTGACACAGACCAAGGATGTAAATATAGATATTTTTGGCACCATAGATGCTCTTTTCAGAAGTTTATTTGGTGTGATTGGTAGACCACATAATATTTCTTCTTAGTGAACCGATATTGGAAAAACTAGACATGGCATAGGATAGAATTCACACATGATAGAGTTGGGAAAGGACTGGGAGTGCCAAATGACTAAAAAAATTAATCTCAAAATTCACAAGACATAAAATTAAGCATATTGAGACTTGAAAAATATTGACATTGTTAGATAACGTCCAATTGCACAACCTAGACCTACTTAGGGACTTGACATGCTTGGAAAATACAACCACAAGTTAAACCCGCTGATAGAGCCTATATTGGGACATTGCATACTTCATGGAAGGGAAATAGGAGAACCAAAAGCCAACACTAATAGAAAGATAGAGAGTCACTCTAATCATAAAATTTTCACCATAATAACTGGAACCAAAGAAAAACATCATGCTGAAAAGGGTAGAGTCAACATTGAAGAAGCTGACCCACCAAAACCTGTGACGACATCTTTCAAATGAAATCATTATTAGTAGCATTTAAAACTTCTTTGGGAAATTTTTCTTTCCAAATGGATAGAGATTTATGGATAAATCCCCAATTGGTAAGAATATTTGTAGGTATGTTAGCTTTACGGTACACATGGTTGATAGAGATATCATTGAAATTTTGGTACATATTCTTAGCTTCTTGAACAATAGTTCTGACATTCGAAGAGGATACCATTTTATTTTTAAGAGCATTTATAATGTTCAAAGATTCTCCCTCAATAAAAAGGTTACCTTTATAATCCTTGAGAAGATCTAGCCCTCTTCACAGTGCATGACCTTCAAAAAAATGATTAGTATGGCACCCCAGATACTCAGCATAAGCCATAATAACTTTTCCACTACTATATCTAACTAGGCTACCTGCACCAACATCCCCTGGGTTTCCTTTGGAGGTACCATCAAAGTTAAGTTTCAGCCACTCACTTGGGGGATGAATCCAATGGGCACCCACTCTAGGATGGGGGGTTGGTAAATTAAAACTAGAGTTGCAAGGAATATTTAAAGAAGAAAATAGAATAGAATCCAATCTAGAATCAGGTGGTTTAGGACAAGGGAAGATATGGGAATTCTTAATAGTAAAAGCAATATATTTATTGGCAACAAAGATGAGATCTATAGAGGAGGAAGAAAAAACCCTGTTGTTTATTTCAAGCCACAATTGCCATAAGATATGATGAAGGCTCACTTTCCATAAAGAAGATAATCTAAGATTTTTGAATGGAGCAAGCCATTGGGTGAAAAGGTGACTCAATGAATTAGGAGGAACCCAAGAGATATGAAAAGTGGACATAAGGTGATCCAAAGTTGTCTTGGAGAAAGGGCACTCCAGAAGAAGGTGATTGGTAGATTCCTAGGTATTCATGCACAAATAGCATCTATCAGGGATAGACATACCCCTTTTTATAATGTTATCAATCGTTAAAATCTTATTTTGAATGGCCAACCAACTGAAATGACCAAATTTTGGTATGAGGTATTTAATACACACTCAATCATAAGGGATATGGACCACTTGATAATCAATAATTAAATCATGAGCATATTTAATAGTGAACAACCCAAAATCAGTTTCTTTCCAAAAAGGAGAGTTAGGGGAATTACTAGTGGGGATGACTATTGCATTTAGGATAGTTTTGAGAACTTTTGAGGTAGTAGATATTTGAACATTAGCACATGGAATATGTAAATGTTTTCAACACTTTGAATCCTATGAAATGTCAATGAAATCTTTAATCTTGTTGCCAATTAATGTGTCCAGGAAAGGTTGTAAGATAACAATTTCATTGTTCTCTAAAAGAGGTTGATTAAAAATCCACCTATCAGTCCAAAAATTAACTTTTCTCCCTATGCCTAATTACCACCTTATCCCGTTATGAATTAGATATCTAGTTTGGGTAATTGATTTCCATAAAGTGGACCCATCTCTGGGAATATCATCATTCAAGAAACAAGGATTTTGAAGATATTTTCTATTGATAATTGAGACCCATTCAAGTTTATTGTTGGTGAAAACCTTCCATGCTTGTTTAGCTAACAAGGTTTTGTTCAAATTACAAACTCTTCGGAGCCCCAATTCCCCTTAACTTTTCAAGGAGCACACCTTATCCCAACTAACCAAATGAAATATTTTCCTATCCTCGACACCTGCCCATAAAAATATTTTCTGGATTTACTCAATTTTCATGCAAACAGTATTAGGAATTTTGAATACGGACATGAAATAAACATGAAAACTTTGGATAGAATCCATTGTCAAGGTGGATTTGGTTTCTTGAGAAAGGAGGGTCCCTTTCCAACCTGCAAGTTTTTTGTTAATCCTCTCAATAACATTACTCCACATGGATTCCTTCGGAGCCGTGGTGAAAAGAGGGAGGCCCAAATATTTAGTACGTAACTGAGATATAACACTAAAAAGTACACACAATATTTTCTTGTCTCTCTTGGGGAGTGTTAATGAAATAGATTTTGCTTTTAATATAATTTATTTTCTGACTTGTAGCCTCCTCATATGTATCAAGAATACTCTTAATGGTTTTTGCTTCCCACACAGAAGCATGAGTAGCAATGATGGTATCATCAACGAACTGCTGGCGAGACAAGGCTCTTAAATTGGATGTAGCCTTAATGCATAAAATTATGTCATTAGAGTAGGTATTTTTGAGTGCTTTACCCAAGGATTTAGCAAGAATAATAAAAATGATGGGGGATAAAGGATATCCCTATTTGAGGTCCCTGTTACTAAGGAAAAACCCTGTTGCAGTACCATTTACCATGATTGAAAACCAAGGATTAGAGATGCAATTGTGAGAAAGATCAACCCATTACCTATAAAATCCAAATTTGAGAAGGAAAACAACTAGAAAATATCTGTTAACCCTGTCAAATGCCTTATTCATATCAATTTTGAAAATATAGTAACATTTTTGTTAAGGCTGGCAGAATGAAGGACTTCATGTAACGTGATAACACCATCAGTAATATTTCTTCCTTTGATAAATCTACCTTGACAAAGGTCTATGATATGAGGAAGGATCTCCTTGAGTCTTGTACCCATGGCTTTAGTGAGACTTTTGTAAAGAACATTGCAGAGACTAATGGGTGTGAAATCTGACATAGATTTGCAAACAAGCCTTTTGAAAACCAAGGCATCTAAAGTAAAGTTGATACTTCTGAGTATAGATTTAGTTTGCTGAAGTTAAATGATAACATTATATATATCATGCCCAATAATGTCCCAAAAAATCTAGTAAAACCTGGGAAATTTTTTAACTTTTTAACTATTAATATCAATAACAATAAAGATAAGTTAAAAAAAAACATTATCTACTAAAGATACTATACCATATTAAATTTTCACCTTTTATAAACATTAATACTAATAAGAATAAATATATCAATAACATGCAGTTTGTTTATTCAATATCCAATAAAAAAAAATATAAAATAATATTTAAAAATATGAAAGCACTTTAAATAAATAGATAAGTATTAATATAACGAAATCATAAAATATGTCACTAAACTTGCATCATCACGTTAACCTGCTAAAAAGAATAGGATGTGAGTGATATATATCCACTCTGGATAGATATGAGAATAGGATATGGATGTGTGATATATATCCTCTTTGGATAGATATGAAAATGAACATGTGTGATACATATCCACTTTGGATAGATATGAAAATGAACTCTAGTTGTTTACAAGACCGCGCTAGATTTTTACATCATGAGATTTCATGTATAAATAATTAAACTCGATATTCCATTCACATTGTAACTGATTTATACATAGAGATTGATATTACTTAAATAATAAATGTTTCCTACGCATGCTTCCTAATATTTTTCAACTAGATCGCATTAACTACTGGTTTTCTTGAAATTCTCTTATTAGAATTTACACAACTTACACATTGATGGCCTGTACTAAGAAGTTTTGGGTTTGAATTAGTTTTTTTATAAGAGTTCAAAATCTAAATAAATATTTTGAAACTGGTGATGGCGACGGTGGAGGGATCCTGGAGAGATCTGGTGTGGCAGGTTTGTCCTCGGGACCTGCAGGTGGTGTTGGGCCTTCTGCAGGCCCACTCAGCAAGATTCGCGATGAAGACCCAAACGGCGTGGTGAAACCGACGTCTGATAACGTTAGGGTTTCACCCTCCTCTCCTTCCAAAGCACCTCCTTGGTCTTTATCCTTTGCGGACAAAGTTAGGTCTTCGTCAGGAGCATTTTCTTTCCAAACTCCTTTGCCCTTCTCTATTTCGGGCACTGAAGTCTCTTTCCCGAGTGAGGTTATGGAGCCACTAATCTTCCAAGAGTCTCTCTCTCTCGTTGGGAAATTTGTCGGTGCCCGACCTGATATGGAAACTATTCGCGAGTGGGCTCTTTCCAAATGGCGGCTTTCGGGAAGCTTGGAGTTAGTGGCCTTTCCTAGGGGGTTTTTCATGATAAGGCTAAACAACGCCCTTGACACCCACCGCATCCTTACTGGAGGACCTTGGTTTTTCGGCCGTCGTAGCCTGTTTCTGCGGAGATGGGGGGAAGACTTTGACCCTGAGACTCAGTCTATCAACATCGCTCCAATTTGGATCAAACTCCATGGGCTTCCCCCATAGTTCTTCTACAACGATGCACTCAAAGGCATCACTCAACCGATTGGAGATTTGGTCGCCATTGACCCTGCTACCCGAGCCAAAACCAGAATGACTTATGCTCGTGTCTGTGTCATGGCTAATCTGGATTCGGCTCTGCCTACCTGCATCGACATCAACTACGGGAGCTATAGAAGACGTCAAGGAGTTGAGTATGAGAACAAGCCCGCTTTTTGTTTGGAGTGCAATACTCAGGGCCATCTGGCTTCTCAATGCCCCTCATAAAAAAAAGAAATCCCCAGCGATTCGGGCCGAAAGAAGGACTCTCAGACCCTGAACACCCAGAAAAAGGCTTCTGGCCGGGGTCGTGGCCGATCTGTAGGTCCTCCCAAACCCTCTGCATCAAATCATGGCAAACCCAACAATGTAAGTGCTCTGCCTTCTCGTTCTAATCATTTTGCTCCCTTAAACAATCTTCATACTAGAGAGGACATCTCCGATGACCTTCCCATAGATCTAACCGTCTCGTCCACACCCACTTTGATTCAGTCTCCCTTGTCCAAAGGAAAGTCTGCAATGACCTTTCCAAACTCACCCACCGATTCTGGTCCCTCTCACCTTCCTCTTCCCTTCCCACCCCTTCCCCCGACTCAGAACCGTCCTCTTTCCCTTTCCCCTGAGTCTGTTGCCCTGTGCCAATCTCCCCGCTCTCCATCCCCCCACCGGCCTGCCCCTGGGACTGATTCCACCGATATTCTCCAAACATCCAGCCCGCTGAAATCTCCCATTCCCGCACCCAAAGCTGACGTCAACAAAGAACAGAGAAGGGGACGACCGTCAAATGCAGAAAAGCTTGCCAAAGCAGCTGAGATCGAATTGGCTGATGGCTCAGTGCCTACCTCCTTGGGCCCTATTTTTGAACACCCCAACCACCAAGATGAGGATGAAGTTAGACCCAAACTTACTCCGTCTCAAGGGAGAGGCAGAGGCCGCAAAGCAAACCCCAAATCAACTCGATGAAGTTCGTCTCCTGGAATGTCAGAGGCCTCAATGAAACTGCTAAACAGAGGACTGTTAAATCAGTAAGGAAAAACCTAAAACCAAATATCATGTTCCTTCAAGAATCCAAACTTGACGAGAATAGCAGCACTCAAGTTTGCAAGCTAATCTGGGAAAATAGCAATTTTGCCTTTTGTCCCTCCTCAGGGGCATCTGGGGGTCTCCTTTGTTTGTGGGATCCGACAACCATTGATGGAAGGGTTCTTTCAGTCTCTGACAGAACCATCAACATTCTGTTTACCAATAAAGTCACTAACCTCCAATGGATCGCCACCAATGTTTATGGACCTAACAGTCCTGTCAACAGAAGACTGTTGTGGGATAACATTTCAGCAATGCGCAACAACTTTGCTGACTTTCCATGGATGCTCTGTGGCGATTTCAATGCTCCCCTTCACCTGTTTGACAAGCAAGGAGGCAATCCGATCACCAGCAGCTGCATAGAAGATTTCAGCGATTTTGTCAACCATAACGAGCTAATGGACATGCCGCTCCAAGGATCCAACTACACATGGAGCAACAGACGTGCGGGCATCCATCACATCCAAATCCGGCTTGACATATTTCTCTTATCCAAAGAACTCATTCCTATTTTTGGCGATGGCAGGCTTCATAGCCACCCAAAAATTGGCTCCGATCACAACCCCTTAATTCTGGATTGTTCCCGCCCCTAGCAAATCTTCAAAACCCCTTTCAGGTTTGAAAAGATGTGGCTCACCCATCCAGATTTAGGTCGGTGCATTCGACAATGGTGGCAGCAAAACCTTTGTCCAAACCCTCTCACGAATCTGTTCCTCAAACTCAAAGCGGTCAAACTCAAGCTGAAATGCTGGAATAGGGAGGTCTTCGACAACCTCTTTACCGAGAAAAAGCTTCTGATGGATGAGCTGAAAAGGGTGGAAAATCTGATTCAGGGAGGAGATCTGAGGGTCGAAACTTTCATGGAAGAAAAAAGCCTCCTTTCAAACTTTCACAATGCCTTGGCTAAGGAAGAGTCCTACTGGAGGCAAAAATCCAGAAACCTCTGGCTCAAAGAAGGAGACACCAACACGAAGTTTTTCCATGCTTCCACCATGCGCCACAGAGGCTCAAATAAAATCTCTGAGTTGACCAAGGCTGATGGATCCATTGTCTCTGACATCCAAGCTATCAGACAGGAAGCTGTGCGCCACTTCCAGGAAATCTTAGGTCCAAGCGTTGACTGCCATCCCCGCACTGCAAGTTCTCTGCTTCAGAACATCCCAAAGTTGGTGTCTAACGATGATAATGGGAAATTGCTTCAATGCTTCACTGAAGAGGAGATCAAAGAAGCTCTATTTGCAATGGAACCTGATAAGGCCCCTGGACCCGATGGCTTCCCACCCTGGTTTTTTCAACACTTTTGGGATATTGTGGGCCCAGATGTCGTTGTTGCGGTTAAATTCTTCCAGAGAGCCAAAAAGATGCCGAGAGAGGCCAATTCCACCTTCATTGTTTTAATTCCCAAGTCCAATGATCGTGCTTCTCTCTCTGACTTCAGACCTATTAGTCTCTGTAGTGTCATCTACAAACTTATCACCAAAGTTATGGCAAACAGGTTGAAAGACATCCTTCCCTCCATCATCGACCAGTGCCAAGGAAGCTCGGTCAAAGGCAGATTCATTGCTGATGGAGTGATAACCATCCACGAATTGGCCCACTCGGCATATAAAAATAAAAAACCCAGCATGTTCCTTAAGCTTGACATGAACAAGGCTTTTGATCGGGTTTCCTGGAAATTCCTATTCGAGGTCCTAGAGAAGTTTGGGTTTCACAAAGAATGGATCAAGATGGTTCGTGAATGTATCTCGACTGCATGGTTCTCTGTTCTTATCAATGGTTCACCCGCAGGTTTCTTCCAAAGTTTTAAAGGCATCCGTCAAGGGGACCCTCTATCCCCTTTTCTCTTCATCATTTTGGCCGAAACCCTTGGAAGAACCCTTACAGCTGCCTGCAATAGTGGTCTCATCTCCGGGATCAAACCAGCCTCAACAACCAATGCCATATCCCACCAACAGTTTGTGGATGATACTATTCTATCCTCTCATGCTTCCGTTCCCGAAGCAAAAATCATTAAGAACATTCTTGATTCTTATGAAGAGGCGGCTGGCCGAAAGTCAATTACCGCAAAAGCAAGCTATACTTTCTCAATACTCCCATTCACAGGCAAAATAGGATTGCTGAGATCCTTGGGTGCATCATTGGGAGCCTTCCAACTACTTATCTTGGATTACCGCTTTTCCACGACAGATCTGTCTCGGCTATGTGGAATCCTGTTTTAGATCGCCTCAACAAGAAACTTGCAGGTTGGAAAAGCTCAATGCTCAGTCAGGCAGCCAAAGCCACTCTGGTCCAGGCTTGCCTGCAAAGTATTCCCATTTTTTTCTTATCCATCTTCAAAGCTCCTACTTCCATCTACCAAAGAATTGAGCAAATTCAACGCAGATTCCTTTGGGCGGGAAACGAAAACAAGAATAAATTTTCACTTGTTGCCTGGGATAGGGTCTGTTCCAAGAAAAAGGATGGAGGACTAGGATTCAGAGACATCAAGCGGATGAACATGGCCCTCATTGCCAAGAAGTCCTGGAGACTTACCATCAATGAAAAAGTCACTTGGATTGACATCATCAAAGCTAAGTACCTCCATCAGGTTTCCTTTCTTGGAGAGCACAACCTTCCTAGCGGATCTCATTTCTGGAATGGCGTCACCAAAACAAGGAAGATCATCATGGAAGGCTTAAGGTGGTGTCTTGGAACTGGAATGAACATTCATTTCTGGGATGACCCGTGGATCCGTGATAAACCTCTCAACCAAGATCCGCATCTTGCAGTGCTTAAGACGGTTACCGAAGCCACCTTTGGTGATAAGGTGTGCCATTTCATTAACCCAGGTATCACAAGACCTGAATGGAAACACCTGGATCTCAACGGGCCTAGGCATATCACCGAGGCGCTCAGGCGGTTACAAAACTTGCTGAGGAATTGCATCATCCCCAGCTCACACAAAGATGATTCCATGGTCTGGAACCTTGAAGATTCAGGGAATTTCACTGTTAAATCAGCTTACTACAGTCAAGAAACTCCCAATGATGGTCGGGACTTATCTAATCAGGTCTGGGTTCCCAAGATCATTCCCAAGGTCAAATTATTTTGCTGGTTGGCCATCCAAAATAGAATCCTCACCACTGACAACTTGATAACCAGAGGGTTACTCATTCCCAATTGGTGCATCCTGTGCAAAAACGCCTGTGAGTCAACTTCGCATGTTTTTTTGGAATGTCCCTTCTCTCTAGCAGTTCTCAACCAGGTTCTTAACACCTTCGACATCTCCGCAGCCCTCCCTCATTCCATTCCCCTCCTTTTTCAACAATGGCCCCGGCCTTTCAAGAGCAATCAACTTAAATTCATGTGGCAAGCTTGCCTCCACCTTTTCCTGTGGCAGATATGGCTCGAGAGAAATGCCAGAATTTTCAAAAACCAAGCCACTGATAAGAAGATTATTGTTGCCAAAATCTTGGCCCTTGCTGCGGAGAATGCCTCTCTTGTTTCGTCTTCCAAACCCCCCTCCTGGCCTTGAATCGGACCTAACAAAACTTTTCAATCTTTCTAATTTCTCTGCCATGGCCCGCACTTCTGTCGACAGGTCTGTCATCAAGTGGGTCTTACCACCTACTGGGTGGCACAAGCTCAATTTCGATGGTGCGGCCAAAGGCAACCCAGGAGCGGCTGGCGGAGGAGGAATTCTCAGAAATCATAGAGGAGAAATAATTTTGGCCTTTGCCCAGAACCTGGGAATTCAATCTAACAATATGGCAGAGGCTCGGGCTCTGCTTCAAAGCTTGATCCTCTTGGAGGGTTTGACCATCAACAAACTTATCATAGAAGGAGACTCGCTGCACTGTATCAACTGGCTCAATGGGACTTTTGTGCCTCCCTGGGCCCTTGCTTCGATTTTCCAAGACTGCAAGGCTCTTATTGGCAAGTACCCCGAATTAGTCATTAAGCATCAGTACCGGGAAGGAAACAAAGCTGCGGACTGGCTTGCTAACAAGGGTGTAGGCGAACCTGACATTCATGTTTGGAGAGACTCCTTCCCCATTGGCCTAAGGAACGATTCTATAAGTGTCAATGTTTGCACAATGTGAGTGGTGGGCAGGGGACCGGTTTAGTTTGCTCATGGAACTGGTCGAGTTTTCGCGTCCTTTCTTCCTTCTTCTCCTCCTTCGGCCGCGTTTTGGCAACATGTCACGATATCACGACGCGGTCTTGCATCATGTCGCGATATCGCGACACTTTTTCTCTTCGGTCGCATTTTTGCAACATGTCGCGATATCGTGACACTTTTTCTCCTCGACCACATTTTTGCAACATGTCGCGATATCGCGACACTTTTCCGCTTTGGCCATGCTTTTGCAACTTGTCGCGATATCGCGACACTTTTTCTCTTCGGGCGCGTTCTTGCAACATGTCGCGATATCGTGACACTTTTTCTCTTTCGACGCGGTCTTGCAACATGTCGCGATATCGCGACACTTTTTCCCTTCGACTGCGGTCTTCCATCATGTCGCGATATCGCGACACTTTTTCTCTTCGACAGCGGTCTTCCATCTTGTCGCGATATCGCGACACTTTTTCTCTTCGGCTGCGGTCTTCCATCATGTCGCGATATCGTGACACTTTTTCTCTTCGACAGCGGTCTTCCATCATGTCGCGATATCGCGACACTTTTTCTCTTCGACTGCGGTCTTCCATCATGTCGCGATATCGTGACACTTTTTCTCTTTGGCAGCGGTCTTCCATCATGTCGCGATATCGTGACACCTTTTTTCTTCGACAGCGGTCTTCCATCTTGTCGCGATATCGCGACACTTTTTCTCTTTTGCTGCGGTCTTCCATCATGTCGCGATATCGTGACACTTTTTCTCTTTGGCAATGGTCTTCCATCATGTCACGATTTCGCGACACCTTTTCTCTTCGGCTGCGGTCTTCCATCATGTCGCGATATCGCGACACTTTTTCTCTTCGACAGCGGTCTTCCATCATGTCGCGATATCGCGACACCTTTTCTCTTCGGCCGTGATTTTGCAACATGTCGCGATTTCGTGACACTTTTTCTCTTCGGCCGCGTTTTTGCAATCTGTCGCGATTTCGTGACACTTTTTCTTCTTTGGTCGCGATAACGCTGCTTGTCATGATTTCGCGACTTTTCTTCTCTTCTGGCACCAACCTTGCAACATGTCGCGATATCGCGACACTTCTTTTCTTCTGGCAGCAACCTTGCAACATGTCGCGATTTCGCGACACTTTCTCTCCTTCGGCTCCGATGCCGCTTCTTGTCACGATTTCGCGACTTCTTTTCCTCTCTTGGATGCAACGGTGCAACATGTCACGATTTTGCGACATCATTTCCAAAATGGTCGCGATTTCGCGACACCTTTCCTCGTGTGGCGTTTTGCTCGTTCTTTGATCTTTAGTTCTTGGACCACCTCGGTCGATCTGGAAATCATGTAAAACTCTTGTACAAGGTTCAAGGACCTTTCAACACCCTTTCTACCAATAAAAAAAAATCTAAATCATTATGATGTCGGTGCACGAAAAATTAATGATCGTGGTTTTAAACTTATCTTTTGTTTGGATATTTTTCAAGAGTTTACTATGTTAGTAATTTTGTTAGATTTTGCGAGAATTTAGGCCTTGATAGACTTCTACTATGTTATAACAGATAAATTGTAATCACAGCACCGATTTGTCGGAATTATCATTTTTTTTTTTTATAGGCCTGACTTTTAACCATTATACTCCAATTATAAAAGTTGACGGTAACAACTCAAATAAAATAAAATATTATCTTATTTCTTCTGCTCATATTTATATTATTCAATGTACATCCACGTCATTTCCTTCTCTAAGGAACAAAATATTAAATAGGCATTCATCCAACAGATAAGGAGCCAAAAGAGATCTCGAAAGATAATAATAATAAAACATGCAAAAGGTGCCAAAGAAAAATACAAAAGCTATTATTTTAAATTCACATATTTGTTTTGAAATTATTAAAGAAATACAGCCAACATGTTGCCAATTTATTGTTTTTAATAATCACCACCCTCTTGAGGTGTGAAATTCAATGCTCTGCCTAGCATTAGCAGGACAGTTACCTATGTAGTAACCAGGGAAGGTTACCCTAGGCAGTTGGTACTAGGACGTGCAGGAAGTGGACCTCGAAATACCAAACTGGTGGGCATCAAGAGTGCAAATTCTATTCCCAAATTTCATTATATCCACTACATTATACAGATTATTAACTGTGGAAACCTGTGCCCATTATAGTGGTGCATTGTGGAAACAGATATCCACTAGATTATACAGGTTATTAACTGTTATCGAGTGAAGTCCCAATTCCAAAGTTGATAATCCATTAATTGTTATCCAGTCCAGTCCCAATATCAAAATTGACAATCCACAAAATCCTGCAGAGTCCGACAGGAACTACAATCATAATATTCTTCCGGGGGGCTGCTGCATTATTGGGAGTTTTCACTCCACCACCTGCAGCAGTGAAGTCTTACCCATTGCCTTTACTCGAATCTCTGACATTTATCAATCTCTAGGGCAACACAATTCCAACCATGGACTTACTGCAAGGAAGAACCTTATCCTTGCACAGTCATAATTGATTTTATGTATGTGTCATTGATTTGCTTGTATGCTTGCCATCTTCAACCTGAACCCCAAAAGAATGTTCAACCTACGTGGAAACCTTATCCTGGCTGCTGCATTATTATAATAACACCATTTCAATTAATATATAATGCTCTTATTATAATAACATCATATCAATTAATTTAGATCGGTGTTTTTGAAAGTTAAATATAATCATATGGTTAAAGAACAAAATAAAAGTGGTGATGCTTTAGTTAATACGATATTAGATAAAGGTGATCTTACTTACAGCCATCCTTCCAAATGTGGGATTCATATTTTTATCTTTTCTTTAGATGGTTCCAATATTAGAGATACTTAGTTCCATTTTTCTTTATTTTTCTTCTCTTTGGTTTGATCATGATATTTTTATATCCTTGTTCAGGTTGATCATTTGTATGTTTTCTTTGTTGAAAATAAGCCTGAATAGTTTTTTGGTCTAGAAAGGCCAAACTTGTATTTTTTTTTTTTTTTTTTTTTCTATGTGTGTTGTGTTTTGTTTCTATCCTGTTTTATTTTTATGTTATTTTTTTTTAATTTTTTTTGTGTGTTTTGTGTTTTTTATTTTTGTGTGTGTTTGTGTGTGTTTATTTGTTGTTTTTATGTTTTTTATTTTTTGTTTTCTTTTGTTGTTTTTGTATTTTTAATATATTTTTATTATTAATTTTTTGTTGTTTTTGTGTTTGTTTGTGTTCTTGTTGTTTTAGGCATGTCTTTTGAGTGTGCCAAAGGGGGTAGGCTAGGTGCAAGCCTTGGGCATTTTTGGTAGAATAGATACCCCTGCCTCTTTAGGACTTATCCAAAAGTGACATTTCAATTGAGGTGTTTTCTATTTTATATATATATATATATATATATAACACCATGAATATCCTTTCTATATTCATTCATCCCTTAGTTGAGACAATGAGCATGCCCTTTGAGTGTGCCAAAGGGGGTAGGCTAGGTGCAAGCCTTGGGCATTTTTGGTAGAATGGATACCCCTGCCTCTTTAGGACTTATTATCCAAAAGTGACATTTAAATTGAGGTGTTTTCTATTATTTATATATATATATATATATATATATATATATATATATATATATATATATATATATATATATATATATATATATATATAACACCATGAATATCCTTTCTATATTCATTCATACCTTAAGTGAGACAATGATATGGAATATATTATGGATGCTAATTATTTCATGCAATAAGCCTTAAATAATTGTCAATGAGTCCTCGATTCAACGGTTGGCATAAATAGTTGATTTAGCCCACACCAAGGTTCAAATATCAACGACACCAAATAGCTCAATGTGGCTAAATCGATGTAAAAGGGAAAGGACAACCCTTTCAAAATCCTACTTTGAAAAAAACCTTAAATAGGCACATACAAGAGAATCTTGTGGTTACAACAAATCAAATACAAACATAATTTGGTAGCACATTGAACTATACCAAGTGGGCATAACAACTTATCCAAGTGGGCACAACAAAATGCATTGTTTTTCCAAACAAGCACAACAAGTTAAATAGATAATTTCTTATCATTCCTTACAACAATAAAAGCATTGGAATCTAATGCTCATAAAAATAAAGAAAATAACTAAGGTATATTATGCTAAGAAATCCATAAATCCTAATAAGGAAGTTGCCTTTGTTTGTATAAAAGGTGAGAGTTGATGGAACCACATCAAATATTATGATTGTGTATGTTGAAAATGTTGAGGTATATTACATTATTTGGTACATGCTAATGTACCCCCATGATACCTTCATGGTACAATTATAAATGTGTAATAGATTAGAGTTGAATCTATAGTTTAGGTGCATGATTTATATTTCCTCTTCATGTAAGTGTTAATGTATAGGAAATGCACAAGTGTCTTAGATTAGGAGTGCATGTAGAAATGTAAGAGTCATGTAGATGTGTACAAGTGTCATAGAGTCAAGTGTGCATGTAAGAAGAAAGTGAATATTTTAGTATGCAAGTGGTAAGATAATAAGCCAAAGGTCATAGGACTTTTCATATGAAGAGCAATAATCAAGTATGTGAAGAGTCGCATTACTATGGCTATATTGTGGAGATAATACTCCACGAGAATGTAATCCGAATATCAAATTATAGTGTTGTAACAGGAAAGAAAGGAATACAACTTGTATACATATTTTTGAGCAATTAATATTGTAAATTTTCTTCATGCATAGTTCATGAATGACTTAGGCCATTTAAATTCATATTTGATTATATAAATGAATGTTATTTGCTTTATTATATAGGCCTTGATATGCATATTAATTTGCTCATATATTATTCTACTCATTATATTATCATTTTTTTGGTAGGTAAAAAATATTTTATTGCTTTACGGGTTGAAGGGTTCCGTCCCTATTACATCAGTAGAAAAATGAGACACCTGAGGCCTCCATTGGTAAAAACCAAAAAATAGCTTACCAAATACAATTCCACCACATACAACATATCTTATATTCGAAAGACAACCCTTAAGATAAGGGACACAAAACAAAAAGATACAGCTGAAGGACATATACCAGACAGTCCACCTGTCTATCCGACATCCTCTCAAGTTACTGGGATTTCTTGTAATTTTTTTGTTGAGTAGCATCATCCTGATTAACAGAGAGTCAGCTTTCCACATCCTGATTCACTTGGGAGATAACTTCTTGAGGAAAATCTTCCTAGATGATCAAGTTTGAGCTTTGTTGGCTTTCCTAAGAACATGGTTGATCTAACTTTGGGGGTTGTTGTTGAGGAGTAATTGGCACTCCTGAATTATATTTTGAATGTTCTTCCCCCCTAAGTTATTGTTCGTAATGTGGACAATAATCATAGATGAGTCACCTTCAAAGATGATTGGCTTGGTAAAGGTTCTACTTTCCACGATGCTCCTCCATAGGGCTCTAGCTTCTGCATAATTATTGGTTTGGGTTCCCAAATTTTTTGAGAATGCTTTGATTATGCTTCCTGTGTGGTCTCTGACGACACCTCTTGCCCCAGCTCTCCTTGGATTTCCCTTTGAAGCACCATCAAAGTTAACTTTGATCCATCCCTGCAGGGGAGGGTTCCATTTAGCCAAGGTTTGGGAGTTACTAGTCTTCTGGATTCTGCTACAGTATGTGGGAATCTTAAGGGAAGAAAAAAGAAGGGATTCCAACCCATAGTTGGGAACCTCTTCACATGAAATCAGACTACTATTTTTGATAGCTAGGGATAGTGCTCTGTTGACAACATCTTTCGAATTCTTGGTATCCTCTTTAAATATGCGGTTATTACGTTCCAACCAAATTTACCAGACCGCATAGTGAATCATGGAACTCCATAGGAATCGAAGTCTAGATTTTTTGAAAATTCCTGGCCATTGAATGAACATTTCAACAAAAGTCTTGCGTCGGGTCCAGCAGACTTGGCATTTGTTGATCAAAATGGATAACACATTATCGAAAAAGGGGCAGTCTAGGAGGAGATTTTGTGTGGATTCTCGAGCTTTAGTACAAAGGTAGCACCTATTGGGGACTATAATTCCTCTACAAATCAAGTTGTCAGTGGTCAAAATTTTGTTATGAGCAGCAAGCCAGCAAAAATGTGCCACTTTTGGGATCAACAACTTGAGCCACACACTCTTGGCTAGTGTCTGACTATCATCTTTCTTGGTGCCAATAAAAGTGTTTTCTAACATCTGGGTAGTAGTTTTAACCATGAATTCTCCATCACTCGACCCCTTCCAACAACGTTCATCCTCCTTCATGGTTTCGGGTATGAAGTTAGCTTTGAACATGTCCATGAGAGTGATGAGGCCTTTGTTAATCACATCATTCTTAATTCTAAACTGAACCTTTTTCCAACCGCAGAATCCTTGGTCAGAAGTGATGAAATCGGCAGCATGAGCTTCATACTTCCTATTGATGAGGTGCTTAATGGGGGCTACGTTGGGATCACTGATGAGTGGTTCTTTTTTGACCCACGCATCTTCCTAGAAATTGATGGTCTTATCATCTCCTAGTTGCCACCAAGATCCTTGTTGAACCAGCTGCTTAGTGTGGCTGATGGATTTCTAAAAGTGGGACCCATAGCAAGGGGTCTCCATTTCAAGGAATGAGTGTTGTTACAGGTATTTCCTTTTGACAATGGTCACCCTCCAAGCCTGCTTAGCTAGGAGGTCTTGATTTGTGATGGTTATGCATCACAATCCTAGACCTACCATGTCTTTAGGAAAGCATACTTTGTTCTAGGCTACTAAGTGAAACTTCTTGTGATTAGCATTACCCGACCATAGGAACTGTTTCTGGAGTTTTTGGATTTTAAACACTGACAAAAAGTAGGTGGGGATGCTCTGTAGGACCAACTTGACCAAAGTTGCTTTGCCTGCACTAGAGAGTAGGGCCCCCTTCCATAATGCCAATTTCTTATGAATCTTGTCAGTGACATTGTTCCACACTTTTTGTTGAGGCCTCCCCTTGAACATCGATAGGCCCAGATAAGATGTTGGAAAATTAGCAATGGAGCACCCCAATATGCTCATAATATTGGCATGTCGTCTAGCAGGGGTGCTAATGAAATGAAGCTTACTTTTGGTGTAGTTGATCTTTTGCCCAGCTACTTCCTCATACAAATTGAGAATACCCTTGATTTTTTTGGCTTCAATGACTGAAGCTTTAGTTGTTAGCAAGGTGTCATCCACAAATTGTTGGTGGGTGATGGGATTTAACCTGAGGCTTCCTTGATACCAATAATCAAGTTTCTATGACAATTATTCTTAATGGTTCTACTGAGACTCTCCGCTAGGATGATAAAGAGGATGGGGGAAAGAGGGTCCCCCTATCTTAGCCCCTTGGTGCTAGGAAAATATTTGGCAGCGGACCCATTCACTAGGACTGAGAACCAAGAAGAAGAGACATAATTAGAAATAAGATTTACCCAAGATTCATGGAAGCAAAATTTGAGGAGGATTTTGAACAGAAATTCCTAATTCACTAGGTCAAAGGCATTATTCATATCAAGTTTCAAAAATAAAGAAGCAGAGTTAGCATTGTAGGTAGAGTGGATCAGCTCGTGGACGGTGATAACCCCATCCAAGATGTTTTTGCCTTTGACAATACTTCCCTGGCAGTGGTCAATGATGGTAGGAAGGATCCCAATGAATCTATTGGCCAGGGCTTTGGACAAAACCTTGTAGATTACATTGTAGAGACTAGTGGGCCGATAATCATACAAAGATTGGGAATTGGGCCCCTTGGGGATGAGGACTAGGAAAGTAGAATTAATGTCTCTAGGAATGGATCTAGAATTTTGCATGTCAGAGATGGCCAGACACAGGTCAGGTCCCATAATGTCCCAAAATATTTGGAAGAACCTTGGGGAAAAGCCATTGGGTTTGATAGTTTTGTCAGACTGCATTGAGAAGAGGGCTTGGTGGATTTCTTTGTGGGATAGGGTGTTGAGGAGGAACTCATTGGTTTCATTGGGAATGGTATTGGGAATGTTCTCAAGCAGGGAATCCATGGTCATGGGGGAGGAAGTGGGGGAGGGAGGCGAGGAGGTCTTTAAAGTGGTTGACAACTTCATCCCTGATGTGGTGGATATTAGAGATAAGGGTCCCATACTGCTTAGTAAGGATTTTAATCCTGTTATAGCCCTTGAGTCTTAGAGTGGATATGTGAAAAAATTTGGAGTTGGAGTCTCCTTCCCTAAGCCAGAGTTGTCTCAACTTTTGGTGCCAAAAAGTTTCTTCCTTACTTAGGGTATTGTGGTATTCAGAGAGTAGTATCCTCTCTTCACTTCTGAGACTGTCATCACCCTAGCATTTTTGAAAACTATCCTCAATTTGCCCTATTCTGATTTTGATGTTTTGCTTGGTTTCAAAGATGTTTTGGAAGGTTTCTCTATTCCAAAATTTGAGATTCTCTTTGACCCATCTGAGTTTCTGCATAAACTGGTTAGAGGTTGTCCCTAGAAATCTTACCTGCCACCATTCAACTATCCAATTTTTGAGATCCGGGTGGTGAGTCCACATGGATTCAAATAAAAAATGGGTCTTGAAATGAGGCTTGCTACTAGTCACAAAGAGGAGCGGGTTGTGATCAGACCCAATATTTTGGAGAGCCTGCAGACTGGCATCATCAAAGAGGGAGAGGGCTTCTTGGGAGAGCAACACCTGATCAAGGTGCTCTTGGATAAGATTTTTTCCCATCCATTTGTTACTCCAAGTGAACTTGAGGCCTTGAATCATAACATCCATAAGGGCA
The DNA here is from genome assembly GCA_028583015.1 of Wollemia nobilis. Taxonomy (NCBI): domain Eukaryota; kingdom Viridiplantae; phylum Streptophyta; class Pinopsida; order Araucariales; family Araucariaceae; genus Wollemia; species Wollemia nobilis. The sequence goes on from JAQPPZ010001484.1 coordinate 1,681,376, forward strand.
TTACTATCAACAAACTGTCTCAAGTCCTTTATATCCTTGTTAGTAACTGCATTTCCTCCCTTCTTGTCATAGAATTGAAGAGGGGAGTTAAAATCCCCTACTAGAACCCATGGAATATTGGCAAAGGCCTGTCTCATCTAGGTGAGGGTGTTCCACAACATCGTTCTTCTCGGAGCAGTATTGGGAGCATAGATGTTGGACATAATCCAATAAGTCTGGGATCTGAGGTCGTGAAACAGGATATTAGATAGCCTATCATGACCAAAAATAAATCTACCCTCGACTACGGATGGGTTCCAAAGGCACAAGAGCCCACCTGCAGTGCCAAAAGTTGGGGAGTAGACAAAATCACAATTTTTCTAGATGATTTTGGCTATCCTAGGCAAAATTTGATTGTCCAATTTAGTTTCCAGAATGAGAAAAATTATGGGGTTGTAATTTCTTCGTATGGTTGCAGCCATTCTCTGCTTGGCTGCCCCATTCAGTCCTCTCGCATTCTAGGAGAGGACTTTCATTTGGAACCTTTGGAGGTTTTCTTACCCCCTTTGCCTTGTTGTGTAAGGGGTTTGGGTCTTTGGTTTTCATCCTTGATAGAACTGACATTTTCTTGGAACAGGGTTCTCTGCAAACCATTTGCTATATCCTCGGCTGTGTCCCAATTTTGGCGTTCTGCATGGGAAGGCCTACCTTTCTTTCTGTCTTCTCCCACATCCATTTGGGACCTTTTGAAGCTGTGAGTTTGTTTGGGACTTCGATGGTCAGGGGATTCTGGGGTGGCCTGATCGCTATCAGAATTGACATCGATAGAGGAGGATAGGGAAGTCAAAAACTAGACTCTTCAAGGGGTGGGTACAGGGCTGTGGATAATGGTGACCAGAGGGGTTTTTGTGATGGGCTCTGGGGGACATTGTTGGACTTGGGGATCTACTCCTAAAGGGGGGAACATGGAATATTTTGAATGGGCATGGGGTCAGGGGGCCCCAAAGGGGAATTGATATGTTTCAGGGTTGGAGGGACAAAAATTTCACCTTGTTTAAAGACCTCATTGTTTCCAGAATCTTTAAGTAAATCAAATTTATTAGCAGTGGTGAAAGATAAACTTGCCTTTTGGAGAGCTTGAGATTGATCTTGAAGCGGTTGGTTCTATTGCGCATTCCTCCTGGCTTGCCATTGACTGCTAGTTTCCTTCTGACTGGTTCTTAGCTACGGATGCCCACTTGGTTGGGAACCTTCATTAGGGTTTTTGTGCTTAGGGAATTGAGAAGGGAGGTGCCCCTACGACTGACAATATGGATAAAAAGCAAGTTTTTTTTTGAAGATCAACAACTGCCTTCATCTGAAATCCTTGTATATAATATTGAGGTGATCTAGAAGTTGCAATTCTAGATTCACATTTACATAGATGCGGGCCTGGGTTAGACGTGTTCTGGCATGTGTAGCTAGTTGAATAGCTACCAAATATCCAAAAGCCCTAGCCAGACCTCGAAGAGCATCCTCGTAGAAAAAATGGGAGCAAAATTGATGTTCTGAGAGTCAAGGTCAAAATTTGGTTCCCATTTTTTGAGGAACAGGCTTCGTCTTCCGAAGAACCAAGGACCTCTAGAAAGAATACACTCCACATCCTCCTGGGTATTCAGATGAATCATAATCATTGTCGAAAGACCCAAATTTCCCATAACTTTCCATTTCGAAGTAGCCCACCGCCGAATCGCATCCATGTCTAGGCGCCCTCCTATGAACTTTTCCACTAATGAGAAGGAATCGTGAGATGCATAATATTCCATGAGGTGTTTAGGGCACAACACATCATTGTCTTACAGAATGAAATCCATCGATCCGCTAGGGGACAGTCTAGGATTTTGTTGCAAACATTTTGCGTAAGATTTTTTTTGGTCCGCCCAATTTGTCGGGATGTTTTTTCCCCCGTTCAATGTCGTTGTGAGAGTCTCCATTTTTAGTTGCACTCCAATCAAACCCTATCGTCGTCATGGTGTTGCGGGCTTCTTCCTCCTACAAAACTTGCTTCTTAGGGTTCTGATATTTGATCGTCGAAACCATCGCTCGCTCCTAGAATCTTGTTCCATTATATTATCATTTTGACCTTTAATATTGTGGCTATTTTATATTGGGACATACGATATTTGTGGTAGTAAGAATTAAAAATACAATAGAAAATTCAATCCATATCAAGCAAAATCTAGAAATTAGGAACAACATTTATAGGATGGCTAATGGAAATCTTGGACTCCAATGTCAACATGATATGGTTTGAGTTCAACATCATGTATCCCCAAGTGAGATGGAAGATCAATTTAAGAATCATTTGTGTACATTTAATGAAGGAGAGTGTAAGGACCATAGCAAAGAGGCTTAACTTTACTATGTTCCTTATGTTGAATTTCATCCTTTTCCCTTTGAAATTGATGCACATATAATAAAAAAAATAGAAAAATTTAAGGATTTAAAAAAATTTCAGCATTCCCAAGCATTACTATCATCATTTCCTATAAATATTGGCAACTCCATGAGTGAACCCAAAATAAATATTTTTCCCAAATCAGCTAAGGTTTTAAATAATGAAAATTTCTTAAATATAAATTTTTTGAGATTTCATCTATTTCTTCCTTCAAACAATAAAAGTTGCATATTTTTTTTTTGATACAAAACAAATGATAAATAATTTGAAATATGAGTAATTTTTCCCTTTGCCAAACTTTTCACACAACTCAAAAATAACCTAAAAAATTCAACTTTAAATAATTGTAACTCCTTCAATACTTGTTAAAATTTAACAAATGAACAATATTCAAAATAAGCTACACAATAATGCAAAAAAAATCCAAAATACAAAAAAATTAATAAAAAAAAAATCTTTTGAAAAAAATTATTAAGCAAAAAACACTTATAAAAAAAATACTTATAACAAATCCCACAGCGGATATGTATATGTATAAGAAGTATTTACTAAAAAAAAAAAAAACAATTTTTATAATACTTAAAACGATCTACTTATTAAAAAACATATTCTAAAAAATAATTTAATAAATGAACTATCATTTTTATAATATTCAGAATAATCTACATGTTAAAAAATATATATATTCTAAACAAAATATATTCTAAAAATGACGCAGTGCAAGATGTGATGGGGGAGTTTGAAGCCAAATTACTTTTAAATCTCCTAGATATTAGTGATGTGGCCGGCTGGATTTTTTATTTTTTTTAAGCAGAGGGTCGAGGGTTAATACAAGAGGTCAAGCTTTATTAATGAAGAGCTATTGAGAAAGGGGGCATCTCCCCAAGGTCGAGTCCCATCTCTTATTTCTCCGGATCGTCCGGATCGACGAGTTCGAGTCGAGGAGTTGAGGTGGTTTCTCTCGGCAGCAATTGAGTCCCTTTTAATTGGGTCGAGACTGCAGAGTTGTGAATGGTCAGCTCTGGTTTATATATATATATAAGTGATGCCTTCAATTGAAATATAAAATAAAATATATAAATAAATAAATAACATTGACTTCCTTTATGTTATTTCTTTTGTTTTTAAATATTTATACATAATTTTCTACATTAGTTTATTGGATTTTGCGAGATTTTAGACCTTGTTTGCACTTCTACTATGTTATATCAAATAAAATGTAACCACAACACCGATTTGTCCGAATCATTATTTCCCTTATTATAGGACCAGCATGCTGCAGCTATAAAGGTGACGGTAACAACCCAAATTAAAATTAAATAAATTTTACGTGTCAATCATCTTAAAATTATTGGATAGGCAGTCATCCAAAGGAATATTTCTTCAAACAATAAGAGGCAAAAGGCAAAAGAGATCTCGAAAAAAAAAATAATAATATAACATGCAAAAGTTGCCAAGTAAAAATACAAACCCTATTATTTTAAATTCACTCATTTCACTGCAAATAATGTGTTTTGAAATTATTAAAGAGATACAGCCAACATGTTGCTAATTTATAGTTTTAAAAATCACCACCCTAGGCTACCCTAGGCACTCGAAACTAGGACGTGCAGGAAATGGACCTCGGGAAACCAAACTGCTGGGAATCAAAAGTGCAAATCTATTTTCAAACTTAAAAAAGCAGAGTAAATATGTGCCAATTATACTGGTTATCCATTTTGCTTGTGCACTTTGGAGAACAGATATCTACTACATTATACTGTAATTGTTATCAAGTGAATTCCCAATTCGAAAATTGATAATGCATTATCAAGTCCAGTTCCAATATCAAAATTTATAATCTATTGCAGAGATTCAACTTCTATAAGAAGAGATTTGTGTATAATTTTTTTTATAATCCACAAAATTGAAGGATTTAAGAGACAGAGTAAAAAAATCAAAGAACAATCACCAGAAATAAAACACATCAACTTTAGCAGAATATGTTTATTTTCATTAAAAAAAAAAAAATCAGAACTGCATAATTACACATAGCACATAGCTTCAGCTCCTTTTTTTCATCTTTTTCTTCTGCATATCTCCTTTTTTTTCAGCTTTTTCTCTAATAATTTAATTATTCCATAAGGATAATACATTCTTTATCCTTATAAAATGAAAAAAAAAACTACTGAAACTACATTCTAATAATATTTAGTGGCTTTTTCTTAACATACATATAGATTTTTCGTATTTACAAAGAAATAGAAACAAATGCCCCAAAAAATAAAAATTGCTTTGTTTCTATTTGCAAAAAGGAAAATAGTTGAGATTACTCTTTCCAACACTGCCCCTTAAGATCAACTGCTGCACCTTCGTCTAAAATCCCCATATTGTCACGTTGTTGTACGAAGGTCTTCGTTCCCAATGACTTGGTAAAAATATCTGCAAATTGGTCCATTGTTTTGTAGTGTTCCAAGATGATTTCCCTAGCATTGATTAACTCCCTGATGAAATGATAACGAGTGCCTATGTGCTTCGTCCTCTTGTGGAATACTGTATTTTTAGAGAGGGCAATAGCTGATCTGTTATCACAAAATAATTTTGTCGCCTCCTACTACTCATGCCCTAAATTTTTCAACATCCTCCTCATCCATATGGCTTGACATGCTGCCCCTATTACTGCGATGTACTCTGCCTCTATTAATAACAATGATACGATGGGCTATTTATTTGATGCCCATGATACAACTCCAGAACCCAGATGAAAAACATATCCTGAAGTACTATTCTGGTCATCTGCACTACTTGCCCAATCACTGTCAGTATACCCACATCATTATTTTTATATAAAATGCCATACTCCTTTGTCCCTTGTACATATCTCAAAATCCTCTTGGTTGCTTGCAAGTGTGTGACCTTGGGGGTTTCCATAAACCTTGATATTAAACTAACAGCATACATTATATCCGGTCGTGTGACTGATAAATACATTAGGCTGCCAACAATGCTTTTATACATGGTGGGATTTACATCCTTGCTCCAATCCTCCTTCTTCAGCTTGATGCCCATAGCTACAGGTGTTGGATTTGGCTTGATGTTCTCCATATTAAACCTATTGAGAATGTCTGCAACATACTTTGACTGAGATATGAATATTCCATGCTCCAACTGCTGAACCTCTATGCCTAGAAAATACCTTAAAAGGCCTAAATCCGACAGTTCAAATTCCTTCTTCATCGCTACTCTAAACTCAGCTACTATGGCTTCATCATTGCCCATAAAAATTAAATCATCTACATATAAAACAACAATCAACAACTTGCCTTTATTTTCTTTGATATATAGGGTGGACTCTCCATCACATTTATTGAACCCATTGCTCATAAAGTATGAATCTATTTAGCTATACCAGGCTCTTGGTGCCTGCTTAAGGCCATAAAGCACCTTTTTCAGCCTATAAACCTTCCTTTCCTCTCCTATGGTTTTATATCTTGGTGGCTGTTAAAATAAACCTCCTCCTTCAATACTCCATTAAGAAAGGCCAAATTGACATCCATTTTATGGACCTTCCACTTGTGTTGGGCTGTTATGGCCAATACTATCCTTACAATCTCCATCCTTGCAATTGGTGCAAATGTCTCCTCATAGTCAATGCCATATTGCTGCTTATAGCCCTTTACAACTAGCCTTGCCTTATGCCTTTCAACCTTACCTTCTGCATTACATTTGGTCTTATAGACCCCACTTAACACCAATCACATCTTTGCCTTGAGGGAGATCCACTAGCTCCCATGTCTTATTCTTTTATATTGCTACTATTTCTTCATCCATTGCAGCTATCCACTTCTCCTCTTTGATGGCTTCCTCAAAATGAATTGGATCCTCGGTTGGTGAATATAATGCAAACAACAAATTAGGGCCTTCATTGTTCTCACCTTGCTCTTGCTGGTAAACATCAGTCAAACTCCTATACTTATGCCTTCTCCACCTTGCCAATGGCATATTTGATGAGTCACTTGAAGTTGGGCTACTTGAGGCTTTTGGTGGTGCTTGATGTGCATTTGAACTACTTGCTATTGATGTTGATGGCTCTTGTTGATTCTGAATTTGTGTTGCAGGGGTGTTTATTGATGTCCCCTCTTCATATTCAAATAGACCAGCTCCTACAACATTGATGGTCTTTTCTATGCTAACATCCCATGCTTCCTCTTCTACAAACTTGACATCTCTGCTAATTATTATCTTCTTTGTAACAGGGTTGTACAACTGGTATGCCTTTGACCTATCACTATAACCCAAGAATATGCATTTCTCAGACTTGTTGTCCAGCTTATTCCTTAAATCATTAGGTACATGTGCATATGCTACACAACCAAAAAATCTCATGTGGGAAACACTATGTTTCCTTCTAGTCCATGCCTCCTCTAGTACTACATTGTCCAAACTCTTGGTTGGACATCTATTTAGAATATATACAACACATCTAACTACTGCTCCCCAATACTCATTTGGCAAATTCTTTACTTGCAACATACTTCTTGTCATCTCCATGATGGTTTTGTTCTTCCTCTCAGCTACTCCATTTTGTTGAGGTGTGTACCTTACTGTATATTGCTTGTGAATTCCATTATAATTGCATAAATTTTGAAATTCCTTTGACATATACTCTCCTCCTCTGTCGGTCCTCAACACCTTGATACAATAACCACTTTGCTTTTCTACCAAAGCTTTAAACTGCTTAAAATACTCGAATGCCTCATCCTTATGCTTCAGCAGGTACACCCAAGTCTTCCTTGTATAATCATCAATAAAAGTTAAGAAATAGATACTACCATTCAATGATCGTGTATGCATCTTACCACATAGATCATAATGTATTATCTCCAATGGAGCTTGAGCTCTTGCTATCACTCTAACAGGAAATGCATCTCTGTGCTGCTTTTCCATTATGCACCCTTCACATGCTTTGCTAGAACTTTCTATTGGTGGCATTCCTTTTACCATTTTCTTCTTATACAACAAATTCAATGAATCAAAGTTTATATGGACTAATCTCAAATGCCATAACCAATTCTCATCCTTAATCTCTTCTTGCAATACGGTTTGTGTGACTGCTGCCATTCTTGGACTCATATCATGTGCTATCCTCAAAGGAAACATCCTATTATTTGTCATCTCAACCTTAGCTACCAACATCTTGCTAGGTGACTTATCTAATATTGTGCATTTGTTATCTTTAAAGCTGACAGAATAACCTTTGCCTAACAACTGATCGACACTCATCAGATTGTGCTTCAAGCCAGGAACATAATAGACATCATTCATAAATTTATTTTCACCTTTCTTTGTCAATATAGTTATTTTGCCTTTCCCCATGATAGAAACCTTGTTGTCATTGCCTAAAGTTACATCAAACTTAACATTTTCATCAAGACTAGTAAAAAAATCTCTATTACCAGTCATGTGGTTGCTACAGCCAGAATCCAAATACCAAACATCCTTTTGATTATCCATTTTACCATTACATGCTAAAAATATTCCATCCTCAACTATTTCCTCATTCTCATTCTCATCAGCATAGTTAGCATTCTACTTCCTAAGGTCATACTATTTTTTCCTACACTCACTAGCATAATGACCATATTTTCTATAGTAATAACATTCTACTTGGGACTTATCATACCTTTGGCCTTGACCTTGTCTTTGGTTTAGCCTCCAGTTTTGGCTAGGTTGAGTTGTGCTCTGACCTTGCTGGCTTTGGCCTCTTCCACTCGAACTTGGTTGGCTTGCTCTTCCACCTCTTGCAGGGCTTCTTCCTCTACCCCTGAAACTAGACCTTCCTCTGCCTCTTCCTCTTCCAGGACCAATATTAACTTGGGACTTGAAATCATTCTCCAAAGAAGTGCTTCCAGACCTACTTAACCGATGCTCATGTGAAATCAGTGATGCTTGCAACTCATCAACAAAGTACTGTGCAAGATTTTTGGTTTATTCAATAGCCACTACCAAAGAATCAAACCTTGGTGGCAAACTTCTCAAAATATTCTCAACAAATATTCTATCCTAAATCTCCTCACCATGATATCTCATTTGATTTACCAAATTAACAACTGAAGTAAAGAACGATTATGTTGTCTCTGACTCCTTCATTTGCATAGTTTTAAAATCTCTTATCAATGATTGTAGCTTTGGAGTCTTTATCTTCTCCATACCTTGATATACAGTCTCCAATGTATCCCATGCTTGCTTCGACTTTGTGCAATACTGAATCCTTGGGAATATGCTCAAATCTACTCCTTGAAATATGAAGTGCAGTGCTTTAGCATCTTTTATCCTATTATCCTTTAAAGCATTCTTTTGTGCATTTTTCATTGCATTATACTCTGCAGCATCTGCTGGCTCTTGAAAGCCATCCTCTACAACTCCCCATACATCTTGTGACATAAATAGGGTCTTCATAAGAATAGACCAATACTCATAATTTTTTCCATCGAACTTTGGAATTTGTAGGTTGTTTAAGCTTGACCTTGTGCTCGCTTGATCCATTTTCTCCTTTTCTTGTTTTGTAGGTTTCTTCTTCTCCTTCTGCAACTCTTTTCAACCTTTTAACTCCCTTTACACTTTGGCATTTAAGCCTTTCATTGCTCTGATACCACTGAAGGATTTAAGAGACAAAGCAAAAAAAAACAGAGAAAAATCACCAGAAACAAAACACACCAACTTCAGTAGAATTTGTTTATTTTCATTAAAAAAAAACAAATTCAGAACTGCATAATTACATAGAGCTTCAACTCATTTTCTTCATCTTTTTTTTTATGTATATCCCCATTTTTTCAACTTCTTCTCTAATAATTTAATTATTCTATAATGATAATACATTCTTTATTTGGTTGCCTAGTTTTTTTAAAGACATGACTGAGACTCCTAGTAAAATGAAAACAAACTACTGAAACTACATTCTAATAATATTTAGTGGATTTTTCTTAACATACATATATATTTTTTGTATTTTCAAAGAAATAGAAACAAATGCCCCAAAAATGGAAATTGCTCTATTTCTATTTGCAAAAAGGAAAGCAGTTGAGATTACTCTTTCCAAAAATCCTGCAAAGTCCCATAGGAACTATAATCATATTATTATTTTGAGGGGCTACTGCATTATTGGAGTTTTGTACCCCACCACCTACAGCAGTTAAGTCTCACTCATTACCTTTACTCGAATCTCTGACATAGTGACATTCATCAATCTTTAGTGCAACACAATTCCAACAATGGAATTTCTCCATAGAAGAATTTTATCCTTGCATAGGGACAATTGATATATATATATAATTATTTCTAGGCATAACGATGGTAGAAATATTTGTATTTGTATTAACATTCATAGTTGAGAAAATATAAATCAAGAGTGAATCGACAATTTTAATAATCGATAAAAAAATCAACCATAAAAAAAAATTAAAAAAATGATTTTTTTTTCATACATATTACAATGAATTAACATTATGCAAATATAAAATTTCAATAAAAGCAACAATTCAAGTCAAGACATCATACAAGACTCAAGCTTTAAGTACACATGAAAGTGAAAAAACACATACTGTATTGCTTATAATATAAAAGGTACAAATTACAAAGTGTCAAAATGCCTTAATAGGCCCACACTAAGAGCTGAAAAATGGTCTTGCATACATAACTATGAGGCAACAATATTTACTTATTTATTAAAAAAAGAAAAGAAAAAAAAAACAAACCCTAAACCCAAACCCTAGGGCCTAGGGTTTAAACTGTTAGGAGGTGAAGTCAATATCCAAATCTCTAATGTTCTTAAAAAATGAGGTTCATGGTGGTGTAGCTTATAGTAATCCCTCCCCATGCGATGTTTATATGTGTCGAGTGCATCGAGGGGGGTCGAAAGAGGGTACCTATGAGAGGAAACAAATAATTTTTTGGAGTCTTCCTTTGTTTCTCTATAAAAGGGAGTGATTCCTTGCATGTAATAAGTTAGCAAATATAAAAAACTTTGCCGAAATCAATAAAATACATAAGGTTTTATTGCCTTGTGGTTTTACCTACACACTACAGGGTTTCCACGTAAAAAATATATATGTTAATGTTTTTCTGAGTTATTGTTTTGCTTGCTCGTAACATTTATTTTCTAACATAAACTTCAAAGTTTCAAACATTAACATCTAAAAAATGGGCTTGCATATATAGTTTTTTTTTTTTAATAAAGGGGTAAAAATGTATTGATAATGAGTACAGCAAAGCCCCCAACTAGGACTCAAATAAATAACAAAATAGGCTAAAACCACTAGATAGGGTCAAAACCCGAAGAAGATAGCAAGAACAAACCACATTAAGTCTAGACATCCTTGTGGATCAACTCCCAGAGGCATTGAGAGTCCCCATCCAGGAGACTCTCCCAGTTATCCATAATCCAAGGACCCAAAAGCTGAGAAGCCCTTTTGGCCAAATAATCAGCAACCCCATTCCATTCCCTTGGTATGTGCACAAAGGAGATAAATTCAAACTCTTCACTAATTCTGATAATCTAAATGACCACAGATGCCAACTAAAAATTAACATCCTCCAACCTTTTGCTATTTAAAATATTAACCAAAATTTGAAATTCGGACTCGTAGATGCTCCTACATCAGCCAAGAGAAAACCCCATATGCAAGGTCTTTAGAATCATAAGATCTTCCATAAAATTGTTGGAGTGAACAACTTTATAAATGGAAAATAAAAATTTGACCACGCCAGTAGAGTCTCTCCCAAAACTACCAATTCCAACATGTCCAAAATTACCCCTAGACGACCCATAAGTATTAATTTTAAAACTCCTCCAAGGGGTGGCCTCCACCCACCATCTCTCTAAATTTTCTTGTTGAGTTGGGGAACCCTTCTAGGGAGAGAAGAGTTTACACCAACCCCAAAGAGACCAAGGGAATGCCAAAACTTATCCTCCCTAGAGTCCAAAAGAGGATCCACATCACATTTGCTATGGATAGTTTCCTGAACCATACACATGATCCTTTGTCATATCTTATGAATAGCCAAATGTCTACCCTAAAATATGCACTGGTTTTGTTCGAGCCAAATATATCAGATGATGCAATAAGGACCCAAAATCCAAGCCACTTGGAGGAAGGGGGCATTGGCCAAAGGTTTGCCCAAACTACTCCAAAACTCCACCAAGGAGAGCACATGAAAACAAGGATGGTTCCAGGAACTCCACCAATAGTGCCAAATGTCTCTAGTATGGGAGCATTGGAAAAATAAATGAGAAGAGTCATCCTCATTATTGCCACAAAAGACACAAAGAGAGGGACCCTAAAATCCCCTCTTCCTCAAGTTATCCCAAGTGAGGCATTTATTATGAGCTACCAACTAGAGAAAGAAGTTACATTTAGGCCAAGAAAATATGTTCCACACCTTTTTCCACCATGTGACAGGGAGGCTCCCAAACTTTTGCATATCAAGAACCTAATAACCATAGACTACAGAGTATATTCCCTTGGGATCAGGGTTCCAAGTCAAAAACTATTTACACCTCAATGAATAGTAGGGTCTCCCTGCAAGAATAAGAGCAAGCACATCTCTATCCTCGAACAATCCCTCTCAGGGCCATTCCTATGGATATTTTCACTTGTACATATCAATATTACCAAAAGGTTGGATTATTTTAAAGTCCTCCACATGAGACCAACCCTCTTCCAAGAAACAAATTCTTAGGGAATGTAACCTGGGATATTGAGTCAATATAGGAGGGTGGCCATCCCAAGAATCCTCCTAGAAAAGAGCATCTAATCCCTGATTGAAAATCCAGAACAAACCCTACTTGATTAAATTAGCCCCTCTTTTCAGAGTATCCTAAATAATTGAACCTTTTCCAACCAAACTAACTCTAGGGATCTCAACCTCAGAAATACCTCTCAAGTACTTACAAGATAATATTTAGTCCAAATTTGATCTTGAGAAGTACACCATCTCTAGTAGAGTTTCATAGCCAAAGCATGCCCAAAAAGAGCCATCTGTCATAACCCAAGGCCTCCCTCTTGAACCGAACTACAAACAAAATCCCACCTAACCAAAATCCATTTAGATTGAGCAAGTTTTCTAGACAACAAAAATTATATTGACAAATCATCCATGTCGTTGATAAAATGAGAGGGAGTTGTTTGCACAAAACACCTATAAATAGGTAAAGCTTGAACAACATATTTTAAAAGCAACACTCTACTCACAAAGGAGAACCATATGACGGTCCAGTGATTCACCTTCCCTCTAAACTTATCAAGCATAGACTACCAAGAATATCTAGGAAGAGGATGAGAAAAAATTGGAATACCAAGATAAATGAAGGGGGAGCCCAACCTGGAATCTTAGAACTCGAGCAATCCTGGCTTGAATAAGAGAAGGGGTATTGAAGAAGAAAATAAAAGATTTTTTATCATCAATCAACTGCTTAGAAGCACCAAGATATATGTCAAGATACTGTATAATGTTTTCAGCTTCCCTGGTAGTGGCAACTCCCAACAAAGTTATATCATCAACAAATTAAAGGTGGGAAAGAGGCGACGAACTGCTATCCCACTTCCAACCTTGAATGAGACCATACCTAACCTGATACTTGACTATTATTCCCAATCCTTCCACCATAATGATAAAAAAATAAGGAGATAGAGGATCTCCTTGCCTCAATCCTCTCGAGGTCTCAAACAACTCCGATGGCTCATTATTAATAAGAACAAAGAACAAGGAAGAAGAAACACAACTCATCACCCGTCTAATCCATTCCTCCTCAAATCCAAAAGTAGCAAGAAATTTCTAAGGAAAAGACCATTTGACCCGTTCTTAGGCTTTTGCCATGTCCAACTTAATGAACATAGATTTCTCTTTAGAAGTTTTCATCGAGTGAATAACTTTTGTAGAAATAACAACCCCATCCAAGATTTGTCGACCAACAACAAACCCACCTTCCTCCTTAGAGTTGATTTTTCTCAACCATATCAGCAATAATTCTTATAATGATCTTCTACACAATATTGTAGAGAGCAATAGGCCTAAACATATCCAGAGAAATCGCTCCTTCTTTTTTGGGAATAAGCACCATAAAGGTAGTATTTAGGGCTCTTAGCATCTGTTTATTATTTTTGGACTCATGGACCACCTCGAGAAGATAAAATTTGATTAACTCCCAAAACTTTTGATAAAACTCAATCGGGAATCCATTCGGGCCTGGGGCTTTCATTTTTTTTGCCTTGAATACAATATTTTCCAACTCCTCAAGGAAAATAAGGCCCATAAAATGCTCATTCATCTCCCTAGAAATAATCGAGGGAATAAAATTTAGAATAATATTTTCATACTCATCATCTAAGAGGGAGTCCTCCTTGAAGAGAGAGGAAAAATACCTCCTAGTCTCTTTTGAAATTTCCTTGAAAGAAGAGAGAAGGGCACCCTGAGAATTCACAAGATAGGAAATCAGGTTACCATTACGGTGAGCCTTAACTAAGTTAAAAAAAGAAGGCCGTATTCATATCCCCTTCCTAAAGCCAATCCATGTGATCTTTTTATTTTCAAAAAAATTCTTCCCTCATCTCCCATTCAGCAAGTTCTTTCGTAGCCTCAGATTCCTGAAAGAGAATCTCCTCCATGATTCCATGATCTCTAATCTTCCTTGAAGCTTCTTCCACCTTCTTAAGAGCCACCAACTTAGCCAAGGAAAGGTTCTCAAAATTTAGATTATTCCACCTATTTAATTTATGCTTAACAAAATGTAGCTGCTTCATAAAGGAATACATATAACGGTGCCATGAGAAGTTTTGTTATTGGTCCACCAGCCTCGAATGAAATAATGAATCTTAGAATCCTGAAGCCACATAAGTTGAAACTTAAAGGAAGGATTCTTATTTAGCCTAAACTCAAGAGTAGAGAGTTTGATAGGCCAATGATCAGATCCCCTACCCTTTAGAATCACAGAACTAGCGCTTTTATTATTACCAATCCAATAACTAGAGATTAGAAACCTATCCAATCTCTTTGAGATGGACTCTTCCCCACATCTTCTATTTTGCCAGGTAAATATCCCATTATCCGACTTGATGTCAACCAATTTTAGGGCCCATATATGAGCACTGAAGGCAGAAGAAAAATGCTCGATATGATCAACTCCATCGCATTTATCCCTTAGATAAGTGATATAATTGAAATCTCCAGCCAAAATCCATGGGTACAGGGAAGACATACTTCTCACAAAGCCAATGTGCTCCCACAAATTAACTTTACCATTATAATAAATTGGAGCATACACATTTGTAAGTAGGATGGTTTCACCATTCATTATCATACCCGATCATCGAAATAGAACATCTGTTGGAAATCCAAGTAAGAGGAGAGATCTTAACCGGATCTCATAAACAAGCAATACCACCAACATATCCACATGCACCAATACATTGGCATTGACCCCTTCTCCATAACTTAGGAGTAATATTGAACATACTATTAGTAGCCAATTTAGTCTCCTGAATAAACACCACATCCGGATAATGTACACGAATCAAATCACGAATAACTTTTTTCTAGGGATGTTTTTCAACCCCTTACATTCTATGAGAGGATAATAATTTCTAGGGGTTAGAAAAATGGGAGTCCAATGTTCTCACCAACCCTGAATCCACCAAATTCTCCCCCATTAACATAATTTTACCCTGGTATTTCTTTTGACCCACCTTCATATTCTTATTTGAAGCACCTTTTTTTAATTATTTTCTATTGCAATCCCAACATCGTAGGAGTTTTGTAGTCCAAGGATGATTGCATCAGTACCTGAGTAGGAGAGAGCACAACTATATCTATGCCACTTTCCAAAATAGTTTACCTTCTAGGGCTAGAGCCAACCCTATCACCTATACTCAAAACCAAAGCCATATGTTCTTCATTTAAACCCATTAGATATGATTCCTTAGGTTCCACCTCAAGAAGAGACATCTGATTCGACCCTATTATATCTGCATCAGGTAGCAACATTTTAGGTAACTCCATGCACTGATCAAGATCATCTAGTATCTCAAAACGATTGAGCATGTCATCTAGTTGGCTATCCTTAAGGGATATTTTTATCCTTCTTCCTCTATTTCAAGGTTTTACAGGAACAAAGCCTTCCTTATCCCGATCCCCTTTCTTTATCAGGGTTTTTCCTTTATCCATATTTTATGCAAATCAAGAGGGCTTGGGATTTGAAGCCACGAGAGGGATAAACTTATGACATTTTATTTTTATGTAGTCGTATTCATGACAGATCCGGTCACAAAATGAAAGAACTTCATAGTCAAGTTGTTAAACCCATGTAGATGATCCAAACTGTATTTCAACAAAATATAGAATATGATTGTTTAAATAAATTTTGACACAAATAGGGATAACAAAAATTACCTTTTTCTCCATCGTCTGTTGTGATGGTCCAATTGGCTTCCCATGAAGAAGGGCAATCATATGCAAGATGTCATTTCTCCAAAATTCCAATGGGATCCACGGGAGCCATGGGAGTCAAACCCACATTGGAACCCGCGATGGCCGCTTCTTTGATGGGTTGAAATCCACATGCCAAGGTTTAAGAAAGAGGCCAACTTGGATACATATATAGCATTCCTCCATAAATTTCAATTTTGAATCAAACACTAACAACCATTTTTGGTTCGCGGAGCTCTATTGGTAATTTTTTTCCATTTTTTCAATATCGAAATCATATATAGTTATCAGGCAACACTATTTACTTAAAAATAGGAGGAAAAAAACCTAAAACCCTAAACTAGGGTTTCATATTTAGGGTTTAAAATTTAAAAATTGAATTTCAAACATTAACAGCTGAAAAATGGGTTTGCATTAAAAAACCCTAAATCGGTCACAACATAAAAGAAATAAGAAAAACAAATTATTATTAAAAAAAATTGCTGATTTTTTTCCGATCTTTTGAAAAAATCAGCAAAATATTGTTGATGCTGATTTTTTCAAAAAATCAGTAAAATATCATTGATGCCAATTTTTTTGAAAAAATGTCAATTAAATGATATTTTACCAATTGAATCAACATGTGAAAAATTCAAATCATGATTGAATCGATGATTCCACCAATTTTTTTGTGATTTTCTCAACAAGGTTAATATCTACTAAATCTTAACACTAGTGTGGATGAGAAGCCAATCAACGCCTCCTCCAACTAGATCATTTGTATAGTTTTTAAGCAATTTTATACAAGTGTAAATATTTTAATAGGCTATCAATAATTTACCATCTCGAAGTGTAAATTCAAGATCAAGAAATTCATACAAAATGCTCTATTTACATGTAAACCCAGTGTAGCAATTTTATAAGAAATATTATTTATAAATTTTAAAATACGATTTGTATTTTTTCTAATCATGAAAATACTTGTGGCATTGTATTCTTAGGCAGGGTTATGCATAGAGGTGAATCATCATTAATTCACAAAAACTAGGATTTTCAAAATTTGAAAATGGCAAGTATGGGGACCTTCAAAGTCAGCCCATTTACTCAAAATATTTGGGAGAAAAATATTTTTAGGTCGGATTGCCCTCCTTTGATAATAATTTCACCATTTTTATTTTAAATCACCAACACTCTTGCCTAAATCTTGGACCTTTTCGCCTTGAAATTATAAATTATAGATTATTTATTCTCTCAAATTTACCTATTATACACTAGAATATATACCTAACATGACAATGATACTCATACATCTAAAACATTCATGCTCCTTTAAAACAATCTATAGTAGCAAAAAATGAGTGGCTAACAATAGAGATGGCTGATAGAACAGGTGATCGACAAAAAGGAAAACAAGGATGATTTGTTGATGGAATAGACAATAAACAATAGAATAAATAAGGACAATTGAATGATATAGTAAATGACAAACAACCAGGAAAACAAGGATGATCGACTAATATAATAGCAGACAAACAATAGAGAAAAAAGGATGATCAATTGATATAATAATCAATAGATAATAGAGAAAATAAGGCTAATCAATTGATATAATAGGCAACAAACAACTAGGAAAACAAGGATGATAGACTGATATAATAGACGATAAATAGTAGGAAAAAATGATGATCAACTCATAGAAAATTCAATAGACAACAAGAAAAACAAGGGCTATTGACTAATGGAATAGATGACATGCAACAAAGAAAACAAGGATGACCGATTGATGGAGTAGGTGATAGATAGAAAGGAAAACAAGGATGATTTACTGATGGAATAGATGATAGACTAAGGAAAATAAGGATGATTGACTAATATAATAGGTGAAAAATAATAAAATAAAAACAAAGGATGATTGATTGATACAATAAGTGATAGACGACAGAGAAAACAAGGGTTATTGATTGATAGAATAGTCGATAGACAAGGAAAACAAGGGCAATAAATTGGTGGATTAGACAATAACCAATAGAGAAAACAAAAATGATCGACTAATGGAATAGGTGATAGATAGCAAGAAAAGCAAGGATGGTCAACTAATGGAATAGATGATAAACAACAAAGAAAATAAGCACGATTGGTTGATAGAATAACTTATAGATAGTAAGGCTTTAGGAGAGGCAATATATAGCAAGGAATTTTGACAAGTGATAATTTACCTTATTTTAGTTGAATTTTCATCATTTTTTAACATCATGTTCATTTTCTAGTATAAAATGTTTTTTTATATAGGTACAATGGTGCCTACTTGTAATAGAGAGAAAAGAAATCAATCTTTTATTAAAAAGAATATCCTAAAATACTTTAACCATATTTCAAAATTGAGTGAGCCATCAAACTCTACATAAATTCAAGTTACATTCCCATTTTACATACTAAAAAGTTAATTTTTATAAGTTATTACAAAAATGATATAGAATACCTTTGTATGTAGAAAATACTATTGACCCTGATATGCTTCCCAAGGATGAAATGCCCCCACATAATTTTTTTTTAACAATGAGATGTTGTTAGAGTAGGTTGTTTACCTTAGCTCATGTTCACCTAGGTTATTTATTTCCTTTTATTTAGTTATTCCATGTATTTTCCCCACCCACTTATGTGTGGATATTTTATTTATCTTATTTAGATATTATAAGATGTTACATATTTATTTCTTAGATATTATGGGGATATTTTTAGGTTTGACTATTCCTAGAGGTGACATTTGGAGGGTTGATATTCTTTCTCCCATAGCGGTTACATATTTATGGACCATATCATGTATTCCTTTTGTACGGTGGATATTTGTCCTTAGCTTGATCCTACGGCTATGGTTTGTCATCCTTTTCTATATAAGAAAGGCACATTCATTATAATCAATGCTCCATTTTCAGATCTAATATATGATATTGTTGCTCTCTTGTTTGCATATCTATTTGTAAGCTTATGTTGTCAATTTGCTTTTAGATTCTTGTTTTTAGTTGAATGTGGTGTTTCTGTTAACACTTGAGATCCTTAAAGCTTGGAATGATTTGATTATCATTCCTTTCATGGCATCAAAGCAATAGGTGTTGCATTCATCCATTTGTGAGTGTTGTGCAATTTTTTCTCTTGCAGGTTCGAAGATTGGGTGGAAGCTTCAGTTTTGTGATCGGGTCCTTGGTGGAGTTTTTTGGCCATTTTGTGTCACTCCTTCCATTTTAATATCATTACAAGCCTCCTAAAATCTCTTCTGCCCATACTTCAATAGCCTCATTCCCTTGGATCTCTCCTAAGAATTTTTTCTTGAGCATTTCCCTTTTTGGCAGGGTTACCAACCCAGCCCATTTTTATATTTTGCATGTATCTCCTGATAGAAATTTTATTTTTCCATGAAATGTTTTGGAGGTTTGTATATGCATTCATTTGAGTTATGTCCAAAATATCAGCTCATTTGGATCAGTATTATTCAAGATATATTTATTTTACGAAAACCTGTAATTTTTTAGTAATCTGCATATATATTCATCAAATTTTTTTATTTTTTGCATATTGTTTTACAGAATGTGTAAAATCATATTATAGATAGTCCCATAAAATTTCAGAGCATTTGGATCTATATTCTGATAGTTACAATAATTTTACTATTTTTAGTAAACTCGTCATTTTAGGAGAAATATTGGGAGTTGCTCAACGAAATGTTTTCCAAGCCTGTAAAATCATTTTTCTGATATGTCTATAAAATTTTAGATTTTTTGAATCTGTATTTAGACATTTAAAATTATTTTATGACTGCACTCTCAATATTGCATTGTGAAAAAGGGTTTTTGCACTTGAACCGGTATATGGACTATTGTTATAAAGTCCCATCTTCCCTCATTTTATGTTTGTCCACTTAGTTTGAAACTTTGTGATCAGCTTACTTGGTGTTCAGTATTGGTGGAGCCTACACATTGTTGTGATTGAGGAGTCCTTTGTATTTGACTTCCCTTGCTTTGTTGTGGTGCATCCTCTTGTGCCAATTTAATTTTGGGGGGGCCTCTTCTACTTTTGAATACATCTTGAAAACTTATTTTTTACATTTAGCATAGAGGAAAATGCTGAAACTTTTGAAGAATGGTTTAATATACTTTGTTCATTATGTCAAAGTGGAGGTTTGGATCCTTTGTTCATAAATCCAAAACCCAAACCAATGGTGAAGGATAAGGATTATAGGACATGGTTCATGAACAATTTAAGGATCTCTAGCATGCTTTATTATTCAGTTTGTGAGGAGCTTCAAAATTTTATTGGAGTTCACAAGAACACACCTCACCTTGCTTATCATATGTTGAAAATAAATTTTTTACCCAAGGCACCTTCTCTTACTATTGTTTGCATGGAGGACATCATTTGTGACATTGCATCCTTGTTTTTGGAGTCACTATCTCACGATGTTTTGGATGATGAGGTTGATGCTATAGTACCTAGTTTATATATTTTACAGGATACATCTCCATACTTGTCTTATGTATATGATCATGTTGATGTTGCAACATATTCAACAAAGATTTCATGGCATGTTACATCCTTACATACAGATGACTTCTTGGATGGTGTTTGCTCTCTCTTCATTGAGAGTCACAGATTTGATTTTCTTAAAATGTATGAGGAGCTCACTCATTTATTTGATGATGATGTATACATTGTATCTCCTCCATGTAATTCTTCCTTTGTGGACCCTTTTTTGGTGTGCCCTCCTTATTTGAGTGAGCCACCTTGTCCACCATTTTCTTCTCATGTTTATTTCACATTGGATGATGTACTTATATAGGAGTTGGATACAAAGATTTTGTCTTCAGTTGGACTCTCACTTGGAGATCCTGAAGACCATGTTGATTCTTGTGAGGCTTATAAGCCTCCACTTCTTTCTCTTGCTGCTTCCATGGGCTCATCATCACTTATGCTGTAGGATATTGGTGATTCTTCCTTGATGGATGCTCTTCAAACATCTCTTCCACTTTTGCACACTCATGGTTTTGTGCATATTGATCTTTTGGATGTTGATTGAGACTATATTCTACCCTATTTTGGTGTTGGTTTGGGCTTCTATATTCTTGGAGATTCATTTCATAATTCATTGGTGACATCTTCTTCACTTTAGCTTAGTTTAAAGGATTCTACATCATCATTCTACATTTTTTTCCCATCTTCTCACACTCACTTGGAGTGGGAAGACATTCGACGGATGCTTCATGGCTACTTTCTTCCTCATGGGAGACACATTGTTCATTGTAGAGGCATCCACTTCTTCATAGGAATTATTCATGGAGCTCGTCGTCCTAGGGGGGTGTTGGGAGCACTCCTTGGCTCCATTCCTACTTTTTCTTCTCTCTTTCTAGCTAGATGGTTTTTTTTCCACATGGTTTTCCACCTTATGGTTCAAGAGCTTTTGGATACACATTGTACATGAGTACCTAATCAGGCCTTGTTGTCGGGACTCACATTATGGATATGCAACTTTACTTTTTTGCACCTAGCTTCACTTGAGGGAGGGTGTTAGAGTAGGTTGTTTACCTTAGCTCATGTTCACCTAGGTTATTTATTTCCTTTTATTTATTTATTCCATGTATTTTCCCCACCCACTTATGTGTGGATATTTCATTTATCTTATTTAGATATTATAAGATGTTACATATTTATTTTTTAGATATTATGGAGATATTTTTAGGTTTGACTATTCCTAGGGGTGAAATTTGGAGGGTTGATATTATTTCTCCTATAGCGGTTACATATCTATGGACATATCACATATTTCTTTTATACGGTGGATATTTATCCTTAGCTTGATCCTATAGCTATGGTTGATCATCCTTTCCTATATAAGCAAGGCACCTTCATTGTACTCAATGTTTCATTTTTAGATCTAATATATGATATTGTTGCTCTCTTCTTTGCATATCTATTTGTAAGCTTATGTTGTCAATTTGCTTTCAGATTCTTGTTTTTAGTTGAATGTGGTGTTTTTGTTAACACTTGAGATTCTTGCAGCTTGGAATGATTTGATTATCATTCCTTTCAAAAATATCCTAAAATACTTTAACCATATTTTAAAATTGAGTGAGCCATCAAACTCTACGTAAATTCAAGTTACATTCTCATTTTACATACTAAACAGTTAATTTTTATAAGTTATTACAAAAATGATATAGAATACCTTTGTATGCAAAAAACACTTTTGACCCCGATATGCTTCCCAAGGATGAAATGCCACCACATGAATTTTTTTTAACAATGAGATGCAACAACCACTTGACGAGATTCCTAAAACTGCCATGCAACCAAAAATAATGATCTTCTAATACAATCCAAACTTCCTAAGAATATTCTACTTGGAAACCTAAACATAGAAAGTTAACTAGGTGGATTATTGATAGAATGTTTTAACTTGAATGGTCATAAACATATCTATTTATTGAGCTAGTGCAGTCAAAGAATAGAATTTAGATGCATGATTTATAGTTGAAAACTAGAAAAGTATCATAAGATGCAACTTAAGTTAGACACAATAGAAAAATATTATGGAAAAGTTTATGTAATAGTAAAAGAAATTGATGGAATAATTAAGAAAACAATTAGGTGAAAAGATGCATCAAAATGCATACATATGAGATATGCATAGGAATATGA
This sequence comes from Wollemia nobilis, assembly GCA_028583015.1. NCBI lineage: Eukaryota > Viridiplantae > Streptophyta > Pinopsida > Araucariales > Araucariaceae > Wollemia > Wollemia nobilis. The sequence goes on from JAQPPZ010001484.1 coordinate 1,703,916, forward strand.
CAAGGAAATGAAACAACAACAATCTCTTGTTGAGAAGGGTGGAATGATTTAAGCCCAATTTCAAAAAATTTATAAGACCACTTTAGCTTCTAAAAGATTACAGTTTGCTATTTTTTATACCATTCTGAAAAAAAAAAAGCTAGACCTATGTTCAATTTTATTGATTTTAAACATCTAGTTCAACTATTTAATATGCAGAACCTTCCTAGTGCCCATTGGTCATATCAAAATGGTTAGAAAATAGAAAAATGTCTCTCACTGGTTGAGAAGGAGGACCTTAAAGAGAAATTAAAACATGCAAAATTCATTTTACTCTCAATTGATAATGTTACTATTGTTGACAACACATCTTGGATTTGCATGTATTTTACACATTGTAAAATCACATAAGACAACCTCATTTATTAGCAATACATAAAATGGTCAAACTTTGTAGTGCAAAAAACCTTTACAATGTTGTTGTAAGTAGTTTAAAGGATATTGTAGAAATGGATGATATAAAAATAGCCACTAAGTTAATATGTGTTAAAGCTGACAATGTTGCTACAATGCAAGGACATAGAAATGGTCTTAGTGTTTGACTTTAGATATCAATTACTCCATATTTTATCCACATTCATTGTGTGGATCATAGAATGAATCTTGCATATAGAATTGTGAGCACATTTGAAAATGTTGCGAGAGTGGAAGAACTTGTTCATGAAATACATGCTTATTTTTCATGTAGTCCAAAAATATTTACAGAGTTTCAACAGTTTGCACTAGGAGTTATTGACGATAGAAAATTATTAAAATATGTAGATACTAGGTGGATTTCATTGTTTAAACCTACAAAAAGAGTTTTTAAAGAATATCAATCCTTAGAAGAGTTTATGTATGCAAATCATAGGGCATTTGATAAGGAAAAATATTTGCTATATTATATGACTGACTTAGAAACACTTCTTACATTATGTGGTATTCTTCCAATGTTGCAAGAAATGAATACTTTGATTAAACTTGCACAACAAAGATCCATTTATATTGTCAATTTCATCAAGATGAGAAAGCAAAAAAAATATATATATATATATATATATATATATATGTGTGTGTGTGTGTGTGTGTGTGTGTGTGTGTGTGTGTGTGTGTGTGCATATTGGCAGGTTGTACTTGTCATGAGAAAGTTTTACACATCCCTTGTTTGAGAGTTGGATAAATTTAACAAACATCAATGATCCAAAAAGCTTTTTAAAATTCAACATTAATAATCTTTTATGTATTAATGTTCACAAAAATAAAATACCTTTCTATTATTTTGAAAGGCGATTACATATAGCTATAGATGATGTTGAACAAATGCTTATAACATACATCAAATTTGATGTAGTTCTACACAATACAAATATTAAATTAATAAAAATAGCAAAAACCTTAACAAGAGAAATAAAAGATCATTTTTAAAGTGATGAATTGCTTGAGGTCATGGGTGTTGTTAACCTAATGTTCTGGGATCCTTGTGGTCACTACAATAATATAAGTAAGATTTTTATCAAATACATGGATACACTTGATAAACATTTAACTAAATCTGTAGAAGTCAATGGAATTGAAATCAATGGTATTCTCAACAAATAACTTTTAACAAAACAATCAGACCATTTTGGAATGATAATGGTTGATCAAAATTCACAATTTACTAACCCTCATGAGTCAGGTTTTATTACATGTCTATGGAATAAATTGTATCCATATAGTGTCTTACAAGATACCATCAGTGAATGTTTTTATTTATATGAATTATGTCAAACAATGATTTTATCTTTTGTAAAATCTAAAGTTCATAACAAGTTGGATAAAATTTTGATAATTTGTTTGAGAATATATGTGTCATCTTATGCGCTAGAAAATTATCCTTATGATAGAGCTTTGGCATTTTAAAAATATTTAGTAGATAGAAGATGTGTCACTAATACTCATGATAATGAGTATAATGATACTTGTAGTGATCAGATTGTAGAGATACAAAGATAAGTTGTGTATAGATGATTTTGGAAAATCTGAGCAAATGTTTATTTTAGCTACCTCAATTGTAATATTTTGTTGATTAAAATATTTTGATATATTTCACAATATTTGTTATTAGTTGTTCACTGGATTTTGAAATTAGATTTTTGGTTTACTAAAAATATAAAATTAACGTTTTATATTATTGTCTTGTTATTGGATTGTCTATATTCTAAAAACTCATGTTATTATTGGATTATCTATATTAAAAAAAATTATGTTTTATATCATAGCCTATTATTGGATTATTTGTATATGTTCTTAAAATTTTATATTTTATATGTAAACCTTGTTATTGTATTGTTATTGTTTAGAGTTATAAAACCATGATGTTACATCCATTTTTTATTCATTTTCTACTTATTCATTCAATAATATCTATGGTAACAATTTATTTACTCTTTGTATGCAACTTATACCATTTATTAGTCACTTGCTACAACTAATCTAGAAGAAATTTGCATGATATATCTATGGTAACAAGATTGAACACATATAACAAGATAGAATACACAAATTTTGTAAAGTCTTTTTTATTAATTTGAAAAACATATTATTACAATTTACAAAAATGTTGACTACTATACAACAAAAGTTTTAGTCAAATATAGAACCTTTTTCTTATAACATCTACATGGGGCCTGCAACATCTTTTGGATGTTCTTGAGGTTGAGGTTGTGTTTCCTCAATAGCTTGCTCCTCTAGTGCACTAGTTCATTTCAGACCTTCCTGTATTGTTTCCAAATCCATCAACAACACCCTTTCTTCTTTTGTCAGATCTTCTTGTGATGCTAAAGGCATTTCTTTTTGTGTTGTTTAAGCAAGATTTCTAGGTCTAAATTGTGTTTTTCAATGATATTTTGAAACATGTTGTTATCTTTTATTATTTGTAATCGTTCCTTTAATTTAACAATCGCTCGTAGGTTTTGTTTCATAGTGTTTAGATGTATAATCAAGTTGTTAACCTCTTTTTTTAGGTTATCAAAACTGAACTGAAAAAAAAATGTCAGTTGACAAATATAGAGAAAAATTAGAATAAATAATTCTCACGCATAAATATATGCCTTACCTTAGCAACTTATTGCCTCTACTACTTCTACTTTCTTCTTTTCCATAGCCCATTGACTAAAATATGCATGGGATTTGACAGTGAGGTTTTCTAATCTATTCAAAAGAATATTCAAAATGTCATCATTATATACATAGGTTGACTTTACCTTTCCAATTTTAACTTGATGTAACATTGCATCAAGCTTTTTTAGTTCATTATCCACTAATGAAAGAGTATCCTATCTTTTTGAAAAATAATTATATTGGAAATTTATTTCCTTTCTCAAAACTTTTGCCTGATATTCCCACTCTTTTATTTTTGCAATATCTTGCAACACATTTACCTTGACAATTTATTCATAATTATCAATTAATAAAAAAAGGTAAGGCATCACCAATTGGGAGGGGAGGGTATGAGCATTGTGCAACAACAACAAACCCTTTAGTCTGTTGTTCTAGATCATGAAGCACATCAATGACAATAAACCCTTCAGAGTTAGGAATTGTTCCCTAAAAAAGGTAATCCTCATCAAGTGGAGGATTTGCCAAATCTGAAATTTCATGCAAGCTTGAAATATTTCCAATAGAAAAAGTTAGGAAATTTAATATGGTATGGCTTGTTGCTCCTCCCTAACTCCTTATAGGAAATAATTGCTTTCCACACATACGTTGTTGACCTCTCATGAACTATGGGTGTGGTGGAGGTGATGGCAACATCTTTGTTCATATTTTTCATGTTAATTGAGCCAACTTCTCTAAAATATTACACCAAAATTTTATTTAAAACAATTGTAAAAACAATGCAATAAAATTTAATTTATTATAACTAGACTTATCGATGGAATATGAGACCTATAAATCCTGTATCATTGCTTCCATTCAACGTTGCCCTGAAAAACATTAAAATTTTCATTAGAACTAGTTATAATTTTAAATAAACAAAATATATAATATTGAACAAAAGTTTCAAATAGTAACTTTACCTACCATTGGTTGGTTGACTTCTTCAACATCATCTAAAATATTTCTTGTAATTAATGGTGGTGCACGAGAAACAGGGGAGGAAGACCTAAAATCTTTTGTAGAAATTTTAGCTAGAGGTGTCATTTTTTATAGTGTTTTAAAATATCTAGTAGCTTCTTGGAAATGACCCTGTATAGCAGCCTCCCTTATGGTAGAAGAAGAGGATGCTCTTCTCTACATTCAATTTCAAGCAAATATTTTAAAAACTATAATTTTTTTTAAATATAATAATAATATTATTATTCAAAAAAATAAATTTACTTGCATCTCTTGGACTGTCATGCCAATAGCACTCAATTTTGGGTGTAGTGTAGTTAGTATCAAGGTGTCCTACACATTATAATATGCTTCATAATAAAACAAAGAATAAAATTTATGGATGTGACAAAGGTATTATTGCTTCTTTGGGCATTTATGATATACCCTTTAATGCAATTTGAGATATATGTTCTCTAGTCAAATTTGTTGTGGCCAATACACCGCACCAAATAGGCCAACACCCACAATAGTATGTTTGATGTTCTTCCTAGCAAAACAAGTCTTTCTTGAAAGAATAAAATGCAAGCATGAAGGAAATTTTTTGTAACACTTGCAATATTTAAGCCCCTTCTAGACTTGGTGCTTTGAACTACAAAATAATAATAATTATTATTATTATTACCTAATAATTTTATATAAAAGTTTTTAAATTGAAAAATATTACATGTACCTATCAAATATTCTACTGAGAGGCCAAAGTTGATCTCTAGGTATCATTTTTCCTGGTTAGTTAAAATGAACTTTGAAAACATGGGATCAATATTCCTGTGTAACAATTCCATCAGTTAATTAAAAATTCAAGGGTTCCATTGTGAATGACAGGTTACTATCGATTTTAACCTTCACAATTGACCCATCATCATTGTACAAGATAATTATTTGCAATAATTTGGTGTCTATGTTGTACTAGGGCATGGATAGTAGTCCATGAAGACCAAAGTCTTTGATCCATGTGGTATCATATCTGGATGTGGTCAAAAATTCAAAAAGGGTTGGGCAAACAACATTTCTAAAAGAATTTTTTGAAACAATATGGGAGGAAGAGGTAGCCATGAGGGCTAATAGAGGATTAAGGATTCTAGAGGATAAGGTATTTTAGAGGATTAGGGCTTCTGAAGGAAGGTTTTATTTTGCTCCAATGTGCTCTACGATGGAAAAAATAAAAAAAATATTGTTCATGTATTTTTATAGAATTTTGCATGTGTGAAGTAAATACATGTTCAACATATGGTACATTTAATTGGACTAGTTGTAGGTGATGCTACCAAGCATCTATCATTCATTATGCTGCTATATATTATCTATCATCCAATGTGATGATATCTATCATTAGACATTCAATATGCTATTTTCTATCATCTATCATTCATTATGTTGTCTATCATTAGTCATCCATTATGTTTTTGTCTATAATATATCATTTATTATGTTATTGTCTATATTTTATTTCCCATTATATTGTCTATTATCTATCGTTTGTTATATTGTTGTCTATCATCAATAATTCGTTATGTTGTTGTTTATTATCCATCGTCTATTATGTTTCTATCCATCCTCAATAATCTGTTATGTTTTTGTCTATCGTTCATCATTCGTTATGTTGTTGTCTATCATTTGTCATCCATTATATTACTATATATCATCTATCATTAGTTGTTTTGTTGTCTTGTCTATCATCTATTATTTTTCTATCTCTTGTTTGTCATCAATTATTTTGTTGTATATCATCTGATATTATTTCCTATCATTTGATATTGTCACCTATCATCTATCAATCATTATTTTATTGTCTATCATCTAATATTTCCTCCTACTGCCTGTCATCTATTATTTTGTTGTATATTATCCAATATTGTTATCCATTGTCCAATGTTTTTTTTCTATTTTCCATTGTATAAAATTGTGTTGTCTAATGTCTATCATCCAAAGGTGGCATCTATCATCTATCGACATTTATTATGTTGTCTATTATCCTATGTTTTCATCTATTGTCTATTTTGTGTTATTTTGCTATGTATCATCTATCGTTCGAGTTTTTTAAAATATTACGATAAATTCACCACATTTTTATATTTTTTATGAAAAAAAGTTATTTCACCATGTCTCCTAAGTTTTGATAATATTTTCCTTGATTTTGAAACTAATTTTCCCTATTTTATAAATACATTTTGGGTCTGGCCCTTTATGCATAACCCTCTTATTAGGTTTGGATTCTTGGGTAATTCCTTTAGTGGTAAGCAATAGTGAAGAGTTTGACATAGATGCAAGTGGGTTATATTGTAAAAGGAGAGATGACTAATTGGCCTTTGTTTCATACAAGTTCCAAATGACACAACTAGTAGTATTACACTATAGATTTGGATGAGATATGTTTTATATCAAGTAAAATGGATAATTGGACATACTAAAAAAATGATAAAATCAAAGTTAGGCACAATGCTCTCTGTTTATGTTGATATTTGCCTTCTTGAATATTTTATAGGAATGGTCTATAACTTCATGATCCATTGTACAGTAAATATGTAAACATAAGCACTCATGATTTACCTATCCCAATTGTAGACATGTGGAAATGAAAAATTTCAACCAACTTAATCAATTTCATGTGAAGATCAACATCTTTGGAATCCCATCCAATGATGGTCTACTAGTTAAATAGGGTATGTCAATTACACATTTTGATCACCTCTTAAATATTATGGATGTTAATGTGAGATAATCTTAATAGAAAAATAAAATCACCCTTTAAGTTTACTATTACCATGATCTCAATGATCAATATTTTTTTCAACTTTAAACTTTTGTGTGGAATGCATAATGTAGAACACATGAACAAAATGCTAAGTCCAATAGTGTATAATGTGGGATTCCATTTATAAAGGAAATTCAACAAAGCTAACTACTTGATTTTGGATTTAAAAACTTATAAAATAATTAAGTGTGTTTCCCATATAAGGTGCTTGTCGTTCTTTTTGTATATGACCTATTTTACTAATAGAGAATTCTTATTAAGTGTTTGTTCTAACAATGTTTTTAATTTTCTCCATATGAATTTAATGTTTGTAGGGTAGACTTGTGATTACATATATGTTTAATTTCACCTTTTTAGAATACTCTAGAAATTAGATAAAATAATATATAATAACAAAAATATATAATTATAAGATCAAATGACATGATCTTAAGTAGTTAAAAACATGGTTTCTTAATATGGATACTAGGGTTTAAATCTTACTAAAAAATACAAGCAAAATTGTTAGTTATAATACTATAATATGGTTTGCTAAAATACCATGGTAACATGGTCATAATATAATATGGATAAGGCCCATTTTAATCCTATACAACCAATACAAATAAAATAACTATATACATGTAACTAAGCATAGCCAATATCTCCAATGAGTTTGAGACAAGTACTAGGGAGAGAATATTTTCATAACCATAATCCAAGTTTTCAATCCCACAAGCGATAATCCCATGCAACCATGAGGACACCTATAATATCAAACTTATGGCAATATTTAGAGATAGGGTTAAGTGACAACACATGTAAGTGTTAGTGACCCAAAATGATCAGGGATTGTTTTGGTCTTATGCTTTGGGTACAATCACCACCTATTATAGTTTCCAGGTGTGTCTAGTTCTCATGCCATGCATGAAGTACATAATCCATAAATATAAGAAGAGTAGGATGTGACTTCAAGGATAACCATTGAGGTTTTGATCAAGGTTTGATTCTTTTTTAGATGTGCTCTTGATGCTCTTCTCCTACTCTAACCTATCCTATCGAGTTATAATCTAGGAAAAGGGATAGAAGGAAGTGGTAAAACTAACTAGCCTAAACTATAGGTTGCAATGTGTCAAGAGTTATAGATTCCTTTTGATTACTAATGGGATTGGTAAACACATGTATCAAAACATGATAGTTAGAAGTGAAAACGATTTCAAGTCATTATATTGTTCATCTATTAATTTTATTATGAAGGCTAGGGTAGATACTAGTCACAACCAAGCATGCAAAGATACATACATACAAAGATCAAGATATACATTTAAGTAGTCATAGCTCCCTATATTTATATTTGCAAGCACTTTTGTAATTATATGGAAAATGAAAGAGGCTTGAAGGCCTATACATGTTTTGACTCAAGGCTCAATTCTAGATTGATACCCAAAAGGAGATGAGAGAAAAACCCTAAGGCCTGATATTAGGTATGAAAATATTGCTCTTCCTCCTCCTAGATACAAAATTGAATATTTATACAACCTAACTCTAAATTTAAAATTCAAAATTTCCTTCTAACTATCCTAAGTGGGAATGTCAATGTCTTCTTTGTTTGTCAAGCTTGAGGTATTGTTCTACATGCATTCTTATAGATCCAGAGTTGATTTGGGGTCTAATTATCATAAATGTCTTGCAAGAAAAGTGGCACCCTTTAGAGGTACCATTAATGGGCCTCTTCTATTCGTGGAAACCTAAGCTTAGGTGGCTTTAACCTTTTCTTGTTAGGGAAACCTCATTGTCAATCTTGAGACCATTCCCATGTTCACCTAGTTACTAAGTCCTTTTCCTTCTTGACCTTTCACTCGATCTGATTGATGCATTCATCGATCAATCATTTCTTGGGTTTTAAATGACCAATATCTCATGCATGGAACAACTTTTGAGACACCATCACCTTTCTATATCCTCCCTATCCTATTATTTCTTATCTCTTAGGGCCTAATTACTAAACTTTAGTAGTTGTTTTTAACATCTATTCTCATTATTACAAATCATTCACAAAAATTAAGAAATATCAAATGTGCATCCACCAAAAATCCACAATAACAATCCATACAATAAAATAGAGAAAGTTAATACCCTTTAGGTAGGACAATGCCAAGAATACTTCTTAAGGAAGGAATCCCTCCATAAGGTTTCCAACTCCATGAGCCAAGGCTCTTACCAAGAATGCTTCACATAACATGCTTTTACAAATGGGGGTAGATCTCTCTTTATATAAGAATATTATGGTTCACCTTCCATGAATTTGAAGGTCACCCATATGGTGGTTCATCTTTCATGAGTTACAAAGTGCATAATATTATAATATGGTACCATGTTATATATTATTATAATTTATGTGTGACCCATGCCATAATACAATATTATATCCCCATATTAATATACTTAGGTACCTAACATTCCATTCCCCTTACAAAAAAAAAATCATCCTCAAAACATTAGAAAAAACTAAATAATATAATCTTCTAAGCAATGTTGTTAATTGGTACCAATTTTAATTATTCCTCCATCCAAGTGAAATCATGAGTGATGGTAGTCTGTGATGACACCAATTTGCCCATGCACCAATTGAATATCCATAATTGATCCTTGTGTTCCATGTATGTCCATCATAGCTCCTTAGATCCTCTTTATCCTATTTTTATGATTGTTGTCTCTCATGGTAATGTGGATCGTGATGTGCTTCAATATTTTGTGTCTTTATTTTATGATATTTTCTCTCAATCCTCTATTTTGGTTCATTTTTGAGATTTGTTTTAGCTTCATCTTTGATCTCTACTACTGCCTCCTCAAATACTACTTTAAATTATTTTTCTTGTTCTTCAATATACTCCTTTACAATGGTTTCATTGTTTTCCCTTGATCCTTGCTCTCTAAGCTAAGAAATATATTGCAAATTTATCTTCTTTCTTCTATACCATAATTTCATAAATTTATTTTGCACATTTATGTTAATAGTGTCTAAAGAATGCAACCAAGTATAACCTAGAAAAATATCCATATCACCCATCTTAATAGCATAAAACTATAAATGTAAAACATATTTATCCAGGGTGATATTCAAATCTTCAAAAATATGAACATCCTCACCTTCAAGCTTTATATTTCAAATTTTTTTTGTTAGAATGTGCAAACTATTATCTAAGTCCCTATTGATAAAGTTATGCCCGTTGTTAGGGTTTATGGAGGCAATAATTTTTTGATTTTTGATGTAACCATGAAATTGCAAAATAAATTTTTTACATTTCTACAATTCTTTCTAACCACTATTTGTTCTATCGGATACCAAAGATGTGTTTTTCTTTACCTGCATATTAATATTTTTTTCCTATGATCTCCATTTGCTTAAAGATACAACTTCAATTTATTCCCATGTGTATGTAATATTATGGGCACTAGCAAAGTCCATAAACCAAGATAAAGCTTCCCCTTGTAAATAAGTATAAAACTCACATCTCCATAAAAAAAATAGAAGAATTTAAAGACTAAAAAATTTCCACCATTCCCAAGCATTACTATCATCCTTTCTTGTAAATATTAGCAACTCCATGACCTCAACCCAAAATAAATATTTTTCCTAAATCAAATAGGGTTTTAAATAGTAGAAAATTCTTGAAAATAAAATTTATGAGACTTCATCTATTTCTTTCTTCAAACAATGAAATCTGTAGATTTTATTTGGTACAAAAAAAATGACAATTGATTTGCTTACCCGGAATGGGATATATGAATTTTTTCCTTTGTTGAATTTTTCACACAACCCAAAAACAACCTCAAAAGCCCAACTTCAAATAGTTGTAACTCCTTCAATACTTATCAAAATTTGACAAATGAGTAATCATTTTTGTAGTATTCAAAATAATCTACACAATGGTGTAAAAAGCTTCTGAAAAGGATTGCTAAAAAACTTTTGTCATCCAAAAAAGAGCATAAATAACCCAACTTCAAAAAGTCATAACTTCCTCAATACTTGCTAGAATTTAACCAATGAGTGGTTATTTTTATAGTACTTGAAATTATCTATATGTTGAAAAAACAATATTCTTAAAATGATCGCTAAAATAAATATGGCCCACATTGGATTATGATGTTTTTCTAAAACAATTCCTAGCTTTGCAAAAGCAACTCCACTTTACCAAATTCATTGCTCTGATAGCAATTATTATCAACCTCTGTTCTTATTATAAAAAATAATTCACCAATATTTAGAAATATCAAACATGCATCCACCAATAAATTCCACAATAACAATCCACACAATAAAATAGAGAAATATAATACCCTTGAGGTAGGGCAACACCAAGAATACTCCTTATGGAAGGAATCACTCCACAAGATCTCTAGCTCCTTGAGCCAAGACTCTTACTAAGAATACTTCATATAATTTTTTTTTACAATTGGGGTAAATATCTCTTTATACAATATGTGATGGTTCACCTTCCATGAATTAGAAGGTCACCCATGCGGTATTTCACCTTCCATGAGTTACAAAGTGCATAATATTATAATATGGCACTATGTTATATATTATTGTAATTTTATGTGTGATCCATGCCATAATAGAATATTATATCTCCACAGTTATATACTTAGGTACCTAACAGTAGCAACATTTGTCTTGAGACTCCTTTTGAGGACTTGATTGCTCTAGTAGCATTTTCTTTGCATTGGCTATATTTTGGAACTCTAGTTCGGGTGGAGGGCTACCTTTGGATGCCACGTGTAGTGATAAATTTACTACATAAACCTTAAGCAATTTTTATTTCTAATGGTTTACTTAAGTCTTAAAAAAAACATTCTTGGAAGAATTATGACTTTAAACAAGTTTTTCAAGCTTGGATATTAACCAGAGTTTCAAGTTTTTCAATCTTGGATATTAACTAGAGTTTCAATTGCTACTTTCTTGATCATATTTGAGTCTAGTGAATGTTTTTTTTGTTGTTGGCCTACTCCTTGCTTGATTCTTGATACTTTAAAGTTGCTTTCATACAAGGATTACTAGAATTATTCATTTAATGAGTGTGCTTAAGTTTATCCCTTTGTTTGTTATTTGCAAATTAGCTCCCTTTTACTATTTTTTCCACAAATATTTGGGGTGACATTCATATGGACTAGCAAGCTAGATAATATTACTAAATCCTTGCCTCAACACCTTGTCCCCCTTATTTTTTTCCTCTATTATTCTTGGGTTTTATTTTTCTAGGATCTTCTTAGTTCTATTTTGTACCTACACCAGGATATATGGTGTATTACAAACCCAATTACCAAAATAGGATGACTCATTTTTTGAATCCACCCATTTTGTTGAGGTACGAATTTGTGGTCATCAAACAGATAGAAACCCTACCAACAATGGATCCCTTTTAGATATCATCAAAAGGGATATGGGGTTCTTACTTATGGCAAGGTTTGGCTTAGTTACCATTAGAAAGGCTATCATCCTTTATTTTCCTAGATTGGGTGGTCAACATTACCTTGTGGAATAGAGAGTTTTGAATTTGTTATCAACTTTTAGCATAGGCCCTACCTTGTTGACATCCATAGGGTTTTATTAGCATCATCTAATTCATAGATGGAAGGAGCTTCAAGTCCTCTAACCTCGTTCAACTTTGGATAACTATTATAGTCAAAATTTCTCCTTCTAGGTTGGATTTTCCTAGTGTAGTGAAATCTCACTACAGTTTGAAAACTCATAGAGGGATTCCACTTGTAATGGGCAAATAACTTAGAAATAGTAGCCTTGTCTACTAGACACAGATTCTAATGGAATGGAAGACATATATATCACTTGAAGGACAAATTTTCTTAGGAGCTCATGAGATGCAATGAAGGAAGATCCCCTTTAATAGATCTCTCTCTGGTCCCTTATTCCACTAGTACTTTTTATTAATTCTTCTCTAGTAATCCAATGGGAAATGATCTTTCCCATGTAGATGAATCAGTAAAGGCATGATTATTTTCTATTTTACCTCATGTTTAGCCATGGTAGTTGTTTCTTCATCAATGTGACAACTCCTAAGTAGTTGATGGTAATCTAGGAAATGCTCTTCCTTAGCTATTTTGTTGATTCTCGGACTTTCCAATTCATGCGAACCTCCTTCAAACATGCATGTGAACTACCTAGTATGCTTTTCAAAAAAAATATTTTGTATGAGCACTTTGATTTACTCCCCTCTTTTACGTATCACTACTTAATTTTTCCAATAGTTATAAATAACTTAGATTTTATCAACTTTATTTTATATGCTACTTTTTTTTTCAATATGATACATGGTTTTGATGTGCTTTTACGTGCTAGATATTTTATATAAAGGTCGTTATTCAAACCAAAGTGATCCAAATTTCTATCATTCTTGCTTGTCTATTATTTGGAACATGTGACTTATTGCAACCAAAATTTGATGGCTAGTTGACTCTAGTGAGTGATGAATTCCAAGGCCTATGTGAATTATTGCATCAAAATCAGGCATGGAAAATGTATCTTCCATTAGTGACTCTTTTATTAGTTCCTCTAGGTATTCAAAATGTTGTTCAATCATCACTTGGGGATATTTAGGATCATTCTTGCTTGTCTATTATTTGGAACATGTAACTTATTGCAACCAAAATTTGATGGCTAGTTGACTCTAGTTTGTATAAATCCAAACCTTCCTTGCCTTATAAGAATAATCATGTGAGTATAGTCCAAGGATATAGGTACCCCTAGGTATTCAAAATATTGTGAATCATCCCTTGATAAGCATAGTCCAAATAGAAATAAAATATCTACCACTATCACCTCCTGAATTACTGAGACATACAAAATTTTATGTAATATCATCAATATGTCCTTCATTGCTCCCATTATTTGGACTATGGTCTCATCTAATAATAGGTTGGTTTGGATATAGGAGAGAAGTTTGTACTAGGACTAGATTTATGGTAAGGGATGACTAGAAAGTAGTAGATTGCATAATAGGTGGATGTTGGTATGGTGGTTCAACATTTAAGAAGAAGGGCATCGGGGGTCTAGGAGATAGCCTTCCTAATAGGATTAGGTCCTTCTCAATTTGAGTGGCTAGCTAATAAGCTATTGGTAAGGTATTCCCTCCTCTATATTTCACCATCATAGTTATATCTAAATCAAGATCTTTTAGATAATAAATAAAGGCCATACTCCTTCGGTACCATCCTACTCAATTTTTGACAATGGACCATGTGTTCAATAGATTAATTTGGAGTGTCTGGTATGTGTGAATTTTTAATCATGATTGACTTAGATATGAGATCCTTTATTGGAAAATGTGGTGGATTTAGAGACATGATTTGAGGATTTGAGGATGATAGTTAGCATTCTTTTGTGGTATTTTGAACCGATAGTTGATTTTATACCCATTATATCTTGTGATGAGTTCTAGTGTAAGAGGGATCTTCACTGGACTAACTTTGATTTAGACCTAGGGATTTGCTTATTTCATTGTGCACTCCTAAATATCTGGTGGTTCTCTAGTCTCTTGTGGATTGGTGAAGGTAAAGGTACTAAGTTGACATGCAAGAGCAAGGTTCATTATTTTAGTAGTAGAGTGGTCAAGTCTCATCGACCTTTTCTATGTTTGGTTCCAAGGAATAAGAAGGGACAACATGATTGGCTCATATTCTAGATTATGCATTGCTCCCACATTCCTTTCATTCTTGGGCTTGTCATTTACTTTTGTATTAGTATTGCGGTATGAATTTGGTTGGATTTTGTTCTTCTAAGGATTGTGGGTAAGTGGAGGAGCATGGGTTTTGAAAAAGGTTCAACTAATAAAGCAGATAAAGGGGCCAACAAAGTCCCTAATTTGATCTTGGAACCAAGCCATCCATCCTTCGATGATGGCATGAAAAATATTTTGAAGAAGATATGAGTTCTAGCCTATTTGGAAAAGTTTAATACTCACAATATCCAGCTGGTGCAACATGTGGCATACTCCTAGCATAATGGGGTAGTAAAAATTGGAGATCTCAAGTTCAAAATTTCAACTCCCTTAATTATTGAAGTAATAGGTCTTCTGGATGATGGTACCTATCATAACAAGGAGAAACACTCCCTGAAAAGGGAGGTTCAAAACTTTCTAAGCAAAGAGGATAACTTGGAGAAGTACCAAAATGACTTCAGGAGAGATTCCTTAAAATATCCTTAGGATAAAGTGGCATCTATTATGATGCAATTTTTACGTTTGAAAAGAATAGAGAAATGTTGAGGAGATTTCATTTAATGTTCCTCAACCAAATTTACCGTAAAAGAACTATCAATAACCCCACTTTCTTGTACTAGTCTCTGGAAAGGACAATGCACAAGGTAAAGAGAGATAAAATCTCATACCCGCTCCATCAAGGTTTAATTAAGCTTATTTTTTACCATGTTTCCAATGGTGGAGGATTTTTGAGTGAGGAGGTATTGAACAATATTTCATCTACTTTGATGGTGGTAGCCATCTCTATCACGTTGAAAGATAGTGATTATGAGACTAATGAAGATTCCACCATGCTAGAACTTATCCCAAGCAACAAAACTAGTAATAATTTAGAGAAAATCACTCCCCCTGGTGCTAGGTGCCAACAACAATAAAGGATTTACTTCTTACACAAAATCTTGTGATGGGCCATGAGCTCATAAAATGTAATGTTCACCTTTGAGAGAGTTGTTTTTTTTGGGCCTTTCAACCATAGGGAGTCATCAGGTGGGAAAAAATTGCTTCAAAAAGCTTAGGGATAGAGATTCCTATCAAGATCTTAGCCTTGAATTTTTGTTGGATGGCTTCTTCAAAAATATAATGGAGTTACTAAGTGAATATTCTCAATCCTTTGACAAGCAATAAATTGAGACCTTCATTGGAGTCTCAATTTTACTTCTAATTAAGGGATGAAAAGTATATAATTTATCCCATCGAGCATACCATTGAAACTATTGATTACCAAAATTGATCGAGGATGATTTTGATCTTAGCTCTAGGCATAATGATCACCCATTACAATTGTTAAGTATATCTGATTCTTGCACCTCGCATTGAGTGCATAGTCAAAAAATCTTAAAGGTTGTCCTTGGAGTCATGGCCCACACTCCACAGACCTCCCAACTATGTGCTTCATGCAAGGCATGAGCACTAGATACACCCAACAACTACAACGAGTGGTCATTGTACATGAAGTGTAAGATCAAAAAGGTCAATTGACCAATTTTGATCATCAACATTAAGGTTAAGTGTAAGTATATAAAATACCCAATCCTATCCTCATGTTCTCTATGAGATTTATCCCATTTTTACTATTCAAATTACACAACAATACAAAATGACTAAAATGAAAGAAACAGGTAGAAGGAACATAGGATCCAAGGTATAGTAGAGCAACAATAAATGACATTCAATTGAATGAATGCAACTCAAATTGAATTTATTTTCTTGTGATGAATATATCCTTTAAAAGACAATCCACAATAATACAAGATGTTTAAATATCATGATAATGTGATTCATTGAAGTACAAGGATAATGTGATCAAAATACTTTCTTGAAAATGTTGAAGGGTTATATTAATTAAAATAAGAGGAAAATATATACAACTTAGTTGTCATCCATAAAATGTAGCTTATCTAATGTGTCAAAATTGCAAACCTATCAAAATATATTTTCCATACCATGCATAAATAGCAAAACCTATAGTTATCTTTGCATGAAGATCAAAACCACAAAAATAATGCTTTATAGTTTTTAGAACTTGTCTTACAAATATCCATGCATGTAAACCAGGGCAACACAAGTACTCAATAGTTTCTATGACTACTTATGAACTATAGCAAATAGTCATTAGTATAAGAAAATAAAACTTTAAAATCAACCATTGGTTAAGCATATCTCACCATACATAAACCACTATATAGTATACCTAAGAAGCCATTGTTTATTTCTTGGGTTAACTTTGCATTACTTCCTAGAGCTTGTTTTAACAAAATTCAAATTTTCTTGGTATTCACCTTTAACTCTTATCTCAAATTTTTGTACTCTTTGTACTCTTCAATTTTATTACTATTATTATGGTATTGATCTCCCATGACAACTATGTTCACATTGTGCTTGATTATGACCTCATTATTCTTTGCTTCCTCACAAAACCCTGCAATTAGGGCATTAATGTGAAAAATATTCTTGAGTTCTATGAAATATCAATGTCAAATACAATATAAAATAACTAAATATATTGTATCATCAAAAACACCAAACATACCCAAGTGTTGTAGGTGAGTTGGAGAGGAGAGGGCAATCCTCCAAGGGAGGTCCTAGGTTTGAATCTCCACCCTACCAAAAATTTGTATTGGGTACCCAAAATCCAATTGATAATGTTGGTGCGGGAAGGTCAAGGTGCGACTGCCGTGTGACTATGATGATGTAGAACCTCTTGGTCGTGGTCTCTCAGACCAAAGTGGCACCGAAGGGGTTTTCATTTAAAAAACAAAAACCAAACATAATTCAAAATTGAATGCTTAATGGTTTTATTACTTAATTAAAATATTTAAGAAACCCAACAAGGAATTTCTCTAGTTTACTCTTCTACTAGAGATTGCAAAGTATTTGCTAAAAAGTTCATCCAAAATTATTTTGATGTTATTATAGGACCAAAAGATGTATTTAATAGTCTCTGACCTCCTACACATATCATAGTTTATAGATGACACCCCAAACTTGGCCAATAGTACTCTTAAGGGGATTTTTAGATGAATAAGATGCAAATAAGGTGTTTGTTAAGCATTAAGGCTCCAAACCCTTATATTTGAACACTCAATGCTCTCCAAAATGACTTTCCAAATATATTATTTCATTTTACATTGAGTTTATATGCTACAAGAATAGGGAGAATGATAGATCTATAGAGGGTCTTCACTCTCAGCTTACATATCCTTTTTCTACCAAAATATTAGTGCATATAAATCCCATTTCCATCCATATCACTCATTTAAAAAATAAATCTAATCTAAAATTTACTATATAAATTATAATAAATGGAAAAGAGTAAACTAGAATAAAATTAAGAAACATACTAAACAAGCATGAAAATTTATTGAATAAACCACAAAAGTGGTGGAATGTGGTGGGATGTTACTTGAAAACTATGCTTTGCTTAGTTTTCACATAGATTAAATTATATCTATTAAATATGTTAAAATGTATTAAATTTCAATGACAATGAAGGCTTTTAAAGTAAATCATATTTTATATGAAGTGCTAAAGCATGATTTTGATTGATTTTATATATATATATATATATATATAAAGTACCATTAATATTTATACATCTAATATAAGGATAAGTTCATGTGACCTTTGGAGCATACCAAATTTTAATTATCTTGTAGCTTGAGGGTCCCTCTAGATCATGTCAGAGTATGTTTCCATTAGCTTCTTATTGATCCATATCATTAAATCCCTTAGGAGCATCATATTTGCTAAATATGCTCCTTAAAGCTTGAGATCAAAGACTATTTTGTTTTTATATATTGTCCCTTTAATTAGATCAGTGGATTATTTTTTGTGTATTTAGATATTTACTTGCTCTCTAGAATTTATAGCTTATGAGGACGAAATATGCTTAGCTCTCTTCCTCCAAGAAATGCTTGACTTTCATTAATGACTTTCTACAAAATAATTTATTTAGATTAATTGTTATGTTGGATTAATACTTAATATTTTACTTTTCTTCCTTAAAGCTTTATATTTCTTTCTTTTATAAATTTGGTAAGATATGCTTCTTGTTTTATATTGTATCTTTTACATCTTTATAAACCAATTTTAACCTTTTATAAATATTAATATCAATAATAATGATAACTGTAAAAAAATAATAACTATCTACTAAAATATAATAACATATTAAATTTTGACCTCGTTGTGAACATTAATACTAACAAGAACAAATATATCATTAACATGCAATTTATTTATTCATTATTTAATAAAAATATTATGTAAAATCATTTTTAAAACACAAAAGCACTTTAGAAGGATGTGTGATATATATCCACTTTGGATAGATATAAAAATGAACTCTCGTATAAATAATATATTGTTAATGATTTTTACATAGAAATTGATATTACTTAAATAATAGTTGTTTCCTACGCATGCATCCTAATATTTTTCAACTAGATCGCATTAACTACGGGTTTTACTGAAATTCTCTTATTAGAATTTACACAACTTACACACTATATTTTGGGTTTGAATTAAGAGTTCAAAATTCAAACCATTAATGATTTACATCGAAGTTGTACTTTGAAATATTAATGATTGTGGTATAGAAAATATTTCTTGACGGTAACAACTCAAATAAAATAAAAAACTGTTTCTATGTTAATCATCTTATTTCTTCTGCTCATAATTATATTATTCAATGCACATCCACGTCATTTCCTTCTCTAAGCAACAAATATTGGATAGGCATTCATCCAAAGGAATATTTCTTCCAAGAGATAAGAACCAAAAGAGATCTCGAAAAATAATAATAATAAATGCAAAAGTTGCCAAAGAAAAACACAAACTTTATTATTTTAAATTCACTTATATTTGTTTTGAAATTATTAGAGAAATACAGCCAACATGTTGGCAATTTATAGTTTTTAATAATCAGCACCCTATTGAGGTGTCAAATTCAATGCTCTGTCTATCATTAACAGGGCAGCTACCTATGTAGTAACCAGGGAAGGTTACCCTAGGACGTGCAGGAAGTGGACCTCGGGATACCAAACTGGTGGGCATCAAGAGTGCAAATTCTATTCCCAAAGAGTAAACCTGTGCCAATTATAGTGGTGCACTGTGGAAACAGATATCCACTACATTGTACTGGTTATTAACTGTTATCGAGGGAAGTCCCAATTCCAAAGTTGATAATCCATGAATTGTTATCCAGTCCAGTCCCAATATCAAAATCGATAATCCACAAAATCCTGCAGAGTCTGGCAGGAACTACAATCATTAACATTCTTCAGAGGGGCTGCTGCATTATTGGAAGTTTGGTACCCCACCACCTGCACCAGTGAAGTCTCACCCATTGCCTTTACTCGAATCTCTGACATTTATCAATCTCTAGTGCAACACAATTCCAACCATGGACTTTCTAAAAGGAAGAACCTTATCCTTGCACAGGCATCATTGATTTTATGTATATGTCATTGATTTGCTTGAATGCATGCCATTTTCAACCTGAACCCCAAAAGAATGTTCAATCTATCCCCCAAAAAATTGTGTCTTTCTACATACCACACAACACATAGTTAGGTGCAAAGTTAGGCTTGCACTGTAATAGGAATCACTATGTCTATCTTCTTCTTAATGAGGTGCTGTTTATTGGAAAAGTAAAAGCTAGAACTTTCAAGTGCTGGAATCCTTAGAGGTCTGAAAATTGATTAGAAGGCAGTCAATTCAAGGTCTAATGGTCGATTTGAGAGTTTGTAGAAATGTTCCTAAGTTTTGGAGATTTGTTTTATGAATGCAGCGCAAAGGCTTCTGAATCGAGTGAACCTTCTGTTTTCGAAGTTAGCAGTCAATGTCTAATTAGCAGGCCTCACACTGACAACTTCTTTTTAGTTGGAAAAGCATATGCCTCTGAAGGTAGGTGTTGAACATGAGAATGTACCCCTCAATTCAGAGATTTGAACAGCTGTCAAGCCGATTACCCTACTCACATTGCAGATGATTTGTACACCTGTCAGACCTGGTTGTCGTACTCTCTGTTCCTGATCACCACTTCGACTTACCAGTTAAAACTACGATTGCTAAAGCTTTGCCTTGGTCTGTCTGGGAAATACTTGCTCTGACAAGAGGGGAAATGCTATCAAGCTGGCCCCACATGGCCCAAGTTTGTCCATTTATCCATTTTTGACCGAAAATTGATGTTTACGTATCTTATCCATTTATCCATTTTTGACCGAAAATTGATGTACACATATCTATAGTGGATACGCTAAATGCATCGCAATTACGAGAGACCTAAAAGTGATAGGGATATGCTATCTAGAAACAGATTAAAAAAACCCTTACCTTGCAGTACCAGAGGATGTGGCCCACCATAAACAACAAAAATGGGTTGTACTTGTTGGAAATTACCATCAGTAAAAGTTAAAAATTTGATTTTACTAGGGGTAAAGGTAACTTACCTTTTACGTTACCTGGACGGCAGTGGACGACAGCAATTTGGGCGGCAAGAGAATTCCCTTCATCCTTCTTTTCCCCCAATTTCTCCTTTCCCCCTTTCTTTCTCGAATAGGTTATTTACCGCCTATTTAAACTATGTAACCTAATTTTGAAGGTGAATGCAATATTTCCTATTTTACTAAATCACTCACCATTCACATTTGGTATCAGAGCGACGCGATTCCCGAGGCGGTGGGGCCCGCAGTCCGAGGCGGCACAGATCCTGAGGCGGCCTACAGGAGCAGATCGACACGAATCCCGAGGCACTGGTGGAGCTGGACGAGGCGGCTCGCAGGAGCAGCAGATTGGCACGATTCCCGAGGCAACACTGTTGATGTGGCTGATGACCTGCACACGGCCTGAGGCACTTGTGGCGTGACATGGCGTGACATGGAGTGACTGGCACGCGGCCCGAGGTGTAGCGACGTGGCGATCTGCGACGTGACGTGGAGTGACTGGCGCGTGGCCCGAGGTGCAACGACGTGGCAACCTGCGCTCGCGAACCGAGGCAAAAGGATTTGCATAGTTGGCGATTTCCCGCAGGCAATCAAAGCACTATATGTGCTTTGCTTCTTTTAAGAAGCTTTAACATCGCCTCACAGGCGATGTGGGACTAAAGTCCCAGAAATAAAATAAGCTTCACGTCGAAGCGCGAAGCCAATTAAAAGCTTCGCGCTCGACGCACAAGTTAGAAGGCTGGGAGCCGCCAGCTTAGCTTCTGGATCATCCCGGTAGCATAGCGGCTACCCTAAGCCTTGAATCCCGCGAGGTCGAATGTTCGATCCTCGGTGGGATCAAATTTTTTAGCCTCGCGTGATTTTGCGAAGGCTATAGGGCAGGGAGCGCTAGTTGCTCCCGGATCAGCCCGGGTAGCACAGCGGCTACCCTCAGCCTTGTGACCCGCGGAGGTCGCAGGATCGACTCTCGGCGGGGTCGATAGAAAATCAAATTTTTTTTATTAAATTTTTTTAATCAAAAGCAAAACTAAAGGAATAAGTTTAAAATTAAAAAAGATATATATTTTTTTAGTTTTTAACTGTTCCTTTGCTTTTATAAAAAAAAAAATTTAAATTGCTTGAAATTTCCTAAGAGGAAATATATGTGAAAGCTTTTTATTGCTTGAAATTTCCTAAGAGGAAATATATGTAAAAGTTAAAAAAAACTTAGAAAGTTAAATTTTTTTTTAACTTAGAAAGTTTAATTTTTTTACTATTTCCTAAGAGGAAATTCTTGTAAAAGAAAATTTCTGGGAAATTTTTTTAAATGATAAGATCGAAAGGTTGTTATCATGCTCTCTGCAAGGTGTTACTGAGAACAACACCTGAATACTTTGATAGGCACGTGAAAACACTAAGTCTGAATACAATTTTTTTACAGTTGCAAAACGCGGTTATTGCACACCAAAGAAATCCTGATCAAGGATACGACGCAGATTCAGAGGATAACTCCTTCGACAGCAAGTTTGAACAATCTGACACAGTTGCAATTGCTGCACAAGGATCCGAATATACTCATTATAGTAATTCAGTTGAAATCCTACAACCTCCTTCTCCTGAAATAATATTGATCAGTGACGATGATGAACAAGTCGCTGACAATTTTGTAATTTTTGAACAAATTTGAGTTGTTTTTTATTGTAAATCAAGCAGGGCTTGATAGTTTGTAAAGTCTTTTTCCAATAAGACTATAAAAGAGAGGTTTCTTGTTTTAGTAGATTAAAAAATGGGTTCACATAATAATCTACCTATTCCCGAATTCAGAGGGGGATAATTATGAGTACTGGTCCATCAAGATGAGGACATTACTCATCGGAAAAGGACTATGGGATATTATTGAAGACGGTTACATTGCTCCAACAGATTGGACTACCTTAAGTCCAAATGATAAGAAGATCTACAAAGATGCACAGAAAAATAATTCATTTGCCTTATACCATCTTCAATCAACACTAGATCCTAGTATCTTTCCAAGAATTGCATCTTATTTAAGCGCTACGAGATGCATGGAATGCCTTGAAAGAAGGATTCCAAAGAAGTGATAAAGTAAAGCAAGTCAAGCTTCAGACCTTGAAAAGAGATTTTGAAAATCTCAGAATGAAGGACAATGAAAGAGTTGGAGACTATTGTGTTCGTGTTAAAGCAGTAGTTGATATGATGCAAACTTTAGGTGAAGACACAAAAAATGAAACAATTGTGAAGAAAGTGTTGCGAACTCTTCTTCCTAAGTGGAATCACATTGCAATCATAATTGAAGAATCCAAAGATCTTTCTACTCTTACATTTGATAGTTTGATTGGATCATTAACATCACATGAAGAGCGACTTCAAGGTGCACCTTCAACAAGCTATGGAGGTGATGATAAAGCCTTCACTTCGAATGAAAGTGTAAGACGAGGACAAGGAAGAGGTAGAGGCGAGAGGACAACAACAAAGAGGCAAGAGACAAAGCAACTCCTACGAGAGGAGGTAATCAAAACAGAGGTGGAAATCAAAATAGAGGAGCCAATCGGAACCAAAGCGGCAATGCGAGCCGTGGAAATCAAGGACGAGGAAGTAATAAGACCAAAACAACTTGTTTCAATTGTGGGAAACAAGGCCACTTCGCTCGTGACTGCTGGTCAACATCTTCAAAAGATCAAAGTAGTCAATATGGCTCATTCTACGGAGAAGAAGAAGGTCCACCAAATCTTTTTCTCTTATGGACAACCAGATCAAAATCTAAATGATACATGGATTTTGGATACTGGTTGCTCCAACCACATGAGTGGCAAAGAAAATCTCTTTGCTACATTAGATTCAAATTACAAATCTCAAGTTAAGTTAGGGGATAATAAATCCTTGCAAGTTGAAGGCATAGGAGCTATGGAAGTTCCCACAAAAGAAGGCCTTAAAAATGTGAATGACATATACTATACTCCACGGCTACAACACAATTTGTTAAGTGTTGGCCAAATGATGGAGAAGCATTACAAATTAGTTTTTGATGAAATAAAATGTACAATCTTTGATAAAAACAATTGTAACCGGGTCATCACAGAAGTACCTATGACAAAGAATAGGTTGTTCCCTCTAAAGTTTGGTGAACCAGGGGGAGCTCAACTTGCAAACATTGCTATTTCAAATCCAAGTGAATTGTGGCACTTGAGATGTGGTCACCTCAATTTCGCTAGCTTGAAAATGTTAACATCACAAGCTATGGTGACAGGACTACCAAAAATTCCAGAACATAAAAGGTATGCGAAGCATGTGCTTTGGGAAAGCACTCCGAGAAAGAAGTTTCCAAGAGGCCGAGCGTGGAGAGCAAGTTATCCTCTTCAGCTAGTACATTCGGACATCTGTGGTCCAATGCAAACAAAGAGCCTTGGAAACAATTCTTATTTTCTAACATTCATAGATGATTATTCTAGAATGTGTTGGTTGTATTTTTTGAAACACAAAGATGAAGCATTTGATTGCTTCATAGACTTCAGAAATAATGTAGAAAAGCAAAGTGACTACTATGTCAAATGTCTTCGCACTGATAAAGGAGGAGAGTACTCCTCAAATGAATTTCTTCATTATTGTAAGAAAAATGGGATAAAGAGGCAATTCACTACTGCCTACACCCCACAACAGAACGGTGTGGCTGAGAGAAAGAACCGCACCCTTGTTGAAATGGCACGAACAATGCTTCAGGCAAAACATCTCACAAACAACTATTGGGCAGATGCAGTGAGAACAAGTGCATATATTCTAAATAGAAGTCTGACTTCTAGTTTAGATGGTATCACTCCTTATGAAGGATGGTACGGTAAGAAACCAAATGTCAAACATTTCGGAGTATTTGGTTCTTTAGCTTATGCACACATTCCTGAAGAGAAGCGAAAGAATCTTGATCCAAAGAGCCAAGCATGTGTTTTTGTAGGGTATTGTGATTCAACCAAAGGATATAGATTGTACAATCCCACGACACATAAAATCATTATCTCCAAGGATGTAATTTTTGATGAAGGGGGAGAATGGGGTCATAAAAAATTTGTTGATTTTGACTCTAATTCGGACAATACCACACCAGTACCTCCCATAATGGTACAACCCAAGAAAAGCAGTCCTCCTCCACAAACTCCACATCAAGAAACTTAATCAAGTACATCAAGTGGTACACCAAGTCCAAGAAGGAATTTGATGGCACCCCCAAATTCTCCAAAACGATTTCAAAGATCTGTAAGCGCTCCAAGTCCGATGGATATTGATTCAGTTTCTCAAAGGAAAGAGACAAATAGAGGAAAGCGCATACTACGAAGTCATCCATCTTCTCAAATGTTGGATAGGAATTTTCAACAAAGATACACTAGGAGTCAAGCTAGTGAGATGGATGACATTTTTTCAAGACTTGAAAATCTTCAAATGTCAGGAGATGATGAGTCT